>CP073643.1:20845000-21382500 GCA_018223645.1 Jasminum sambac | reverse complement strand
TTTTTTTCTTTTATATATATTCATTCAACAATTCATTATGATACAATTAGAATAAGAACACAATTCATTCATTATGATATAATTAGAATAAGAATACAATTCATACTCTTAACTTTTCTATTTCAATGTTGCGTAACTAATAATATTGATTCATCATTGAGGTGTCCATTTGACTAATGAGGCACTAATTTACTAAGTTAACACGTGAACATTTTGGCACAAAAAATAAACGTTCCACGGGAAAACAAAGTGCAAAGAAAGTACAGTTAATCAATGAATTCACCTTTACAATTTAAAAAATTTTGTCGACTCAACCAAAAGGTATAAAAAATTAATAATACAAAAAAATTATCAGTACGAAGAAATAATAATTATTTTAACAATTTATGGCAAATAATCCATTAAAGTGGGTCAATTCATATTTTAATTTATTTCATGCTTGTAAATAGTAATAATTGCATTACAAATTAATCTATTTCAAAAAAATTAAAAAGTTTATTGACTTTTGCAATTGTAACGAATTATGTGAATTAAAATTTTTAATCGGGCCATACAAAAAAGTATAATTAATTTTCACAATGAACATATTGGCATAAAAACTAAATAATCTAAGGCAAAAAAAATTAATAACGTGAAAAAAGTACGATCAATCCATTGATTTATCTTAACAGTTTAAAATATTGTGTCGACACGTACTAATGGTTTATAAAATTGATAATACAAAAAAAAAAAAAATTTATTATTGCGAAGAAACTATAATTGTTTCTTCACGATTTAAGTGAGTTGGCACTCTTTTGATTGGAACTATCTTCCACTCGCTTAAAAGCCTTTTCCATGTAAGCGCAAAAAATAAATGATCCAAGAAAAAATTTAATAGCGCAAAGAAAGTACAATCGATCTATATACGCATTTATCTTTAGTATTTAAAAAAAAAATCATGTTGTCTCATCCTAATGGTATAAAATTAATTAAAAAGAGAAAACAATATACAATGTGAAGAAAGAAATAATCGCTTCAAAGTTGTTTAAAACAATCCATCGAATTAGAGCAATTAATATTTTAATTTATTTTATAGTTGTAAATAGTAATAGTTGTATTACAAATTAATCTATTGGAAAAAATTATAAAGTATATTGACTTTACAATTGCAACGAATTATGTGAACCAAAAATATAAATCAACCGAATGAAAGAAGTATAATTAACAAATGAACATATTGGCATAAAAATCAAAATGATCCAAAGAAAAAATTAATAGTGTGAGGAAAGTATGATCAATCCACCGCTTACTCTTAACAATTCAAAATATTGTATCGACTTATTAATGGTTTAAAAAATTGATCATATAAAAATAAAAAAATAAAAAACTTTAATGGTGTGAAGAAATTATATACAATTGTTTCTTCACAATAAGTGAGTCCAACACTCTTTTGATTGGAACTCTTGCACTATTCAAAAATATTTTCCATGTGGGTACAAAAATAAATGATCCAAGAGGAAAATTTAATCGGGTGAAGAAAGTACGATCAATCCATAAATTTATCCTTACTATTTTAAAAATTGTATCGTTCAACCTAATGGCATAAGAAAATGAATGAAAAAAAGAGATAGAAAATAAGTTATGACTTTGGAAGAAAGAATAATTGTTACAACAACTTATTTGAAGCCCTCCATCGAATTGCGTTGATTCATATTTTAACTTATTTTTTGCTTGTAAACAACAATAGTTGCATTATAAATTAATTCTCATCTTGAAAAAATTATAAAGTATCTCGACTTTCCAATTGTAATGAATTATGTGAACTAAAAATATAATCAACCATACAAAGGAAGCATAGAAGTATAATTAATTTTTACAATGAACATATTGTCATAAAACTAAATGATCAAAGGAAAAAAATTAATAGTGTGAAAAAAGTACGTATAAATCCAATGAATTTGCCTTTAATAATCTAAAATATTGTGTCGATTTGTATTAATGACTTAAAAATTGATCATATATATAGATATATATATATAGCTTTTATAGTGAGAATAAAGTACAATATTTTATAATAAGTGAGTCCAACACCTCTTTGATTGAAACTATGATCCACTGCTGAAAAGTATTTTGCATATGGGTACAAAAATAAACGATCTAAGACAAGAAAATTAATAGTATAAAAAATACCGATCAATCCATGAATTTACTCTCTAATATTTAAATAAAAATTGTGTCGTCTCAACCCAATTTTATAAAAAATTAATGAAAAAAAAAAGAGAAAGCAATTTATTAGTATAGGGAAAGAATAATTATTTCAACAATTTACCGCAAACAATCCATCGAATTGGGTCAATTCACATTTTAATTTATTTTATACTTTCTCGAATAGCAATAGTTGTATTGCAAATTAATAACCTTTATAAAAATTATAAAGTTTATTGGACTTCGCAATTGTAACCAATAAAGTCTATGAATTTACTGGATTTACCTTAACAATTTTAAAAATGCCGTTAACGACACTCATGTAATCATTCTTCATTGTTTTGAAAATTTACTTTTTCCGATATCTTGTTGGTACATTAATCAAGACAATACCCTTATTCACATTCTTTATTGTAATTTATGGTGGATTTTAATATTGGTCAAGAGTTATTTATTCAATATCAAGAAGAAATATAGCCTAACAAAAGGCTTAACTTGTGTTTGCTTTCCAAAAAAGTTTAATCAATCAAAAAGAAATATTTGAGAAATGAAGGCTATCGCTTCTTCTAATCAACGCCAAATAACAAAAAACAATGAAAATTGATGAGGATTATAAGTCAAATTCGATATAAAATATTGAAATGCAATAATAAAACTCTGTTCTCAAAGCAGATTGACTACTAATCAAATCCAATAACAAAACCATCCGAACTAATCAAAAATCCGTTTAAAAGATATAACTGTTGAAATGTAATATTAAAACCAATTTTCTATTAATTATTTCTACTAAATGATATCTGTAATTTAAAAGATATAGATATAGATTCAATTAATTAAAAATATCTGATTAATGCTACATAATCAATGATTAATTAAAAATTAATGTTATATGTTTCTTTTAGTTTTTGTGTATAAATTTGATAAATTGTAATTTTTTGTCACACCAAAATAAAATTGTAAAAACTTGCTAATTTTAATTAATTTTCATTTTTTAGCTAATTTTATTTTTAAAAATAATTAATTATTTCTAAAATTAAGTAAAGGGACCGATCTAATCATGTTACAAGTTCCTTTTAGTTTTTATGTAAAATTTTAATGGCTTTTAATTTTGTATCAAGCAAAAATTAAATCTTAGCTAAATTGCTAATTTAGACTAATTTCCATTCCTTAGTTAATTATTTATGAAAATCAATGTTTAGAAAATCCTGATCGACTGACGGCTCAACTATGAACCGTCCAAATTCGATTCTGGTTATAACTTAAAATCGACTATTAGAAAATCAGAAACCAAATAACCGACTGGCTAACTTGTTTAACCTAAGCATTACCTGGTACTGCTTCAACCAGCTTTCTTATTTTTTTTTAATTTTATAGGTTTTAATTTTTTTAATTTTTTTAATTAAAAATCGGTTCGATCTCGATCTTGCCTCAACCGCTTGACCCTTGAACCGTTGTTTTCTCCGATTTGCTAACCGGTTCGGCCAGAAACATTGATAAAAATAATCGATTATTTAAAAATTAATTAGTGGATCGAATCAAATTTTTAAATTTGAATGTTATGCTTTCTTTTAATTTTGTGTAAAAATTTAACGAATGCTAATTTTGTGTCACACAATAATCAAATATTAATGAAATTATTAATTTTAATTCATTTTATTTTCTTAAGAATTAATTTTCATCTCGTAGTTAATTAATTATTTATAAAAAGTCTCTTATTCTATATAAATGTAATAATAAATATAAATCTTTAGAATCAGATTAAAAGATATAATAAAATAATAATTATCAATACTTATGCAAGGAAACAAAATTTAGATTTAATATTTAGCATTTAATATAAATAATAATTTATTAATTTTTTTGTTAGGATTGATTATGAATTAATAAAAATTAAAAATCAAAAATAAAAACAGACAGAGGATAAGTTCAAATTAGTGGAAATTTGAAAATCTAATTTTGGTAAGGATAAGATTTAATGTAGATAATGATTAGTTAATTGATTGTTGGGGATTAATTATTAATTATTAAAAATGAAAAACAAATGATAAAAATGACTTTATTTTATGTGGGAAAACTAATTAATCTAATTAAAAATAGGCTGAAATTTCTTAAGAATTAATTTTCGCCTCGTAGTTAATTATTTATAAAAAGTCTCTTATTCTATATATAATAATAAATATAAATCTTTAGAATCAGATTAAAAAAATATAATAAAATAATAATTATCAATACTTAGGCAAGGAAACAAAATTTAGATTTAATATTCAAGATTTAATATAAATAATAATTTTTAATTTTTTTGTTAGGATTGATTATGAATTAATAAAAAATAAAAATCAAAAGACAAAAACGCAGAGGATGGATAAGTTCAAATCAATGGAAATTTGAAAATCTAATTTTGGTAAGGATAAGATTTAATATAGATAATGATTAGTTAATTTATTGTTGAGGATTAATTATTAATTATTAAAAATGATAAAAAATGACTTTATTTTTATGTGGGAAAATTAATTAATCTAATTAAAAATAGGATGAAATTTTTTCCTGCTTTCTATATATATATATATATATATATATATATATATGGGATTAAATTTGTTTTTAGGTTATTAATTTCGATTTGCTATTATAAATGTTAAAATCTTTAGCAAAAAGGAATTCTAATCAATGGGGTTAATTTTCTTTTTAATTGATTAATTTTTTATTTCCCATTATAGAACTAAAATCTTTAACCAAAGAAGAATCCTAATCAATCGGATTAATTTTGTTTTTAGGTGAGGAATTTCAATTTTCATTAAAATCTTTAGTTAAAACGGGAATTCTAATGAGATTAATTTTATTTTCAGGTGATTAATTTTGATTTTCTATAATAAACGTACAATTTTTAGTCAAAAAGAATTCTAATTAATGGGATTAATTTTGTTTTTGTAAAATCTTAAATTTAAAAAATATATATATTTCTAAACAAAGAGCTAATCAAATAAAAGTTGCTAAAATGAATTTCAACATAATATTAATTCAAAGCCCATGGAGTCAGGACAATTGTTGGCACCCTGGTGACGCGGCACGAGTGCGCCCAGGCCTCAAGGCCCCAATGGACCCCCCGCCCACGCACATTGTGAGAGCCAGGTCGCCATGACGTGTCACGTGTCCCAGTCGGATTAATCGCACTCCACCCCAATAGTGATTTGGCGAGAGGCCCAGCTCAGCCTGGCTAAGCCCACCGCCGCCTCTAGGGCCCAGGCTCAAGCAAACCCACTGAGAACTCTTCCCATCACAAATGACCACCCGACGTCGAGATCAGCTCGCCACGCTCGCGCTCCCCCCCCCCACTCGCCATCAGAGTCGCATAACAAGGACAATCCACATGTCATCTCGACACCCTGACACTCACCTGGCAACCGACAGAGAATCTCGCCCATTAATGCATTGGTGGTCGACTCCGCATTCCGAGGTCAACGCCTTTAAATGCTTGATCGGTGCCAGGTGCCGCAGAGACATCATTACACCTACCCAGGGCCTAGGTCTTCAGACGCAATGATGATCTACAGCTCCCTACCCGATTTCACACTATAAATAGAACACTTAGCATGTATTTGAAAGAACGAGAAAACTCTCAGAAACACAAATTGGCCGGACGATATACATTTATACATTTTACTTCTTCTTGATACCACTATCCGTGTCCTGACACCTACCCCAGTTGATAAGTAATCAGTCCTTCCTGATTTCGACGTCAACAATTGGCGCTAGAAGGAGGGCCTCCCCCTTTGTATTTCAGCAAGTGGCCGTGGACTACTTCACCAAGTGGGCTGAGGCTGAGGCCCTAGCTCGGATCACAGAGCAGAAGACGACCGACTTCATCTGAGGTCAATTATATGCCGATTCGGGCGCACCCGAGTCCATCGTAGAATATACAATGGTTGGCAATCTGACAATCGCCGATTGAGGTCCTTCGCGAGGATCCGGGGATCAAGAAGCACTACTTACGCCGAACCACCCCCACCCAACTGGCCAGGTGGAGGCCGTGAACAAGATCATCAAGCACACTCAAGACCCGACCGGAGGACTTGAAAGGAGGGTGGGCAGAGCGAGCTCCGGCCAGTCCTGTGGTCCCTACCGAACTAGCATGTAGGACCTGACGGGAGAGACCCCTTCGAAATGGCCTTATGGAGGAGAAGCGAATGGACGCCGACTGCCAGACCGAAGCTATACAAACGCCGCATGCTAGGTACTTCAACCAGAGAGTAAAGAAGCGTTAAGCTTCCAGGTCGAGACCTGGTACTCGTGAAGGTCTTCCTCGCTACCCGAGACCAGGCCGCAGAGCCCGCCGAGAAATGGGAAGGACCCTTCGTAGTCCTCAGAGCCCTCTGCAACGGATCTTACTGCCTCGGGACGGCGGAAGGAGCTGAGCTCCCCCACCCCTGGAACATCGAGCACCTGAAGAAATACTTCCAATAGCTATAGAGTCGTAAAATATCTCAAAATTGTAAATGATGGCAAGTCAGTTGTAATATCTTCACTAGTAATGAATGGAAGTTTTTGAATTGTTTGAATTCGGAGTTCAGTACATAGCAATCGTGCCTCAGTTCGCCGCGGCGGATCCGCTCCCCGAGGCCGCCGACCTACGTAGTCCGGCCTGGGGACAGACCCACCAAGGCTAAAAGAAAAAAAAAAAAAAAGAGAGAGACGACCCAGGTCTGCTGCGACCCACTAGGTCCGCTACGGCGACCCACCAGGTCCGCTACGGCGACCCACTCCCTGAAAGGGCCGACCTCGCTGGTCCGGCCTGGGGATAGATCCACCACGGTGGCATCCAAACAAACTAGGTCCGCTACGGCACCCACTCCCGAAAGGCCGACCTAAGTGGTCGATGCGGGGGCAGACCCACCAAGGTGGCGCCCAACCAAAAAGCACTAGGTCCGCTACGGTGACCCACTCCTTGACACGGCCCACCTCATCGCCCTACCTGGGACAGATCCCCGCGACCGACCCGACCATATGAGCTCGACCGATCCGACATTACTTAGTTGAATGAAATGGGTACACCGAGCTGAACTCACTCGCTTACATGAACGAAACAAGTCACCAGATCGATCACACCAGGGCTCACGGGAGGGCTCGTGAATCACTAATGCCGACCTACGAGGTGCGGTGGATCTGAACCCACCGGAGGAACCAACACTTGTTTAAAATCATTGGATTATTAAGTTATTCCTATGACCTGGTAGCGGGGCGACCTAGTTAGATGAGTCGACGCCGAGACAGTTATGTATGATTGTGCGTAACTTGAACAAAATTGAAAAGGCCGAACAAGAACAAAAAGAGTGAACTTAAAACTTCATTATAATTAATCCCAAAAAGGTTATAAAATCCAGGATCGGTATGGCCGACCTGGTGAAGTACATGTATAAATAAAAAAAGAGAAGACAACAAAGAGTACAAGGCCCTATCACCGCGCCCTCACCTCGGGCATCCGTCTTTGCTCACGAGCTTCTTCACCTCCTCGGCCAGAACCCGACATCCCGGTCCGGCGCTTCTCGATGATGTCGGCCATGACGTCCTCGCCGCAAAGACAAAAGTTGAGTTCAGCTCGTAGGCATACTCATCCGAGGCCTTGAACTCCTCAATCGTCTCGCTCCGCGACGACCGGGCTCATCGACTGCCGCCAGAGCCTCGGCTCGGCCCGCAGGAGTCCACCTCGGCCTTGTGGGCCTTCTTCGATCCTCCGGCTCTGGGCCTTGTCCTTAGCCCTCTTCGGGCCTCTTTTCATCTTGGCCTGGGCCTCCGCAAGACCGGACTTGGAAGCGGCAAGGGCGAGTCGGACTCGGCCAGCCGGACTTGACTCGAGCGGCCGCCCTAGGCGCCGCCACTCCGGATCATGTGCACCATGGCCCGATCAGTGGCGCCATGGCGGTGAGCATGTTGTCTTCCTGGCCGAGCATGCCCGGTAGCGTTCTGGCTGGGGTCCACGACCTCGGCAGACCACGGCAGCGATCCACCGAGGCCGGCAATCGGATCGGCCGATCTCCTCCGGTGGGGACTTAGCCGGAAGAAGTCCCCGAGCACCTTGGGGTCGACCTTAGACGAGGCGTACGCTTCCTCCTTCCTTGGCGTGGTGCCCAAGTAGGGGTAACTTCGCCGAGGGGCGGCGCCACGACGTCGAGGCGGTGCCTCGCACCCTGGGCCCACCATGAGGCCCTTGCCGCCCGCCTTTGGCGGACACTGCTGGCCTTTGGCGGTTGGTTTCGAGTCGGCGAGGCCTCGGCCAGGCTCTTCTTCATTGGGCGGGAGGGTCGACGCCCTCATGGTCGGTTGGGAAGATGATTGAGTCGCGAGGTCGGAAAGCGATTAGTAAGCGTAAAAGGCACCTGTGTCGGAAATAAATGGAATAAGACAGACTGGTCAGTTACGAGGAAGAAGATCTTTGAGGACGAGCTTCGTGAAAGTCGGCTACCGAATAAGGTTCTCTCGGTCAAGAATGTGCGCCAATCCCGATCTGAGATCGATCTCACGATCGCAGCACGCTCAGCCCAGCCCTCTAACGGTCTCGCCTCCTTGAAGTCTGCAAAAGAAAGAGAGTTGGCTCAGTTCGAAATAAGATAAGGTCGAGATCGGAAGAATAGTTACCGAGCTCGTGGTAGTTCACAGAATGGCGACCTCCCTCCCGATCGTCCGGTGACCAGGCACCCTCCGCCCCGTAACTGGCTCGGCTTCCAGGCCTTTACCGAGTCCGGCAAATTGGACGAAAGCTCCCTCTGAGTTGGCCGGATCGAGCAATAGTACCGACCAGTGTCTTGTCCGGTCCGACTTGAAGGTGTACGGTCGTTAAACTCCCACACCGCCGATTCGCTCGGCCTGCTCGGTGCCACAAAACCATCATTCCGAGGACGGTCCTCCACGTGTTAGGGGTGGTGAGTAGGCGCCACCCCCAAGCACCGAAAGTGCTTCACCGCCCTCGAAGCGGTAGCCTCACCCCGGCGGCAGGCCTGGCTCACCGCCACGCGCCTGCGGAGGGATAATCGGCCGCTCGTCGCCTGGCACTACGAACCGCACCCGAGGTGAGACCAGTATCTGGGCGTCGTGGCAAATGAAGCTTCAAGACCTCCCGGCCGCCGACGAACCGAACATATCCCCACGGCCTCGACCGTCGGCGCTTGGTCGACTTTCTTCTTCCTCCTCTTGAGGAAGGCTCGGTGGTGAGGCCCGGCTCGGCCGAAACGATGTGCCCACGCCGGAGGCCACTTCGGGATCGGACCAGTAGTCTCTGACGGCCTCAGAGCGATGGCACAGCCTTCCGTGATTTCTCCACGCCGGGGAGTTGTCTCAGGCGAGAGGGGAGGGCCCAGGAGATCGGTTTCCCTCGTCGTAGTCGTATACCTCTTCTGAACCCGACGACATTTTGTAAAATTTGCTAAGTATGGAGTTCGGAAATCTACCTTAAAGCTAGGTCGGAAGGAGCTCAGGGTCAGTACGGTTCCTAACTTGGCTTGAGATCGAGAGAGAATATTTGACAAGTGTTGAGAACGGAAAAGTGGAAACTGAAGAAATGAGGGGGTATATATAGGCGATGGCGGTGGAAGATGAAAAAGCGTGACCTCATCCAATCATCGACGACCGTGGGTTAGGCCAAATTCGCAGCGTACCCGTGCCACGTCGCGTGCTGACCCCAGCCGGCGGGACAATTGTTGGCACCCTGGTGACGTGGCACGAGTGCGCCCAGGCCTGCGCCCCACGTGGACCCCTCGTCTACGTACAGGAGAGCCAGGTCGGCCATGACGTGTCACGTGTCCCAGGTCGGATTAATCGCAGACCACCCCAATAGTGATTTGGCGGAGAGGCCCGGTCCGGCTCAAGCCCATGCCGCCGCCTCTAGGCCCGTGTCGGCAAACCCACTGAGAACTCTTCCCATCACAAATGACCACCCGACGGGTCGAGATCAGCCTGGCCACGCTCGTGCTCACCCCACTCGCCATCACATGGTAAACAGCAGGACAATCCACATGTCATCCGACACTCGACACCACCGCAGAACCTACGCAGAATCTCGCCTCCATTAATGCATTGGCGGTGTGCTCCGGATTCCGAGGTCAACGCCTTAAATGCTTGACGGCTTGCGGTGTTGCAGAGACATCATTACACCTACCAGGGCCTAGGTCTTCGAGGCCAATGATGATCTACTGACTCTACCCGATTTCACACTATAAATAGAACACTTACGATGTATTTGAAAGAACGAGAAAACTCTCTGCAAACACAAATTTTCGGACGATATCACATTTATACATTTTACTTTCTTCAAGACTATCACTATCCGCGCCCTGACACCTACCCCATTGATAAGTAATCACTTCATCGATTTCGACGTCAACAAAGAACTATTAAGTAGGAATAAAATCTTAATTTTGAAAATTAATTGTATTATAATTTTTTACACTTTTTACACACTATTTATTAGTAATAAAATATACACGTTTACACGGTCACAAAATGAATTTGATATCTTTCTTACCAAAATTAATTCATGTTTTTGAAATTCTTATTAAATATTTGTGTACTTTGAGTAATTCACTAAATTAAATATTCTCAATAGAATATTTACCAAATCAAAATATCTTTAGAATCTTATCAAACCACGCTGAAAATAGAGTCCTTAGCGTAGTAACATTCAACGTAATTGATTATGTATCTTACCAAATCAAAATATCTTTAGTCTCAATCGCAATTCATTATGTAACGCCAAAAAAGTTTGAAATTTCATTGCCTATAGTTTACACATACACATGTTTTCTTTTTAGTTAATTTTCTGCCCACCTATTCTTTTTGATTTTCAGAATCCAAACGTCTTTATGTGCAACGCCCTTTTAAATTATCATTTTGTTTCTTTTATTACTATACACTCTTAATTCTACATCCAAATTGTTCCAATATTCTTATGCCTAATCCACTAAATGAATCCGATGTTTTTCCTTATTTATAGTTTTTTCATTATCATGTTTTATAGATTCGAATTTGTAAATCTATGTTCTCAATTTATTTTCCCATTATCTTTTCTAACTCCCAAATTTGACTTTTTAAAATCTACATTCTCATTTTATTATTTTTCTCTTTACCTAAAATTACAATTAGTGTAGACCATTTTAGTCCATCCCAGAAATATAGTCTCATTTCTATATTTAATTTCTTAACTTTCTTATACGCCTCTATTTAATCTGCATCGTTATCAACATACACAACTATTAAAGTGGAATAATAAATAAATATAAGGATATATTTGGAACTATATTCTAAAAATATTACTTTTCCAAGATTATTAATTGAAATTTCTTAATCTTTGTGAAAATGAAAATGGGACTATCTTTACTTTACGGAAGGAGTATTACATTCTTGGTCTCAATTAATTTTATTGTCAATTTTCTTATGATTTTGAGTTTGAAAATATAAATGAATTTTAATTTGTTATGAAACTATTTGTAAATAGGTTAATTAAATCATTTATCATATATCATATATACTATATTAAAAAGAGAGAGTATTAACTTGCCGAGCAAGATTCTTCTTTTTCCGCCTAAACCCCTATTGTGTATTTATTTATTTATTTATTTGTAATTATTGGTATAAGAAAACGCGTTGTTGATTTAGTATCATAAGAAAACGCGTTATTGATCTTGCAATGTGTTTTTTTTTTTTGGTTCATTTAGTATCATAACACGCGTATTCCATTCTCCAACATAAGATATTAATTGCTTTTGCAAAATAAAATATTACTACATACTAATTATCAACAGATTGGAGAATGAACAGATTGGAGACTTCTAGATAAAAGAAGGCATTTCCAAAGCATTTAATAATCGGGCAGTCCTTGGTCATTACAGAATGAACATTTTCAAGGTAGATACATTATAATTCCCTGGACTCAATGTATGGAGAAAATCAATGGTCATATTCTTCCTTTGACAATACCTGGATTGTCACTTCAATATTCCAGACGTCTTTATAATTCGATGGACCCAATAGTCTATAAATACTAGACATTTAACAATCATCATTCTCTAGTTTGTCACTTGCAATTGCTTCTTTATTGCTACCTTGAGCTGTTCGAACAATCTGAAAATGCCTTTTCCTTTTCGTTGATTAAGGAGTTGAATAAGAACAGATGGGTGGCGTGATTAGGTATGCGATCTTTGCCGCAAATGGCGTGTTCGACTCATAACAAGTCTCCCGCAACCCTTGAATTCCTGTTTGTCTCCTGCATTTTAATTTTGTATATTAATTATGTATTCTTTGATATAAGCTAGATGGTATTTATAATTGTAATAGTCTAACAATGATTCATCGGTTTCTCTGATGAAGTTCTCTTACGCCATTTCAAGGTCAACCATCGTGACAGATAAATGGATTTATTGAGCGTGGAATGATGAGCACAAAAGAGTAAAAGTCTTTGCCTAGGTCATGTAACTATTTCGGACTTCAAGTATAGCATTTTACGATGTTAATGCATCCAATGATAATGCAATTGCTCGACAAGGGATGACATCTTTGGGTCATGTGACTAATGGTCAGAATGATATATTAATTAAACATTTTTTTTTGTAAATTCTAACTCTAATATTGTTTATGATAAGCTGACCTTTAAAATGAATACTCTTTTCTTGAATCCAGGTAACTTGACTCTGTGTCAATCACCCTGCACAACAAAAGCACAAACAAATCTTAGTCCCCGTGTTAACAATGTTGATACTGCATGTAGCACAGTCAGCACACCCTTTAGTATTGTGAAAAATGGTGAGTATTAGCCATTCATTTTGTATTGATTGATGGAAGAGAAGTTCTCTTTCCTTTTTTTTAATTATCTAAAATTGATTATTAATCATTTTTTATAGTGAATGGGGCAAAAAATAAGAGACTAAAGTCGGGTCGTTATACTATAATGGGGAATTCATGTCGGGCATGTAATAATCACAGTGCAACTAATGTTTCTTATCACGCTAAGCTTAGAAGTGATCCAAGCAGTACGTTAGGAAGATCCTTCAGTGATATGGTTAATGTTAAATTTTTATTCAAGCAATTATTTTTCAAACAAAGAAAGTGTATTGAATTATAAACTGAATTCATTCATATCAAACGTGCAGAATATATTGATCTTGGAGATCCTTCTTGGAAGTGTGTAGCATGTGGGGCTATTTTTTTGTACGATGAGCGATTAGAAAAGCGTCGTGTGAATACTAATAATCCCAATCCCACTCGCTACTGTAGCCGACAACAAGGACAATCCACGTGTCATCTGACACCCTGACACCACCTGCAACCGACAGAGAACCTCGTCTCCATTAATGCATTGGCGGCTGTACCCAGATTCCGAGGTCAACGCCTTAAATGCTTGACGGCTTGCAGGTGCTGCAGAGACATCATTACACCTACCCAGGGCCTAGGTCTTCAGACGCAATGATGATCTACAGCTCTCTACCCGATTTCACACTATAAATAGAACACTTAGCATGTATTTGAAAGGACGAGAAAAACTCTCTGTAAACACAGCCCAGTTCGGACGATATACATTTATACATTTTACTTCTTCTTCAGTACCACTATCCAGGTCCTGACACCTACCCCAATTGATAAGTAATCAGTCTTTACTGATTTCGACGTCAACAAGAACTATTAAGTAGGAATAAAATCTTAATTTTGAAAATTAATTGTATTATAATTTTTTTTTACACTTTTTTACACACTATTTATTAGTAATAAAATATACACGTTTACACGGTCACAAAATGAATTTGATATCTTTCTTACCAAAATTAATTCATGTTTTTGAAATTCTTATTAAATATTTGTGTACTTTGAGTAATTCACTAAATTAAATATTCTCAATAGAATATTTACCAAATCAAAATATCTTTAGAATCTTATCAAACCACGCTGAAAATAGAGTCCTTAGCGTAGTAACATTCAACGTAATTGATTATGTATCTTACCAAATCAAAATATCTTTAGTCTCAATCGCAATTCATTATGTAACGCCAAAAAAAGTTTGAAATTTCATTGCCTATAGTTTACACATACACATGTTTTCTTTTTTAGTTAATTTTCTGCCCACCTATTCTTTTTGATTTTCAGAATCCAAACGTCTTTATGTGCAACGCCCCTTTTAAATTATCATTTTGTTTCTTTTATTACTATACACTCTTAATTCTACATCCAAATTGTTCCAATATTCTTATGCCTAATCCACTAAATGAATCCGATGTTTTTCCTTATTTATAGTTTTTTTCATTATCATGTTTTATAGATTCGAATTTGTAAATCTATGTTCTCAATTTATTTTTTCCCATTATCTTTTCTAACTCCCAAATTTGACTTTTTAAAATCTACATTCTCATTTTATTATTTTTCTCTTTACCTAAAATTACAATTAGTGTAGACCATTTTAGTCCATCCCAAAATATAGTCTCATTTCTATATTTAATTTCTTAACTTTCTTATATGCCCCTATTTAATCTGCATCGTTATCAACATACAATAACTATTAAAGTGGAATAATAAATAAATATAAGGATATATTTGGAACTATATTCTAAAATATTACTTTTCCAAGATTATTAATTGAAATTTCTTAATCTTTGTGAAAATGAAAATGGGACTATCTTTACGGGACGGAAGGAGTATTACATTGCTGGTCTCAATTAATTTTATTGTCAATTTTCTTATGATTTTGAGTTTGAAAATATAAATGAATTTTAATTTGTTATGAAACTATTTCAGAAATAGGTTAATTAAATCATTTATCATATATCATATATACTATATTAAAAGAGAGGTATTCTTGCTGAGCAAGATTCTTCTTTTCCCGCCTAAACCCCTATTGTGTATTTATTTATTTATTTATTTCGTGTAATTATTGGTATAAGAAAACGCGTTGTTGATTTAGTATCATAAGAAAACGCGTTATTGATCTTGCAATGTGTTTTTTTTTTTTGGTTCATTTAGTATCATAACACGCGTATTCCATTCTCCAACATAAGATATTAATTGCTTTTGCAAAATAAAATATTACTACATACTAATTATCAACAGATTGGAGAATGAACAGATTGGAGACTTCTAGATAAAAGAAGGCATTTCCAGCATTTAATAATCGGCAGTCCTTGGTCATTACAGAATGAACATTTTCAAGGTAGATACATTATAATTCCCTGGACTCAATGTATGGAGAAAATCAATGGTCATATTCTTCCTTTGACAATACCTGGATTGTCACTTCAATATTCCAGACGTCTTTATAATTCGATGGACCCAATAGTCTATAAATACTAGACATTTAACAATCATCATTCTCTAGTTTGTCACTTGCAATTGCTTCTTTATTGCTACCTTGAGCTGTTCGAACAATCTGAAAATGCCTTTTCCTTTTTCGTTGATTAAGGAGTTGAATAAGAACAGGATGGACTGGCGTATTCGTGTACGATGCTGTCGCAAATGGCGTGTTCCAGCTCATAACAAGTCTCCTGCAACCCTTGAATTCCTGTTTGTCTCCTGCATTTTAATTTTGTATATTAATTATGTATTCTTTGATATAAGCTAGATGGTATTTATACTGTAATAGTCTAACAATGATTCATCGGTTTCTACAGTAAGTTCTCTTCTGCCATTTCAAGGTCAACCATCGTAACAGATAAATGGATTTATTGAGCGTGGAATGATGAGCACAAAAAGAGTAAAAAGTCTTTGCCTAGGTCATGTAACTATTTCTGGGACTTCAAGTATAGCATTTTCTGATGTTAATGCATCCAATGATAATGCAATTGCTCGACAAGGAATGACATCTTTGGGTCATGTGACTAATGGTCAGAATGATATATTAATTAAACATTTTTTTTTTTTGTAAATTCTAACTCTAATATTGTTTATGATAAGCTGACCTTTAAAATGAATACTCTTTTCTTGAATCCAGGTAACTTGACTCTGTGTCAATCACCCTGCACAACAAAAGCACAAACAAATCTTAGTCCCCGTGTTAACAATGTTGATACTGCATGTAGCACAGTCAGCACACCCTTTAGTATTGTGAAAAATGGTGAGTATTAGCCATTCATTTTGTATTGATTGATGGAAGAGAAGTTCTCTTTCCTTTTTTTTAATTATCTAAAATTGATTATTAATCATTTTTTATAGTGAATGGGGCAAAAAATAAGAGACTAAAGTCGGGTCGTTATACTATAATGGGGAATTCATGTCGGGCATGTAATAATCACAAGGTAACTAATGTTTCTTATCACGCTAAGCTTAGAAGTGATCCAAGCAGTACGTTAGGAAGATCCTTCAGTGATATGGTTAATGTTAAATTTTTATTCAAGCAATTATTTTTCAAACAAAGAAAGTGTATTGAATTATAAACTGAATTCATTCATATCAAACGTGCAGAATATATTGATCTTGGAGATCCTTCTTGGAAGTGTGTAGCATGTGGGGCTATTTTTTTGTACGATGAGCGATTAGAAAAGCGTCGTGTGAATACTAATAATCCCAATCCCACTCGCTACTGTAGCCGACAACAAGGACAATCCACGTGTCATCTGACACCCTGACACCACCTGCAACCGACAGAGAACCTCGTCTCCATTAATGCATTGGCGGTACCGTACTCTGCATTCTCGAGGTCAACGCTCTTAAATGCTTGACGGCTAGCAGTCCGCAGAGACATCATTACACCTACCAGGGCCTAGGTCTTGACGCAATGATGATCTACAGCCTTCTACCCGATTTCACACTATAAATAACACTTAGCATGTATTTGAAAGGACGAGAAAACTCTCTCAGTAAACACAAATTTCATTTCGGACGATATACATTTATACATTTTACTTCTTCTTCAGTACCACTATCCAGGTCCTGACACCTACCCCAATTGATAAGTAATCAGTCTTTACTGATTTCGACGTCAACAAGAACTATTAAGTAGGAATAAAATCTTAATTTTGAAAATTAATTGTATTATAATTTTTTTTTACACTTTTTTACACACTATTTATTAGTAATAAAATATACACGTTTACACGGTCACAAAATGAATTTGATATCTTTCTTACCAAAATTAATTCATGTTTTTGAAATTCTTATTAAATATTTGTGTACTTTGAGTAATTCACTAAATTAAATATTCTCAATAGAATATTTACCAAATCAAAATATCTTTAGAATCTTATCAAACCACGCTGAAAATAGAGTCCTTAGCGTAGTAACATTCAACGTAATTGATTATGTATCTTACCAAATCAAAATATCTTTAGTCTCAATCGCAATTCATTATGTAACGCCAAAAAAAGTTTGAAATTTCATTGCCTATAGTTTACACATACACATGTTTTCTTTTTAGTTAATTTTCTGCCCACCTATTCTTTTGATTTTCAGAATCCAAACGTCTTTATGTGCAACGCCCTTTTAAATTATCATTTTGTTTCTTTTTATTACTATACACTCTTAATTCTACATCCAAATTGTTCCAATATTCTTATGCCTAATCCACTAAATGAATCCGATGTTTTTCCTTATTTATAGTTTTTTTCATTATCATGTTTTATAGATTCGAATTTGTAAATCTATGTTCTCAATTTATTTTTTCCCATTATCTTTTCTAACTCCCAAATTTGACTTTTTAAAATCTACATTCTCATTTTATTATTTTTCTCTTTACCTAAAATTACAATTAGTGTAGACCATTTTAGTCCATCCCAAAATATAGTCTCATTTCTATATTTAATTTCTTAACTTTCTTATATGCCTCTATTTAATCTGCATCGTTATCAACATACAATAACTATTAAAGTGGAATAATAAATAAATATAAGGATATATTTGGAACTATATTCTAAAATATTACTTTTCCAAGATTATTAATTGAAATTTCTTAATCTTTGTGAAAACGAAAATGGACTATCTTTACTTTTGACGGAAGGAGTATTACATTGCTTTGGTCTCAATTAATTTTATTGTCAATTTTCTTATGATTTTGAGTTTGAAAATATAAATGAATTTTAATTTGTTATGAAACTATTTTGTAAATAGGTTAATTAAATCATTTATCATATATCATATATACTATATTAAAAGAGAGGTATTCTTGCTGAGCAAGATTCTTCTTTTCCCGCCTAAACCCCTATTGTGTATTTATTTATTTATTTATTTCGTGTAATTATTGGTATAAGAAAACGCGTTGTTGATTTAGTATCATAAGAAAACGCGTTATTGATCTTGCAATGTGTTTTTTTTTTGTTCATTTAGTATCATAACACGCGTATTCCATTCTCCAACATAAGATATTAATTGCTTTTGCAAAATAAAATATTACTACATACTAATTATCAACAGATTGGAGAATGAACAGATTGGAGACTTCTAGATAAAAGAAGGCATTTCCAGCATTTAATAATCGGCAGTCCTTGGTCATTACAGAATGAACATTTTCAAGGTAGATACATTATAATTCCCTGGACTCAATGTATGGAGAAAATCAATGGTCATATTCTTCCTTTGACAATACCTGGATTGTCACTTCAATATTCCAGACGTCTTTATAATTCGATGGACCCAATAGTCTATAAATACTAGACATTTAACAATCATCATTCTCTAGTTTGTCACTTGCAATTGCTTCTTTATTGCTACCTTGAGCTGTTCGAACAATCTGAAAATGCCTTTTCCTTTTACGTTGATTAAGGAGTTGAATAAGAACAGGATGGATCGGGCGATTAGGTACGATCTTTGTCGCAAATGGCGTGTTCCACTCATAACAAGTCTCCTGCAACCCTTGAATTCCTCTGTTTGTCTCCTGCATTTTTAATTTTGTATATTAATTATGTATTCTTTGATATAAGCTAGATGGTATTTATACTGTAATAGTCTAACAATGATTCATCGGTTTCTACAGTAAGTTCTCTTCTGCCATTTCAAGGTCAACCATCGTAACAGATAAATGGATTTATTGAGCGTGGAATGATGAGCACAAAAAGAGTAAAAAGTCTTTGCCTAGGTCATGTAACTATTTCTGGGACTTCAAGTATAGCATTTTCTGATGTTAATGCATCCAATGATAATGCAATTGCTCGACAAGGAATGACATCTTTGGGTCATGTGACTAATGGTCAAAATGATATATTAATTAAACATTTTTTGTAAATTCTAACTCTAATATTGTTTATGATAAGCTGACCTTTAAAATGAATACTCTTTTCTTGAATCCAGGTAACTTGACTCTGTGTCAATCACCCTGCACAACAAAAAGCACAAACAAATCTTAGTCCTCGTGTTAACAATGTTGATATCGCATGTAGCACGCCAAAGACACCCTTTTAGTATTGTGAAAAATGGTGAGTATTAGCCATTCATTTTGTATTGATTGATGGAAGAGAAGTTCTCTTTCCTTTTTTTAATTATCTAAAATTGATTATTAATCATTTTTATAGTGAATGGGGCAAAAATAAGAGACTAAAGTCGGGTCGTTATACTATAATGGGGAATTCATGTCGGGCATGTAATAATCACAGTGCAACTAATGTTTCTTATCACGCTAAGCTTAGAAGTGATCCAAGCAGTACGTTAGGAAGATCCTTCAGTGATATGGTTAATGTTAAATTTTTATTCAAGCAATTATTTTTCAAACAAAGAAAGTGTATTGAATTATAAACTGAATTCATTCATATCAAACGTGCAGAATATATTGATCTTGGAGATCCTTCTTGGAAGTGTGTAGCATGTGGGGCTATTTTTTTGTACGATGAGCGATTAGAAAAGCGTCGTGTGAATACTAATAATCCCAATCCCACTCGCCATCTGTCAGCAACAAGCGACAATCCACGCACATCTGACACTGACACCACCGCAACCGAGAGCAGAACCTCGCTCTATTAATGCATTGGCATACTGCATTCCGAGGTCAACGCCTTAAATGCTTGGCGGCTTGCGGCCTGAGAGACATCATTACACCTACCTGTGGCCTAGGTCTTCGACGCAATGATGATCTACCTCTCTACCCGATTTCACACTATAAATAACACTTAGCATGTATTTGAAAGCGACGAAAAACTCTCTGTAAACACAGTAGCTTGGACGATATACATTTATACATTTTACTTCTTCTTCAAGCTTCACTATCCGCGCCCTGACACCTACCCTAATTGATAAGAATCATCTTTCTTGATTTCGTCAACAAGAACTATTAAGTAGGAATAAAATCTTAATTTTGAAAATTAATTGTATTATAATTTTTTTACACTTTTTACACACTATTTATTAGTAATAAAATATACATCGTTTACACGGTCACAAAATGAATTTGATATCTTTCTTACCAAAATTAATTCATGTTTTTGAAATTCTTATTAAATATTTGTGTACTTTGAGTAATTCACTAAATTAAATATTCTCAATAGAATATTTACCAAATCAAAATATCTTTAGAATCTTATCAAACCACGCTGAAAATAGAGTCCTTAGCGTAGTAACATTCAACGTAATTGATTATGTATCTTACCAAATCAAAATATCTTTAGTCTCAATCGCAATTCATTATGTAACGCCAAAAAAGTTTGAAATTTCATTGCCTATAGTTTACACATACACATGTTTTCTTTTAGTTAATTTTCTGCCCACCTATTCTTTTTGATTTTCAGAATCCAAACGTCTTTATGTGCAACGCCCTTTTAAATTATCATTTTGTTTCTTTTATTACTATACACTCTTAATTCTACATCCAAATTGTTCCAATATTCTTATGCCTAATCCACTAAATGAATCCGATGTTTTTCCTTATTTATAGTTTTTTTCATTATCATGTTTTATAGATTCGAATTTGTAAATCTATGTTCTCAATTTATTTTTTCCCATTATCTTTTCTAACTCCCAAATTTGACTTTTTAAAATCTACATTCTCATTTTATTATTTTTCTCTTTACCTAAAATTACAATTAGTGTAGACCATTTTAGTCCATCCCAAAATATAGTCTCATTTCTATATTTAATTTCTTAACTTTCTTATATGCCCCTATTTAATCTGCATCGTTATCAACATACAATAACTATTAAAGTGGAATAATAAATAAATATAAGGATATATTTGGAACTATATTCTAAAATATTACTTTTCCAAGATTATTAATTGAAATTTCTTAATCTTTGTGAAAATGAAAATGGGACTATCTTTACGGGACGGAAGGAGTATTACATTGCTGGTCTCAATTAATTTTATTGTCAATTTTCTTATGATTTTGAGTTTGAAAATATAAATGAATTTTAATTTGTTATGAAACTATTTCAGTAAATAGAGTTAATTAAATCATTTATCATATATCATATATACTATATTAAAAGAGAGGTATTCTTCTTTGAGCAAGATTCTTTCTTTTCCACCAAACCCCTATTGTGTATTTATTTATTTATTTATTTCGTGTAATTATTGGTATAAGAAAAACAGCTTGTTGATTTAGTATCATAAGAAAAGCGCGTTATTGATCTTGCAATGTGTTTTTTTTTGGTTCATTTAGTATCATAACACGCTGTGATTCCATTCTCCAACATAAGATATTAATTGCTTTTGCAAAATAAAATATTACTACATACTAATTATCAACAGTTGGAGAATGAGCATTGGAGACTTCTAGATAAAAGAAGGCATTTCCAGATTTAATAATCGGCAGTCCTTGGTCATTAGAATGAACATTTTCAAGGTAGATACATTATAATTCCCTGGACTCAATGTATGGAGAAAATCAATGGTCATATTCTTCCTTTGACAATACCTGGATTGTCACTTCAATATTCCAGACGCCTTTATAATTCGATGGACCCAATAGTCTATAAATACTAGACATTTAACAATCATCATTCTCTAGTTTGTCACTTGCAATTGCTTCTTTATTGCTACCTTGAGCTGTTCGAACAATCGAAAATGCCTTTTCCTTTTTCGTTGATTAAGGAGTTGAATAAGAACAGGATGGTGGCGTATTCAGGTAATACGATCTTTATGCCAGCAAATGGCGTGTTCCACTCATAACAAGTCTCCACTGCAACCCTTGAATTCCTGTTTGTCTCCTGCATTTTAATTTTGTATATTAATTATGTATTCTTTGATATAAGCTAGATGGTATTTATACTTGTAATAGTCTAACAATGATTCATCGGTTTCTCTGATAAGTTCTCTTACGCCATTTCAAGGTCAACCATCGTGAATGTATAAATGGATTTATTGAGCGTGGAATGATGAGCACAAAAGAGTAAAAAGTCTTTGCCTAGGTCATGTAACTATTTCGGGACTTCAAGTATAGCATTTTCTGATGTTAATGCATCCAATGATAATGCAATTGCTCGACAAGGAATGACATCTTTGGGTCATGTGACTAATGGTCAGAATGATATATTAATTAAACATTTTTTTTTTTGTAAATTCTAACTCTAATATTGTTTATGATAAGCTGACCTTTAAAATGAATACTCTTTTCTTGAATCCAGGTAACTTGACTCTGTGTCAATCACCCTGCACAACAAAAGCACAAACAAATCTTAGTCCCCGTGTTAACAATGTTGATACGCATGTAGCACAACAAGACACCCTTTAGTATTGTGAAAAATGGTGAGTATTAGCCATTCATTTTGTATTGATTGATGGAAGAGAAGTTCTCTTTCCTTTTTTTTAATTATCTAAAATTGATTATTAATCATTTTTTATAGTGAATGGGGCAAAAAATAAGAGACTAAAGTCGGGTCGTTATACTATAATGGGGAATTCATGCTCGGGCATGTAATAATCACAGTGCAACTAATGTTTCTTATCACGCTAAGCTTAGAAGTGATCCAAGCGATGACGTTAGGAAGATCCTTGATGATATGGTTAATGTTAAATTTTTATTCAAGCAATTATTTTTCAAACAAAGAAAGTGTATTGAATTATAAGTGAATTCATTCATATCAAACGTCTGAGTAATATATTGATCTTGGAGATCCTTCTTGGAAGTGTGTAGCATGTGGGAGCTATTTTTTGTACGATGAGCGATTAGAAAAGCGTCGTGGTGAATACTAATAATCCAAAATTTTCTTTATGTTGCAATAAGGGTAAAGTTAGACTTCCTCAAATGGAAATCTAACGAATAAAACCACAAATGTTGTGTATAGAGAAGTGTTTCAAAATTTGTGAACTTTTTGTAATGAAATATTAATGAATTTCTGTTTCTTTTTTTCATTTTAATAATGTGATGTAAATTTTATTGTTATTTATGAAAAGAAAGTTGCCGCCTTTCAAATAATTGATTCCGTGCAGCATGCGAAATCTGATTACTAGTTGGTTCTAAATTTGATGGTTTAAAATAATTTAGAAATACAAATTTTTGAAATATACTCTTATTTCTACACGAAATTTTTTCCAATATTATTCTTCATAATCTAGGCAAAAAATCTAAACTAATCACGTCCAAAATAAGAATCCGATTGTGACCTAATCAAACTAGATATGTGAACCTGCGAATGGTTATTGTTTTGTGCGTGGCGGTGGAAGATGTGAAATGAGATCTATGTTGTGGGTAGTTGTATGGTATAGGTGTCTGTGGGTGTGGGTAGTGGTGGCTATCATCGTTCTCGTGATGTTATGTGATCGTCGATCAATGTGTAACCGTAGTGATTGTGACAGTAGCTATTGTGCACTTGGTGGTAGTGGTTGGATGGTAATGGTGGATTGGTGGTAGTCGATGCGGTGATTTACCATTTATGTGATGAGGTAGTTGGGATATGTAGTGACTAGTAGTGCAGATGCGGTTGTGTGACATTGGTGAGAAAATGCAACGGGATTGTGTGAACCTAAGCAACTAGTTGGATATTAGCCTGTTAGCATCCACATTAAAATACATTTTAATTCATTCTTTTTAAATTCAAATTTTGGTCAACACAAATCACATCCATATATCTCTCCACTCATTAAATCTCTACCATCTAACTCCACTCATTCTCCTCTTTCTACTCATAAAATTACGTTAAAATTTATCCACTAATACTCTTATTATACGCTCATTTGAGTTGGTTGTGTGACATTGGTTAAAAATGTGTGAAGGTTGTCAAAAGTCAACAACTGGTTGTGATGTGGTGGTACATCATCAAAGAAGGTTTCTGATGTAGTGGTTTGGCGCTGACTACTGAGATGTGGCATTCGGGAGAAATGCTGACTCAGTATAGTTTTTGTGTGACCAAATGATAAAATGATTAAACTTTAATAATATTAATGAGTTATTATTATTTTAATTACAGTTATCACCTGATTGTTTTATTATAGTAATAATTAAATTACAACATGATTTTCCATTAAATAAAAAAAGTCTGTCAATTGTATTATTTAAAAAAAAAAAAACCTTTCAACTCCTTGTAGTAATCAAACTTTCCCAAAACAAATCCCAGCAGCCTATGACCCAATTTGCAAATAAAAGTCCAGCCCAAATCCCCCGAATGCCCAATCCAATTTCTCGTTCACAGACCTGAGACTACACCTTCGTCGTTCTCCCCTCATCCCTCTGAGCTCAGGTAGTGCCTCCGTCGACCGTCGTAAGTTCCCTGTCGCTGCTCTGTCCACAAGTCCTCACGCAGCTCCCGCATTGCCGCCGATGACGCCTTCCCCCGCCTTTACGCCGCCGTAGAGCCCGACATCGAGGCAGTTCTTCAGGTTCTGTATTGAATCCCTAATTTTGACGTTTGTTCTGAAAGACAAGTTAAAATGTTGTTTGTTTATCGTTAGTTATTTGATTATGGCAGAAAACGGAGATTGCTTCTCAGGAGTAGAACAGGGCGATTAGATGGAATTCACTGAGCAATGGAAATCCCTCTGGCCGATATCCTCCACCTTCTCTCCGCCACTCCTCCTGTCCAACGAAACCTCTCAAAAATCCTTTGGCCCACTAATTTTTACCCCAAATGCAAATTCACCGGTCACCGTATTGCTACAATCACCTTCCCTCTCCCCACGGCTCCCTCTTCGATACCCACAACTTAAGCTCTCAAGGTTCCTCCAAAGTTACCATTCTACCCCTTCCACTGCGGCCTCAATTTCCTCTCTTTTTGGTTCCCAGCTTCCCGATCATTCGACCTATTTTAGTAACTTCAATGCCCTCCAGCTACTCCGAATCCCAGACAAGAATTTAGTTATTGCGTTTTTCCCCACTGGTGAGAATTATAATCAAGTGGGTTTCACCCTACTATCAGTAGAAGATTCCGAATTGAGAGTTCATTCAAGGATGGAAAATTTTTTCGAAGTGGCCAAAGGAAGCTGCATAAATAATCACCGGATTACACGGTTGTTCATCAATCCAGTTGGTGACGATGATCAGCTTTCATTCGTGGGTAATGATGGTAATGGTAATAGTGTTGGGGAACTAGGCGCTGCTAATTCCGCCCAAGATCAGTGGGACGAATAAATGCGACTGAGAAAAAATAATGGACACTAAAATAAGCACAAAAATATAACACCGAGATTTAACGTGGTTCGGCCAAACTGCCTACGTCCACGGACCCACACCAATATATTTCACTATCTCAAAAATGAGGAGTACAAAAATACTACACTGTATTTTCTCTGCCTACACAAAGGCTTTATCACTCTACTCACTTTTATCTCTCGTGTATAGCTTCTACACTGAAGCTCTCACACTCTCTCTACACAATGGCTATTGTGTTTTTGATGGTGATTGTGGTGTTGATTGTGGTGTGTTTACAATGCAGAATGGAGCCTCTATTTATAGGCGATCTATGCACCTACTCCTACACAAATTGTCAACAATTACGACTGCCACCTAATCTTACACAAATTGTCAACAATTACGGCTGTCTTTTGTCAAGAATGACGGCTATAATTTTGCATCCAATTTCTTCCTCTGCAAATGTGAACTCGTGCAGCCCACAAACATTGAGCCATAATTTTTGACTTTTGAGCACATGCAGCCTCTTTCTTTGACTTTGTGGACATTTGGCTTCACATACCAACAAATAGTGTTACAATGGTTGGGTTTTTAATGGTTTGCACAGAGTATTCTGTATATTGGTATAAAGTTTGCATTAATAGTATAGTTAAAGGTCCTGAATCTTATTCTGTTAATTTGGATTGCATTGGGCGTGCCGATTCTAAGACGTTTAAGGCTAATGCAATTGTGAGTGTTTGTTGGAGTCCACATTTGAGAGAAGAATGTTTAGTGTTGTTGGGTAACGGTGACTTGTTATTGTTTGATGTTAATGAATCCTGCATGAGTAGTGGTAAATTGGGGCTTTTAGTGAGTGCAAAGAACAGAACTCTAGAAAAGAAGCTGCGAGTTTCACTCGGCAATAAGTTGAGTGTAGAGAAGGATGAAGCAGGTGGTGGTGGTGGTGGTGGTGGTGAGTGGATTGGATGTGAATTCAGTTGGCATCCAAGGATCTTTATTGTTGCTCAATCCGTGAAATATTATTGGTTGATCGCAGGCAGAATTGCAATGTGAACTCTTTGTTGAAGGTTGATAGGTTGTCAACCTTAAAGAACGATGGGTTTGTTGCCCTCTCAAGGGTGGGCTCAAAATTAACTGATTATACCGTGAATCAATTCAATCAACCAAATTCGGGTTTCAAAATTAAAATGACAAAATAAAATTAATATCATCGTCTTACCAATTAATTAATTTATTGCTATCAAAGTAAAGTAAGTAATTGCTATCAAAGTAAATTAATTAGTAAATAATAAATTTAATTGGAATTTAATAATGCTTAGTTTGAAATAATCAATTTAGAAGCCTAAAAAGAAAATCCAATCTAAGTTAAAATAAAAATTTTTAAAAATGGAATTGTATTGCACATTGTGCACGTCATTGCACATTGTGCAATTCATTGCACAATTTGCGATGGCGTGTTATGTTAAGAATCATTAAAAAAAAATCTATGCACTATAAATGTGACCATTTGAGGGGGAAACTTGAGTCTTCCAAGAGAAGTTTTGCTCATTTTTTAGTATAGTAATAGATAGATTTAAATTATTTTAACAAGTTGGAATTTGGAATTTGCAAGCTAGCTAGTCATTCACATTAATTTCACATATTGATTCCTCTATTTCATTATAACTACTTTCATGACGTAGTGAAATTTTTGCAAGCTCATGAAGTAGTGAAATTAACTTTCTGGGGAATAACATGTTTTATTAATTACTTAATGTTTTGGTCATGCACATTGAAGGATGATATCTTAGAGCATCTCCAACAGTTTCTCTATTTTTAAAGAGTATGTTCTATTAAATAAAGAGTATCTTTAAATTTAAGTTGTGAAAATTTTTAAATACTCCAACAACCTCTCGAATTTTAATTCTTTATTTTACTCTTTTTAAAAAAAATTTATTGTTTTATCTCAATTTTAATTAATAATAAGATTTTTAAGTATTAATGGTCAGTAGAATTAATTATGGATTACATCATTCAAGAAGTATGATTTTGAAACTTGTCATCATTCTATTATAAAGAATGAGTTTGACTCTCCAAATTTAGAGAGTCAAACTCACTCTTTAAACTAAATTGTTAATTTAAAGAGTTTGTTAGAGTAAAATTTTAAAACTTGACTCTTTAAATTATAAAGAATCCTATGTTTAAGAGTTTGTTGGAGATGCTCTTAGAATGTGCACTATATATATATAAATAGGCCAATTATATACTCATACTCAAATAACTCAAAAACCCTAATGAGGCTGTGCAAGCGATTACACCATTTCGTAAGAGTAATGTTATTCGAGGCAATTGATCATTAAAGCCACTAATCCAATTAAAAAGGATATTTTGAAAGATTATTATATATTATCATATCATTTCAAAAATTAAACTACTCACACGTAGCTAGATCTCGGTTTTGAGCATTGTACTTCCATGGTGTTGATTCTCCCCTTGCTTTCTCATAAACATTATTTCGATGAAATGAAGTGATTGCATTCCCCGTTAAAAACAAAAAAAAAAAAAAAAAGGCTTGGAGAGAGTTTCAAGGGTTTTTCTTTTGTGAACAAAATTTACTATATATTCATCCTATAGCTGCGTATATAATGCTCCATATTTATGATTGATTGTTAATTAATATTAATATCGATTATATTAGTTAATTGATTGTAAAGTTAAAGCACACTAAAAGCATATATTCAACACAATCTAATATTAGGATATATTACTATGTTTCTGAATAAAATTAGAACGTTTATAAACACGATTTTTTATAAACTCCGGTACTTAAATACTTATAATTAAGGTACTAAATTGAGCAATAAATAAATTTCTTAGAATCAACACAATCAATATGGGGCTCTTCAACCGTGTGCCGCATCATTAACAATTCTTAAATCAAATTAGTATAATATAATGAATAATAAGCAATAAATTAAAGCAGTGTCAAGTGAAGCAAATATTAGTACGTAAAAACTAAATTAAACTTAACTGGAGATGGAGGAATTAATTTCACAACCTTCCAAATCCTTATCTAGTCAGCTTTCTTATCTTACATGTCAGATTTCTCCCATATTGAGTAAACTCGAGTCACTAATGAATATATTCAGATCCCTACTTCCTTTTTTCATTCCAAAACACAACCTACGATTGTCAACAACACTATGCACGTTGATAAACACAAATGTTTATAAACTCTAGCACTTATAAGAGAATTAATTACATAATAAACAAATTTCAGATCGAGACTAGCTAGTACGAAATAGCTACAAGCAAAAAGTGTTTGACGTTATTATTTAGGTGATAAACAAATTAAGGGTGGAGACTTGAACAATAACAAGTTAATATATCAACACAATCAATCTGAGGCTCTTTAAGCGTGTCCGCAAAGATTAATTGTTCTTTACAACCTACATTAATAACCAAATATATAAGTTTAATATAATGAATAAACAATAAATTAAGCAAAGTGTTTAAGTAAAGTAAATATTAGAAACTGAATTACACTTAATTACTTGCCAACGGGGATATTCAGCAACCTCCCGAGTCCTTGTCCAGGCAGCTTTCTTGCATCCACGTCATCAATTGATATATAAATATTAGGAATATGAGAAATCTTTGGCCACTCAGAATCAGGGCCACTGTGTGTCTTCCACCTCTCCGCCAACAATGGACAAAACACTATTTCTATTTCTTTTAATTTGGTGAGTTGTTGTATTGCGTCTTTACAGGGAAGATGCTTAAGCTTTGAACAATCGCATATACTTAGGTATTCAAGAGACGACAAATTCCCAAACCAATCGGGAAATGTTTTCATTCCAAAATTTTCTATCCCTAAGTTTTTTAGGGAAGTAAGATGTTGAATGTGATATGGTAGAGAGACCGAAACGCCTCCGTTACCATACAACTGTAACATCTGAAGGGATTTCATGTGTTGGATTCCGTCCAAAGAATCCTCAAATGTGTTGAATTCCATTGAGTTTGAGAAATCCCCAAATTCCAGTGTTCTTAAACTGTTAAGGCATCCCATCTCACTCAATTTAGGAAACCAAGTGAGATTTTCACAATAACAAACTTCTAATGATTGAAGGGAAGAGAGACCTTTTCGTCCATCTTGACATGGATGAATTAATTGCAAATTTTCACATTCAGATATTTCCAACGTCTGAAGTGACTCAAGGTTGTATAGATCGACATTTAATTCCTCCAAACCACAATTTGAAATTTCCATCTCATGAAGAGTACCTCAGACAAATTTCAAGAAGGGTATATGACTCAAAATTTCTCAATAAGATATTGAAAATATTCAAGGCTTGGAAGTACCGCAATGATCCGTTGTTTTACTGGTTCTACCCACTCTTCAAGGTTGTCCATCTCAGTATTTCCAGACGCATAAGTGAGGGGAATGGAGACCCTTCTCTCTTGCCCATCGCTCAAACCGTAGAATGACAATCCTATACTTCTCACTTGAGGTAGACCTTCTAATTTTAAAATCTCAAGGAGTGGAAGGTGACCGAGCATCGGGATTTCTTCAACTTGGTAGCAATCTCTAAATATGATTTTGATCAGTTTATCCAATGTAATCCAAATGCCACTACCAATGCCTTTGTAAATTCTCATATTTCTCATCCATAATGCAAGTTTTGTACCTCGGAATCCTTCAATTGCTAGGCCATTTAAATTTTCATGAGGTTGAAGGCCATCAAGAATACTCTCATCGTTAATGTCACTTTCAAAGTGGCATCCTCATCTTCGTTGTATCTCGAATGAAAGTGTAACTTATAGAGGCCCAACTTTCCAGCCATGTCTCCGCTTTCTCGACTTCCCTTTGTTGCTAACCAATTCCAGATTCCTTATTTGAGTTTGCCCTTAAGGTTCTTCAATTCTCCCAACTCGTCGATTCCACAACCTTTGTTGCTCACACAAAATAGTGTCAATGTTTGAAGGCAAGATAATCTTCCAATTGCGGTGGCATCTCAAAATCATCTTGACTACCATCTAAGTAAAGATGCCTTAATTGAATGAGGAACCGCATATCTTCGGAAGTTTTTGAATGGCGTCGCATAGCCTATTAATCATCGGTGTTTGCAAATTGAAGAGCTTGCTAATGATTCGTAAGGTCTTGAGTTCCATATTGTTGGAAACGCCGAGATATCTCAAATGTATCAACTTGCCGATAGAGTTCGGCAATTCTTCAATACCTGCATCACATAGCTTTAGAGTATGCAACTGTTTGAAGTATGGCAAAATATTATGTTGCACTCCACTTTTCAACATCAACGTGCACAGATAACTTGCTTTCTCCTTTATGTCCTTGAGTGTCTTCTCTCCAATTGATTTTGCTACAAGGTGTCGAACATGATGGATGTCATCAAGAGTGAGATCTACCATATCATTAGAAGTTTCTGAGTTTGAAACCGAGATGGCAAGATCATGGACAAGATCGTGCATTTTGCAACTTTTTATATTCCCATACTTGTCCCCTGTGGCATCTTGGAAGAATGAATTTTGCCGCAACATATTAAAAATGTTTCCGCCGATAGCCTCCGTATCACTTCTTGGATCATTTGGAAGAAATCCTTCCGGCATCCATTTAGAAGAAATCCTTCCGGCATCCAGAGATGAATTAAGTCATCTTTGTTTATGAAGGAATCCTTAGTAAATACTGAGCAATAGGCAAAACATTTTTTCACCGACGAATTAGGCAAACGATCATAGCTTACCCTTATGACTTGCTTCACACCCTATTCCCCCTCTTCAAGATTTAAAAGCGCTACTTTTAAAATTGATTGCCAATCATCGATTCCCTTTCTAGAGAGAATTCCTCCCATCATATTTGCCAATAATGGTAATCCGCTACATTTGCGAGCAATCTCCTCTCCGGTGACCTCAAATTGCTTTGGCACGTCTCGACCTTCAAATGCCATTTTCTTGATTATGGACCAACAATCCTCGCCTGATAACATTTGCAAGTCATATGGATCACTTGAGGGTTCACAATTGATGCTACATTTCGCCCGTGTCGTGACAATAATCACATTTCCTTCGTTGGAGTTAATTCCCAACAGACATCAATTCATCCCAATGCCTTCTTTCTTCGCTCCACAAATCATCGAGAACAAGCAACTATCTTTTTCCTTTCAATTTCTCCCAAGCTCCCAACAACAACTTCTTTCGTTATCTCCATGAAAATCGCTTTCAATAATTCAAGCATCTTTTTGAAAAGCGTGAGTTGATCAAAGTTATCTGATACACATATCCACATATTTTCGTTGAAATGGTTTTGGGTATCAATGTGATTGAAGACGCTGCGTGCTAAAGTAGTCTTGCCAAGCCCTCCCATACCGACTATTGGGATGACTGAAAGGACATCGTTGCAAGTCGAGTTCATTATCTTTCCCAGGATTCTTCTTTCATCATTATGTCTTCCAACGAAGACTGGATCAGCTAATATGCTGGTCGTCTCCTCGATCACCGAATGCTTTGCAAGAGGATAATCTTTGACTCTCGACAGACCAAGGATATTAGCTTCGTCAGAAATCCTTTTGAAGTTGGCATTTACGGCCTTGATTTTGTGAGCCATCTGGTGCTTAAATGTGAAAGTGGTATTATCAGCACTACTACAACGGGGGATGTTCGAATACCACCTCTTTGGCTTGGTGATCTCATCTGGGCTCTCTATTTGACGTCGTAAATATTCGTAGTTGATCTCATCCAATACGTCGTCAAAGATCATACACAAAGATCTTCGAGGTCCTTGAGCCAGATTTTGATTGTCTCGCCCTCAATTTTACGCTCTTAGCATCTTCCAAGACTCCATTAACCTTTTCGAGGTATTTTCCGAGGTTGATCGAGTCTTTCTTGAAATCCTGCACCAAATTGTACTCTTCGGTGGCGATCTCAAACAACTTCTCCAATGTAAATTTTATTGTTTCACCCGCAATGCATCCATTTTTTGTTTGGATTTCTGGTGAGTGTGTGCACTTTTGCAATTTGAGACAGAAAGAAAGTAAAGTTTCAAAGAAAATTACCAGCACAAAAATGAAAGTGCACACGTCAAGCATCATGTTGTATTATGAAATTCAAGTATTCAACTGCATAACAAAACTTATTTTTCAATTTTTTTTAGACAAAAATTTTCACTGAATTTATCCAACCACGATCTCTGTCACAATTAAACATTTTCAATTTAATCAATGCATGGCCCAAAAGTCAAAATGCAAATATGATACTTCAGCCTCGCAAATAAATTAATTCAAACTATTTGAAGCCCCACATAATATTTTATTTCCCCAGATCTTCATTCTACTTCATATTCATTTGTGCTAAATAAATGAATAGCTTATATATTTAATCATTATTTTATTAATTTATATTTTATTAGAAATCAATATATTAGTTAAGAAGAGGCATGTTGAAATAATTAGTGGTGATAACACAATCTATATATAAATTAACCAAGAACATTTTCTCGCCAAAAGTCTAAAACTTGCATTTTTCACAATTAAAAAAATTATTATTTTATTTACACTTCACACTCATTCTTTTATTCGCAATAATAATTATTATTTTATTTATTTCAAAATTGATTCATCATCCCTAAAATCACACACATCTCCATCTCCCCAAAATCCATCCACATCCGCCTCTCTCTATATCTCATCCGCTCAATGACTAAAAACACACATGCCAGGATAATTTGTGATTTTCTAAACTCATAAATTTAATTGGTATTTCCATATAAATTTACTCGTTGAGGATTCTAAAATATAAATTCAAATTTTATATAGATTTTTAAAATTTTTAAAAAAACTATTAATTGACTTATATAAAATATTTGGCCGTATTCTTCCATTTCCTTCTTTCTGGATGAAGTTTATTATGAAATTTCAGTGGGGCCTAATTCAGTTGCAACTCTTAGATATTTCTCATTTGAGGCGTATTCATTTTCCAGAGTGATAAGCATCACATATGCTTTTGTATTCTTAGATGGAAGCGTATTACTGATGGATATAAAATTGTTCCATTATACACTTATGTACTCAAAAGTGGAATATTTTTTCTACCCGACTAAGTAACATTGAATAGGTATTGAAATCTATAAACCTCAATGCTTGAATTAACCCATTATATTGTTGTCAATAATAGACCTTATTAATTATCTATTAAAATCTAAATTTAACGATTTATAAATTTATTTTGGCAACAAAAAATTAATTAAACAGTAACTGGTGAATTTAATTTTACTTCTCCATTTAATCACAAAAATTGAAAATTGAGAAGAATCAATTCACAATACAACTATTAAGACACTAGATTCAGAGATCAATTAAAAGATGGTTTAATAGCTGATCAATATTATTTATTATTTTAAAAATTATAATTATAATTGTTAATGTCATAAAAATTACAAAATTTAGATTGATTTTTCAATTTTATAAACATATATAGATAAAAAAAAACTTAATAAGAATTATTTTATTTAATTTTCTTTAATAATAGTCAATAAGAAGAAACTAACTAATGTATAAGACCCAACTTTAGACCCACAAGCTATAGAGTTTCTCTGACCCGTGAATTCTAGGGAAGGTCAAGAAGTGGGCTGTAAGAATTTAGACCCACGAGTTGATCCACAATGCAATTTTTTTTCTCACATTGAATTTTTTCTTTAACAAATGGTGAATGGGATATCAGTGAAACACTTCTTTATGAACTTATAATTTATGGGTTCAAATATTTTTTTTTTTCAAATGTCCAAATATTTTTACATATCCTAAATTTTTTAATTTTGAAAATATAATTATATTCATGGTTAATAGGGGCGGGTACATGCCAATTCGGATTGCTCCATAAAATTTTGCGAGTTGCAAATCTGCCATTTTTGAATTATATTTTGGACATACATCTCCTCATGCAACACATGAGAGAAAATGCTAGTTCCAAATAACAGTATTAAAGTGGAAATGAGAATAAACCAAAATTTAAAAATCTAAAATTGTTGAACCACAATTGTAAATTTAATTCTAGTAAGAGGATTATTAAAAATATAAATGGAAAAATAATGACTAAAAAACTAGACTTTATAATTAATTAAAACTTTGTTTTAAGCTTACAAGCCTAAATTATTGACTTAAAAAATGGAAAAATGATCTTAGCTATCTTTGATTTATATGTCTTTTGTTAACACAAGTCATCAATCCATTTTTCTTGATTCAAAAATAAAAAACCAATTTTCATGTTAACCATACTCCATATCTTTATTATTTGTGGATAATAAAAAAGTCCTATAAGTTTTTGCTAATTATCTATGAAAGAAATATGTTATGTGACCCAAGTATAGGGAAATGAAGATATGGAGTTTACTCGCAATTTTCTTAAGCACAACTATTACTCTATTTAACAAAAAGTTAATTGATTGGCATTGGGGAACCTTGGATAGTTCAATGGTAGTGGAGAGACCAATTAAAGTTCAAGGTGGTTGAAAGACCATTGTAAAAGTTTAATGGCATTGGAGGGTTTTAACTTTGACCAATTAAGTAACCTGCGATGCACGCAGGTAACTACCTAATAAGAAACTTGTATTGGAGAACTAGAACATCATCAAATGTAAGAAAGAACATTAGCAACAAAACAAATATAAATTCAAGATTTGAGTTAAGAGATAGACAAATTTTCAATTTTGAAATACTTTGAACACAATATAGCCAAGTTCAAGTGTACGTGGAGTGCGTCGTAATTACGGCACTCTGGGGTTTTACGATCGCCCAAATTCTCGACAAAAACTTTGACTGGCCTTCACGGTATCACTGGAAAATTTTTCAAATTGTTGAAGCTCTATCTCGTCGTGTTGGATCTCAACTGGTCTCAAATTTCAAAACGGAGGCCGTTCGTGACCGTAAATCACCCCAAAGAGCATCAGAATTACTACGCACTCCAGTACACTTGAACATTTCCAAAACACTATTTGTCATTTAATTTGTAGGCTTGCTTAAATTTCCCAAATTTTTTAAATTTTGACGTAAAAGAATTATTTAGTTCTGGAGAATGTAGATGATAAATGTAATTAAATAAAATCTATATATATTATCTATATATATATATATATAACCAGCACATTTTCCCGCTCATTCTACCTATTTTCTGAATTAAATAATTAATAAAAAATCATATTCCCACGCAAAGGATAATAATCTTGATATTTACCTATTTAGATTTTTACAAATCCCATCATTCCCTTATCACAAACCCAATACTGTTCATCACTGTCCTCCTTTCTGCCTTCGGGTGCATTTTTTTTTTTTTAAGTTTGCAGAATACAAAATACACCCACGGATTCTAATTAAATTATATCTTAAATATATGTCTCCCCATGCAACGTACGGGTAGAAAAAATTAATATTTTATTCTTAATTCTTAATTCCCACTCACGCACCCTTCCCTAATTTTCCCTTCAGTATTTTTGTGAATTAAAAACTTATTATTTTATTCTTAATTCTTACCCACTCACGCACTTCCCTTCCTAATTCTTTCTTGTTAATTCTTATCCTTTTTACACCCTTCCCTAATTCTTTATTCTTAATTCTTATCCTTTTATTCTTAATTCTTACCCACTCACGCACCCTTCCCTAATTCTTTATTCTTAATTCTTATCCTTTTATTCTTAATTCTTACCCACTCACGCACCCTTCCCTAATCTCGCGTCTCTCGTAAGAAATAAAAAGAAATGCGAATGAAAAATTCTAAAGTAATGCCAATAAATTTTCAATGTTGTAAAATTATAATGAAACAAAAGACATACTAATATTTTAGGAGTTGAAATATGCGCACGGACGTGGGAGGCGGAATACATGACCATCGATCTATAGGCCATCTTAAAATCTTTTTACCATTTTTTATGCAACTTTTGCGTAAAAATGGTGCACATCTGACATCGTCCGTCAACCCTAGCTCTTCCTCTCGTATACCCATTACACCAAACTTTGTATCAAATTCTAGTGTTCTTCATTTATTAATATAATCATTGTAAATGAAAAATATCATTTAATTTATTTTATTTCATTTTGGTGTAGAATTTTAACATAGTATTGGAACTAACCTATTAATTCCAAATAATTAATAACACGATGTAAATTAAAATGTTAATTGAAAGAAAGGTTAACATTGTTAAATAATACAATTTCGAAAGTGTTATAAAAGTAGGGAGAACAGAAGAGAAAAAAATATTTTACCTCAAAGAAGTGTGTTATTTATTCAAAATATAAACCCATATTTTGTCAATATTCGATCTCATATTTTTCCATTATTATAGATATAATTGTTAAGATCCCTTTATTTTTACTAATTTCAAGTACCAATGCCTCTTCTAGAGATTTATGATCATGTATATACCCTTTAGAACAAAATATATTGCTCATTGTATATATAGCTGCTTATATAATGCTCGTTAACTCTTTATTTATGATTAGTTTTTAATTAATATTCATATTGATTATATTAATTAATTGATTATCGAAATTAAAGCACACATATGAGGATATATTATCGTGTTTGTATTTAAAACTAGCACGTTGATAAACCCGACCGTTCATGAACCCAAAGACTTTCAAAATACTACACTGACCAATAAACAAATTTCGCAGAATGGCTAACACGAAATGGCTTCAAGTGCTCAAAAGTGTTTACATGAATAACTATATAAGTGATAAACAAAGGACAGTATTAAAAACTATCAAGTGAATAAACAAATATTAAAGCGGTATCAACTATCAAGTGAAGTAAATATTAAAAACTGAATTAAACTTAATTGGAGATGGAAGAATTTAGCAAACTCGAGTCACTGATGAATATATTCGTGATCCACATTTCTATTAATTTGGTGAGTCTGCGCATTGCGTCTTCAGAGGACAGATGCCTTAAATTTATACAAGACCTTCCGTTTAAGGTTTCAAGAGATGACAAATTTCCTAACCAATCGGACAATGCTTTCATTCCAAAAAACACATACCGTGATAGTAAATAACACTAGCACGTTGATAAACACAAATGCTTATAAACTGCAGTACTTATAGAGACTAGCATGATAGGGAACAATTTTTAAAGTTTTTTACCATTTTTTACCACTTTTTTATCCATTCTTTTTTTACCCTAAATCAATCACATTCACATATCACATCACATCCACAAATCTCCACCATTCAACCCCACTCATTCGCTCTCCTCTTTTACATTAAAAATTTTTAAAAACCATTAAAAACCAATTCCTATCACCCTATAAATTAATCACACAACGAACAAATTTCCACAGAATGGCTAGTACGAAATGGTTTCAAGTAGAAAGTGTTTATAGTAATTATATAACTATTTAATTATATAAGTGATAAACGAAGGGCGGTGACTTGAGCAATAACTATTTAATCATCACAATCAATCTGAGGCTCTGTAACCATGTCCGCAGCATTATCTGTTCTTTACAACGTATAATTATAACCAAATAAGTTTAATATAATGAATAAATAATAAATTGAAGCAGTGTTTAAGTAAAGTAAATATTAGAAACTGAATTGCACCTACAATTCAATCATGTTGAGTGAAGTAACACCATTAATTGATATCTATCCGATTTAATATGAGAAATCTTTGGCCACTCGGAATCGTACGCTGCCTTCTGGCACCTCTCCCAACAACGGACAAAACAATATGTCTATTGTTGTTAATTTGGTGAGTTGTTGTATTGCGTCTTGACAGGGAAGGTGCTTAAGCTTTGAACAACCGTATATCATTAGGTATTCAAGAGATGACAAATTCCCTAACCAATCAGGCAATGCTTCCATTCCGAAACTGTACACCAGTAATTGGTTCAAAGAAGTAAGATGTTGAATGTGACATGGTAGAGAGACCCAAACGCCTCCGTTACCATACAACTGTAATGCCTGAAGGGATTTCATTTGTTGGATTCCATCAAAAGAATTCTCAAGTGTTCTGAATTCCATTGAGTCTGAGAAATCCCCGAATCCTAGTGTTCTTAAACTGTTAAGGCATCCCATTCCACTCAATTTATTAAACCAAGTGATATTTTCACAATAAGAAACGTGTAATTTTTTAAGGGAAGAGAGGCCTTTTTCTCTATCTTGACATGGATGAATTAATCGCAAATTTCCACAAAGATTATTCGCATAATGTCTTAAGAGACTCAAGGTCAGATAGATCATAACGTAATTCCTCCAAACCAAAATATGAAATTTCCACTCTTGAAGCGTAGTCTCGACAGCCCCGTGAAGGGAATATGACTCAATTTTTCACATCCAGATACAATAAAGTTTTCAAGGCTTGGAAGCACTTGCAATGATCCATTGTTTTCTGGTTCTACCCACTCTTCAAGGTTCTCCATTTCCTGTATTTCCAGATGTAGAAGTGAGGGGAATGAGACCCTTGTCTCTGCCCATCGCCAAACCGTAGAATGACAATCCTATACTTCTCACTTGAGGCAGACCTTTTAATGTTAAATTCTTGAGTGGGAGGTGACCAAGCATCGAGATTTCCTCAACTTGGTAGCAATATCTAAATTCGATCTCGATCAGCTTTATCCAAGGTAATCCAATTGCCACACCAAAGGTGCCTTTGTAAATTCTCATATTTCTAGTCCATAATGGAAGTTTTCTACCTTGGAATCCTTCAATTGCTAGGCCCTTTAGATTTTCATGAGGTCAAGGCCTTCAAGAATACTCTCATCGCTGATGTCACTTTCAATGACATTGGTATCTTTCTGCTCTCCAATGAAAGTGTAACGTATAAAGGCCCAACTTTCCAGCCACATCCGCCTTCTCGCCTTCCCTTTTGTTGCTAACCAATTCCAAATTCCTTATTTGTAGTTTGCCCTTAAGGTTCTTTCAATTCTCCCAACTCGTCAATTCCACAATCTTTCTTGTTGCTCACACAAAATAGCGTTAATGTTTGAAGGCAAGATAGTCTTCCAATTTCAGGTGGCATCTCAAAATCATAGTCATTATGATCTAAGTAAAGATGTCTTAAACGAATAAAGAACCGCATATCTTTAGGAAGCTTTCGAAGGCAGCAGCTATTAATCATCAGTGTTTGCAAATGGAAGAGTTTGCAAATAGATGATTTTCTAAAACATCGAGATATCTCAAATGTATCAACTTGCCAATAGAGTTCGGCAATTCTTCAATAGTCGCAGCACCACATAGCTTTAGAGTATGCAACCGTTTGAAGTATGGAAAAATATTATGTTGTACTCGACTTTTCAACATCAACGTGTGAAGATAACTTGCTCTCTCTCTTTTTTGTCCTTCCCTGTCTTCTCTCCAATTGATTTTGATACAAGGTGTCGAACATGAGGGATGTCATCAAGAGTGAGACCCACCATATCATGAGAAGCTTCTGAGTTTGAAACCGAGATTGCAAGATCGTGCATCTTGCAACTTTTGAGATTCTCATACTTGTCCTATGTGGCCTCTTGGAAGAATGAATTTTCAAAGAACATATTAAAAATATTTTTGCCGGCAGCCTCCATATCACTTCTTGGATCATTTGGAAGAAATCCTTCCGCCATCCAGAGATGGATTAAGTCATCTTTGTTTATGGCGAAATCCTTAATAAATACTGAGCAATAGGCAAAACATTTTTTCACCGACGAATGAGGTAAGTGATCATAGCTTGTCCATGAGTGGTAATGCCACTTGCGAGTTTGAATCGTCTATTGAAGCCACCACCAGCGACGGCGATAACGGCGGTAGAGGAAGTGGCGTTGGAACGGGGGACAAAGTAGAGGGTCCACAAGAGTGGACGAGAGAGAAAGGTCCAAGAAACCGGTGTCGTTTTTGTTCCATATGAGAATCGGAAGATTGAAAATTAGGGTTTGAATCACACCTTCTCTGCTTTCTGTCAGAGTGTTCACCATCATCACTCCCCATTTTCTCTCTTTCTTGGGAAGAAAACGAAAGGCTGAAAAATGAAAATAAAATGAAAATAAAGGTTTGCTAGAGGTTCACTTTATATTTATACATCGTTTTAATAAATTTTTATAAATAAAAAAATTGGTTAAAGATAATGATATAACTAATGTAATTGTGTAATATGGAGTCCGAGTAATTCTCAAAGCTGTTTCTTCAAATTCCTGAGGATTTTGTTTTATTTTTAATTTTGAAAATTGATTTCGGTTTTAAAATTATTAAAACAGTAAAATGTATACTATGATCAATTTGGAAAGGTAAGAATAATAATGCACCCACTCAACAAGTAGTGGAGAGTTTTTGAGTCTACTGTTGATGATGTGTTGAAGCTGTATACTATTATCACTGGAAAGGTAAGAATTTGAATTCATAAAATTTCATTGTATGAACATCGTTTATCATATTAATTTTGATTTCTTCATTTTTTCTCCATTTCTGGTTTAGGTTCTTGATCTTAATGTAGATCTTAATGCTGCCAATGCCGCAGAAGACGAAGAAGCATGAGAGAAGCTTCTTGTTGATTGTTTTACTTTACTCTTAGCAATTTTTCTTTTATGATTAATAGAATCTTAAGTTTCATAAACGTGGTTAGGATTTAAGATGTTTTCGAGTGCAATACTGAACTTTGAGTTGCACATTTTGAAGGTTGGCTAGGAAAATGCTAATTTACGCTGCAGCAATAAAATAACAAACGGTTTATGCTGCCCCTTGGTTCCCTCATTGTTAGAATAACAAGATCTATATAATAATTATATTTTTAGCAATTATTAGTACTGATGTTCTCTTTGTCTACTCTATCATGGCACTTTCACCCAATATATCAAATCAATCAATGAGACAATATGAGTTTTGCTCTCCTAGCCTCCGCATGAACACTGAGAGCTTGGGAAATACTTTGTATTACCAGAAAGCTTTACAACTCTTGGATGGTTACAAATGAAGCATCCTACCCCTATTGATACTTTCCACCTCCTCAATAAATAGTGGAGATCATTTTGATCTAACGGCCCATATCGAAGCTCTGCACTTCTCATACAATTCTCCATCAAAATATCTAGGATATTTACATTAATATATACATTAGAGTATTTTAGAGAAAGGACCTAGAATTCTCAATGATTTGTGTAGAAGGCTTCTAGAGAATTCTATCGGTATCTCCAACAAGTTCGCCTCTAGAATCTTCCATAAGTGCGCGGGTCGTGACAGTCTGGACCCCATAGTGCCCTCCATGGGCAGTCTCACACGACACGGGCACTATCTACTGAGGGCAGGAGAGTATTTCCAGTGATAAGATTTATGTGAAAACAAAATATAATTAAAATTTAGAATTAATAACTAGATTAATCCTTGAGTACATGTATTAATGAGTCAAAATGAAATAGCTATGAATGACCAAATTTATAACAAAATCTCGTAGAAGCATTTGTGAACAAAACTCCCAAATACCATCATACTCGTAAAACCGTTTAGTCTTGTTTGATAATATTTTTTTTAGGAAAAAAAATCAATACAATTTAGAGTGTGGTTGAAAAATCAATATGTAATCGACATACCGTGAATCAATTCAATCAATCTTTGAATTGAGTATGTAAGTGATTATACCGTGAATCAATTCAATCTACCAAATTCGGGTTTCAAAATTAAAATGACAAAATAAAATTAATATCGTCGTCTACCAATTAATTAATTTATTGCTATCAAAGTAAACTAATTAATTGCTATCAAAGTAAATTAATTAGTAAATAATAAATTTAATTGGAATTTAATAATGCTTAGTTTGAAATAATCAATTTAGAAGCCTAAAAAGAAAATCCAATCTAAGTTAAAATAAAAATTTTTAAAAATTTAAAAAATGGAATTGTATTGCACATTGCGCACGTCATTGCACATTGCGCAATTCATTGCACAATATGCGATGGCGTGTTATGTTAAGAATCATTAAAAAGAAAAAAAAATCTATGCACTATAAATGTGACCATTTGAGGGGGAAACTCAAGTCTTCCAAGAGAAGTTTTGCTTATCTTTTAGTATAGTAATAGATAGATTTAAATTATTTTAATAAGTTGGAATTTGGAATTTGCAAGCTAGCTAGTCATTCACATTAATTTCCATATTGATTGCTCTATTTCATTATAACTACTTTCATGTAGTGAAATTTTTGCAAGCTCATGAAGTAGTGAAATTAAATTTCTGGGGAATAACAGGTTTTATTAATTAATTAATGTTTTGGTCATGCACATTGAAGGATGACATCTTAGAATGTGCACTAGATATATATATATATATATATATATATATATATATAAATAGGCCAATTATATACTCATACTCAAATAACTCAAAAACCCTAATGAGGTTAGCATGTTTATTACGCCATTTCGTAAGAGTATCAAGTATTTGAGGCAATTGATCATTAAAGCCAATCCAATTAAAAAGGATATTTTGAAAAGATTATTATATTATCGTGATCATTTCAAAAATTAAGCTACTCACACGTAGCTAGATTCGGTTTTTATGCATTGTACTTCCATGGTGTTGAATTGTACTTCCATGGTGTTGAGTGATTCTCGCCTCTTGCTTTCTCATAAACATTATTTGTGATGAAATGAAGTGACTTTGATCCCAGTTAAAAAAAAATCTTGGAGAGAGTTTCAAGGGTTTTTCTTTTGTGCACAAAATTTATTATATATTCGCTCCTCAAAGATTATCTAAATGTTTCTATAGGGTGCACATTATGGTGCACCCCGAGGTGATATGGCATATCATATATGGTACCACATCATGTGCCACATCGCTTGGGATGCACTATAGTGTGCACTGGGTGGGCACCGGATAATTTGTTTATTCGCCCTATAGTCGCGTATATAATGCTCCATATTTATGATTGATTGTTAATTAATATTAATATCGATTATATTAGTTAATTGATTGTGTTAAAGCACACTAAAAGCATATATTCTATGAAATCTAATATGAGGATATATTACTATGTTTAATAAAATTAGAACGCTTATAAACACGATTGTTTATAAACTCCAAGATTTAAATACTTATAATTAAGGTACTAAATTGAGCAATAAATAAATTTCATAGGATCAACACAATCAATATGGGGATCTTTCGACCATGTGTCGCATCATTAACAATTCTTTAATCAAATTAGTTTAGTATAATGAATAATAAGCAATAAATTAAAGCAAAGGTCAAGTGAAGCAAATATTAGTACGTAAAAACTAAATTAAACTTAACCATGATGGTGGAATTAATTTCACAACCTTCCAAATCCTTATCTAGTCGGGCTTTTCTTATCTTACACCTCGATTTCTCCCATATTGAGTAAACTCGAGTCACTAATGAATATATTCGTATCCCTACTTCCTTTTTTCATTCCAAAAACACAACCTTGTGATTGTCAATAACACTAGCACGTTGATAGACACAAATGTTTATAAACTCTAGCACTTATAAGAGAATTAATTACATAATAAACAAATTTAAGATCGAGATCGCCAAGACAACATAGCTACAAGCGAGAAAGTGTTTGACGTTATTATTTAAGTGATACACAAATTAAGGGTGGAGACTTGAACAATAACTAGTTAATATATCAACACAATCAACTGAGGCTCTTTAATCTGCGTTCACAGGCATTAATCGTTGTTCACAACCTACATTAATAACCAAATAAGTTTAATATAACGAATAAACAATAAATTAAAACAGTGTTTAAGTAAAGTAAATATTAGAAACTTAATTACACTTAATTACTTGCCGATGGGGATATTCAAAGAACCTCCCGAGTCCTTGTCCGTGCAGCTTTTCTTGCATCCACGCTATCAATCGATATATATATCGTGAATATGAGAAATCTTTGGCCACTTAATCGTGGCACTGCCTTTCTTGCACCTCTCTCCGCCAACAATCTGACAAAGCACTATTTCTATTTCTTTAATTTGGTGAGTTGTTGTATTGCGTCTTACTGGGAAGATGCTTAAGCTTTGAACAATCGCATATACTTAGGTATTCAAGAGACGACAAATTCCCTAACCAATCGGGCAATGCTTTCATTCCAAAATTTTCTATCTCTAATTTTTCAGGGACGTAAGATGTTGAATGTGATATGGTAGAGAGACCAAACGCCTCCGTTAGCATACAACCGCAACGCTCAAGGGATTTCATGAGTTGATTCCATTAAAAGAATCCTCAAATGCGCTGAATTTCTGAGTTTGGAAATCCCCAAATACCAGTGTCCTTAAACTATTAAGGCATCCCATCTCACTCAATTTAGGAAACCAAGTGAGATTGTCACAATAAGAAACTTTAATGATTGAAGGGAAGAGAGGCCTTTTTGTCCATCTTGACATGGATGAATTAATAGCAAATTTTCACATTGAGATATTTTCAACGCTCAAGAGACTCAAGGTTGTATAGATCAACATTTAATTCCTCCAAACCACAATTTGAAATTTCCAAATTCGAAGAGTACCTCACAATTTCCCCAAGAAGGGTATATGACTCAAAATTTCACAATAAGATATTGAAAAATATTCAAGGCTTGGAAGTACTGTGATGTTTTCTCGGTTCTACCCATTCTTCAAGGCTGTCCATCTCGTGTATTTCCAGACTTACAAGTGAGGGGAATGAGACCCTTGTCTCTTGCCCATCGCTTCAAACCATAGAATGACAATCCTATACTTCTCACTTGAGGTAGACCTTCTAATGTTAAAATCGGAGGAGTGGAAGGTGACCGAGCATCGGATTTCTTCAACTTGGTAGCAATCTCTAAATTTGATTTTTGATCAGCTTTATCCAATGTAATCCAATTGCCACTACCAATGCCTTTGTAAATTCTCATATTTCTCTCGTCCATAATGGAAGTTTTGTACCTCGGAATCCTTCAATTGCTAGGCGATATAAATTTTCATGAGGTTGAAGGCCTTCAAGAATGCTCCTCGTCATTAATGTCACTTTCGGTGGCATCCTCGCTCTCATTGTATCTCCAATGAAAGTCTAACTTATAAAGGCCCAACTTCCCAACCATGTCCGCCTTCTCGCCTTCCCTTTTGTTGCTAACTAATTCCAGATTCCTTATTTTTAGTTTGCCCTTAAGGTTCTTCAATTCTCCCAACTCGTCGATTCCACAACCTTTTTTGTTGCTCACACAAAATAGTGTCAATGTTTGAAGGCAAGATAATCTTCCAATTGCAGGTGGCATCTCAAAATCATCTTGAGTACCATCTAAGTAAAGATGCCTTAATTGAATGAGGAACCGCAAATCTTCAGGAAGTTTTTGAATGGCGTCGCAGCTATTAATCATCAATGTTTGCAAATTGAAGAGCTTGCTAACAGATTCTGGTAAGGTCTTGAGTTCTGTATTGTTGGAAACGTCGAGATATCTCAAATGTATCAACTCGCCGATGGAGTTCGGCAATTCTTCAATACCTGCATCACATAGCTTTAGAGTATGCAACTGTTTGAAGTACGGATAAATATTGTGTTGCACTCCACTTTTCAACATCAACGTGCGCAGATAACTTGCTTTCTCCTTTATGTCCTTGAGTGTCTTCTCTCCAATTGATTTTGCTACAAGGTGTCGAACATGACGGATGTCGCCAAGAGTGCAATCTACCATATCATCAGAAGTTTCTGAGTTTGAAACCGAGATGGCAAGATCATGGACAAGATCGTGCATCTTGCAGCTTTTGATATTCCCATACTTGTCCCCTGTGGCCTCTTGGAAGAATGAATTTTGCCGCAACATATTAAAAATGTTTTCGCCGATAGCCTCCATATCATTTCTTGGATCATTTGAAAGAAATCCTTCCGCCATCCAGAGATGAATTAAGTCATCTTTGTTTATGACGGAATCCTTAGTAAATATTGAGCAATAGGCTAAACATTTTTCACCGATTTAATGAGGTGCGATCATAGCTTACCCTCATGACTTGCATCACTCCCTTTTCCCCCTCTTCGAGATTTGAAAGCACTTTTTGTAGAATTGATTCCCAATCATCTATTCCCTTTCTAGAGAGAATTCCTGCCATCATATTTGCCAATAATGGTAATCCTCTACATTTATGAGCAATCTCCTCTCCTGGTGACCTCAAATTGCTTTGGCACGCCTCGACCTTCAAATGCCCTTTTCTTGATTATGGACCAACAATCCTCGCCTGATAACATTTGCAAGTCATATGGATCACGAGGGTTCACAATTGATGCTACATTTTCGCTCCGTCGTGACAATAATCACATTTCCTTCGTTGGAGTTAATTCCCAATAGCGATTCTCAATTCATCCCAATGCCTTCTATCTTCGCTCCACAGTCATCGAGAACAAGCAAATATCTTTTTCCTTTCAATTTCTCCGAAGCTCCCGAACAACAACTTCCTTGTTATCTCCATGAAAATCTCCCTTCAATAATTCAAGCATCTTTTTGAAAACGTGAGTTGATCGGGTTATCGATACACATATCCACATATTTTCGTTGAAATGGTTTTGGGTATCATTGTGATTGAAGACGCTGCGTGCTAAAGTAGTCTTGCCAAGCCCTCCCATACCGACTATAGGGATGACTGAAAGGACATCGTTGCACGTCGAGTTCATTATCTTTCCCAGGATTCTTCTTTCATCATTCTGTCTTCCAACGAAGACTGGATCAACTAATATGCTGGTGGTCTCCTCGATCACTGAATGCTTTGCAAGAGCATAATCTTTGACTCTCGATAGACCAAGGATATTAGCTTTGTCAGAAATCCTTTTGAAGTTGGCATTTACGTCTTTGATTTTGTGAGCCATCTGGTGCTTAAATGTCATAGTGGTATTATCAACACTACTACAACAGAGGATGTTCGAATACCACCTCTTTGGCTTGGTGATCTCATCTGGCCTCTCTATTTGACGTCGTAAATATTCATAGTTGATCTCATCCAGTATGTCGTCAGCATCATACACAGCATCTTCAAGGTCCTTGAGCCAGATTTTGATTGCTTCGTCCTCGATTTTACGTCTCTTAGCATCTTCCAAGACTCCATTAACCTTTTCGAGGTATTTTCTGAGGTTGATCGAGTCTTTTTTGAAATCCCGTACGAGATTGTATTCTTCGGTGGCCATCTCAAACAACTTCTCCAACAGAAATTTTATTGTTTCACCTGCAACGGCATCCATTTTTGTTGTTGTTTGGATTTCTGGTGAGTGTGTGCGCTTTTGTAATGTGAGACAGAAAGAAAGTAAAGTTTCAAAGGATTTTGAGATAGGGGAAAGAGAGAGGAGAGAGATCCATTTTTTAAAGGAGCTGAGAAAGATGCTTTTTTCAAATGAGGAGAGAGATATGCTTGTTTGTTTGGTTTGGTATCAAAAAAATTAAGTGCGACATCATACCAAACGTGTAAATTCAACTAGAGAGAGAAAGATGCTTAAACCAAAAATGATGTGAATGTTGCATTTTATTCAATTCAATTCAATTCGAAGAGAGAGAATCTGTAATGCTAGTAAATGCCTTTCTACAAAGTTTGATTTTATTGGATACGGTTTTAAAAATAGGCTTTAAAAATTTCAAAATGAGATGCACACGCCAAGAAGACTTGTAGTTCTATATATGTATATATTCCTTTATTGGGGAAAAGCAAGCTTCCTATCAATGAAGTTGCTAATCCATCTATTCTCCAATTAAGATTCTTCAATTCTCACAACTCATCAATTCGACAATCTTCCTTGTCACTCACACAAAGTAATACTATTTTTTTAAGGTAAAATAATCTTCTTATTTAATATTGACAATTGACAAAGCATAGCTTCTGAATGTACACGAGCACTCGAAGAATCGAAAATTTTCTCGTGGTACTATGTTTCTCAACATCAATAGCTGACAGTACTATAACCATATATATTAGGACACATATTACATGGAAACTTAAAATTAATTTTTTATCATAATTTATTACAGAAGAAATTGTTTCTGAAATAATCTGCATCTATCTTCTTTCATGGCTCATAGGATGCTCCCAAGTGATTTTTATATGCCTTCATGACATAAGATATATTTGACATTTACATTTTCGAGTACTTAAAATTGCATTGCTTTCTGATGCCAACTTCTCATCTATCAACGTTTTCTTCTATTCTTCCAAATAATAATATCATTGGTTACATCAAATTAGTTAACCAAAGGGGGTATCCTAAATGTGTACTAAAAAAAGTATTAAACACGGTAAAAATTAAAATTGAAAGGGATATATATATATATACATATATATATATGAGAAACTATCTACACTCGTCCTTCCTTTTTATATAGTGTAAATATAGTTTTATCTAAAGAGTAATAAAAATTGCTGCATTTGTAAATGACCAACACAAAAATGAAAATGTGCAGGTCAAGTATTGTATTATAAAATTCAAGTATTCAACTGTACAACAAAACTTATTTTGCAATTTTTTTTTAGACAAAATTTTTCACTGAATTTATCCAACCATGGTCTTTGTCACAATTAAATATTTTCAATTTAATCAAAGCATGGTCCATAAATCAAAATGCAAATATGATACTTCAGCCTAGCAAATAAATTAATTCAATTTGAAGCCGCACAGAATATTTTATTTCCCCATATCTTCTTCTACATTTAATATTCCTCCAACTACTGTAAGCTAAATAAAGAATAGCTTATATATCTAATCATTATTTTATTAATTTATATTTTTTTAGAAATCAATATATTAGTTATGAAGAAGCATGCTGAAATAATTCGTGGTGATAACACCATCTATCTATCTATATATAAATAAACCAAAATCATTTTTTCCGCTAAAACTTGTATTTTTCTGAATTAAAAATTATTATTTTATTTATATTTCACACTCATTCTTTCATTTTGCAATAATTATTATTTTATTTCTTTCAAAATTGATTCATCATCCCTAAAAATCAATCACATGATCTCCATCTCCCACAATCCATCCACATCCGCCTATTTCTATCTCATCCATTCAATGAGGGCAAACACATGCCAAATAATTTGTGGTTTCCTAAACTCATAAATTTAATTGGTATTTTCATATAAATTTACTGCTGAGGATTTTGAAATTAATACATATATATATACACACATATATATATATATATTCAAATTTTGGTATTGTTCTCCCCACCATCTTTTTCACTAACTCCCATTAACTTTTTCTCTATCATCATTTTCTCAATACTCATTTAATTACTTTATATTTTTTAATATATTTTTCTCAATTTTCAACCAAACATCTAACACGTTTTTTGAGTAAATCCATATTTTCAAACAACTTGTTGCAAAGAACAAGCCCTCTATATAGATTTCTAAATTTTCAAAAAAAAATATTAATTGACTTATATAAAATATGTGGCCATATTCTTCCATTTCCTTCTTTCTGGATGAAGTTTGTTATGAAATTTCAATGGAACCTAATTTAATTGCAACTCCTACATATTTCTTATTTGAGGTATATCCATTTTCCAAAGTGACAAGCATCACATATGCTTTTGCATTCTTAAATGGAAGTTTATTGCTGATTGATATAAAGTTGTTGTGTTATGTGCTCATATACTCGAAAGTGGAATATTTTTTCTACTCGACTAAGTAACATAGCATAGGTATTGAAATATATAAACCGTCAATGTAGAAATTAACCCATTATATCGTTGCTAATAATAGACCTTATTAATTATCAATTAAAATCTCTATTTAACAATTTATAAATTTATTTTGACAACAAAAAATTAATTAAACAAAGGGTGGTGATTTCATTTTTATTTCCATATAATCGCAAAAATTGAAAAGAATCAATTCAGAATACAACTATTAAAATACTAGATTCGTAGATCAATTAAAAGATGGTTTAATGCTGATTCGTATTATTTATTATTTTAAAAATTATAATTATAATTGTTAATGTCATAAAAATCACAAAATTTAGGTTGATTTTCCAATTTTATAATCATATATAGATAAAATAACTTAATAAGAATTATTTTATTTAATTTTCTTTAATAATAATCAACAAGAAGAAATTAATTAATGTATAAGACCCAACTCTAGACCCATGAGCTATAGAGTTACCCCGACTCGTGAGTTCTAGGGGTCGGCCTAGAAGTGGGTCGGGTCAGATTGTAGACCCACGAGTTGATCCACAATGCAATTTTTTTCTCACATCCAATTTTTTCTTTAACAAATAGTGAATGAGATAGCGGTGAGACACTTCATCATGGATTTATAATTTATGGGTTCAAATATTTTTCATTTTAAAATATCCAAATTGTAATGTCCCCTCTAGTTTACCATATATATACATCATAATGGCGCTATTCTTACTTGCCGTGGTACGGATATTTCATTAACATTATAACCTCGCATACCTAACATACATAGCATAGTGGACCCTAGGGCCGGCGTTACTCATGGACATTGTATATATGAAACCCCGAGCTTGTGCTTATTTTGCATATCAACATGTGCAGAGGGTTTGGACTTACATTTAACATATAGCCAATCGTTAGATTCCTTTTTCCCTCACACGCCTTCCCACACCGACTTGGAGGACTCTTCGCCAACTTCCACGCACATAACATGTGTCATACCTTCAAAGACATAAACGCACACATAATGAGTCATAAAGACTCAATGAGAAATAGATGCAATGTAATGTATGAAATGCATATGTCACATTCTTTTCTTTCTTTCTTTGGGCCTTGTTGCTAGTCATCACGCATTTGCATTGGCTCCATTTAAAACATTTCACATACGTCGGGCCTTGTAACATATGTGGGGCTTAGATCTCCCATTAGGCCAACATATCGAGGCTTAGATCCCTGCTCGCCAAACTTTTACATATTTGTAAATATGTTATAACGAACCTCATATACTCATATGTTTATGACATGATCGTGTGAGCGTCTTACCTCTTTAAGCCTTGGTATCGTTTACATAGCTTATCGTCATCGTTACATACCATATATGCAAAGCTTCATGGGCATGAGTGATATAAGACATTAGGCATTTAACACATAACACGCCACGCAAACAAATGCATCATCATCATCATTCCTTTCTTAAGCACACAAAGCATTCCAATCATATCTCAATGTAAGGGCATCACAACAACAATACATCTTCTCACACGTAATAACCGCCTCCTACATAATGCCATAGGTGCCCAACTCATTAAACATATCATGGAAGCAAGTAGCTCAATTCATTCACATATAACCATATTAATTTTATCTCTTTAACTTCATAGCTTGGCGGCTTTCATAGCAACTTATGGTGTGAGCATGAGGATCATATAGGTCATGTGTACACATATACATCATAAACATATCACAACATAATCATAAAGCAAGGAAGTCAGTACTAGTATGCTCTATTCTTTCATGAACTTCATAAACATAAACTTCCCCTTATAAATCCAATTAAAAGCATGTATTTACTTTCTAACACATGTAACACATCTATTGCCCACCTTGTCATAGGAGAAACCAAGCAAAGAGGTGCCCAAAGCTTCCTCCTTCCCTTTCTTTTCCTCTTCCTTTCTTCTTCTCTTCTTTGCATAACTTTGATGGCAAATATGTATCTTATAAATTCATAATATGAGTTGGGAGCTTGGGAGTGGTTTTGGGTGTATGAGGGTGTTAGGGATCGAATTTGGTAAGATAAATCCAAGAAGTGGCTGAGAAAAGCTTAAATCAAGTTTCAGCCGATTTAAAATTATGGCCATAACCTTCAGATTTAAGGTCGAATCAAATTTCCTTATGGCCAGATCTTTGTCTCTCAGAATCTTCACCCATCTTCCTTTTCTCAAATTACGGTCGATACTCATAAATTACGGCAAGAACATGACCAATACGTCACGTATCACTCCACCTTACTGACCGTATAAAACTCTCTGAAAGTTTTTCACCTCTCTTCATTTCTTCAAATTAAGTAACAGCTCTCTGAAAATCTTTCACCTTCTTCCTCTTGACATTTACTACGTGAATCCAACTATGTAGGACCGTAAATTAGTTTCTACTGGAATTTTCCATTTTTCATGATTTCAAAGGCCGTAATAGATTCAGGGGCATCCCATATACTTATAAACACGCCGTAAACATATTGTATACATCTTCATCACATCAAAGCATCTTTATTTCAGTTCACACCGTATACGAAGTCACATACACGCCACATATGAAATCATATACGGAAACACTTACATATTTGAGATGAATTCATGCGGGGCATTACACAAATATTTTTGTTTATCTTAAACTTTTTAATTTTAAAAATATAATTATATTTATAGTTAATAGGGTTGGGTACATTCCAACCCGGACCCATTCCAAAAAATTTTGCGGGTTGCAAAATTTGTCATTTCTAAATTATATTTTGGACATATGTCTCTCCGTGCAGTGCACGGGAGGAAATCTAATTCCGAATAATAGTATTAAAGTGGAAATGAGAATAAACCAAAATTTAAAAATCTGAAATTGTTGAACCACAATTGTAAATTTAAATTCTAGCATGAGGTCACGTGTTTGAACAATGTAAATATTAAATAAAATAAGGTATTTACACCCTTATGTAGTAGTTTGGTTTATCCACCTTTGTGTGTGACTTGTTATGTTTCCTTTATTTTAATTCTTTTTTCATTGTCACATGATGGTTATGGAGCCCTAAAATGCACATCTAGATTCGTTCTCTGCAAGCCCCATCACTTCATATCAAGATTGGAATCGATTTATCATCATGCTTTAAATGCTTTAATGATATATTTTGATGTAATATATCTACCTTGTAATGTGTACCATTCAAAAAAATTCTAGTAAGAGGATTATTAAAAATACAAATGGATAAAATAATGACTAAAAAACTTACAGTTTATAATTAATTAAAACTTTGTTTTAAACTTACAAGCCTAAATTATTGACTTAAAATTTGGCAAAATGATCTTAGCTATCTTTTATTGATATGTCTTTTGTTAACTTGAGTCATCAATCCATTTTTCTTGATTAAAAAATAAAAAATCAATTTTCATGTTAACCATACTCCATATCATTTTTTATTTTTGGATAAGAAAAAAGTCCAACAAGGTTTTTTGCTAATTATCTATAAAAGAAATGTGTTATGTGACCCAAGTATAGGGAAATGAAGATATGGGGTTCGCTTGCAATTTTTAAGCACGCCTATTACTCTATTTAACAAAAAGTTAATTGATTGGCATTGGAGGAACCTTTTGGATAGTTCAATAGTAGTTGAGAGACCAATTAAATTTCAATGGCAATTGAAAGACCATTGTAAAAGTTTAATAGCATTGGAGGGTTTTAACTCTAACCCATTAAGTAACCCTGTGATGCACATGCATATTAAGAAAATTGTATTAGAGAACTAGAACATCATTGAAACCGGAGAAAGAACATTAGCAACAAAACAAGTATAAATTTAGTATTTGAGTTAAGAGTTAGACAAATTTTCAATTTGAAATACTTCGAAAAGAATATTTGTCATTGAATTTGTTGGCTTGCTTAAATTTCCCAAATTTTTGAATTTTGACATAAAAGAATTATTCAGTTTTGGAGAATGTAGATGATAAATGTAATTAAATAAAAAATAATAAAATAAAAAGAAATGACAATGAAAAATTCTGAAGTAATGCCAATAAATTTTCAATGTAGCAAAATTATAATGAAACAAAAGACATGCTAATATTTTAGGAGTTGAACTGAAAAAAAGGAAACGGAATACATGACCATCGATCTATAGGACATCTTAAAATCTTTTACCATTTTTTATTCCACTATTACGTAAAAATGGTGCACATCTTACATAGTCTGTCAACCCTTGCTCTCGTACACCCATTACACCAAATTTTGTATCAAAATCTATAGCTCTTGATTTTATTAATATAATAATAATCATTGTAAATGAAAAAATATTATTTAATTGATTTTATTTCATTTTGGTGTAGAATTTTAACATAGTATTGCAACCAACCTATTAATTCCACAAAATTAATAACATGATGTAGATTAAAATGTTAATTGGAAGAAAGGTTAACATTGTTAAATAATATAATTTCGAAAGTGTTATCAAAGTAGAGAGAACAGAAGAGCAAAAAATATTTTACCTCAAAGAAGTGTGTTATTTATTCAAAATATAAAACCATATTTTGTCAATATTCGATTTCATATTTTTTCATTATAGATATAACTGTTAAGATCTCTTTCTTTTTACTAATTTCAAATACCAATTTCTGTTATAGAGATTTATGATCATGTATATACCCTTTAGAACAAAATATATTGCTCATTCTATAGCGCTCTTTGACTACTTATTTATGATCGGTTGTTAATTAATATTAATATTGATTATATTAATTAACTGGTCACCAAAGTTAAAGCACACTAAAAGCATATATTTGACACAATCTAATATGAGGATATATTATTGTGTTTGTGATTAATAATAAAACTAGCACGTTGATAAACATGACTGTTTATAAACTCAAGTACTCATTGGTGGAGCCAGAAAAAAAAAATTAAACACAAAACATAAAAGAAAAAATTTTTTAGAACAATTTCACGAGGGCAACAAATAGAGTTTCGCGTCGTATCGAGGGGGCGACCACCACCCCCTGCCTCCTAGCTCCACCAATGCAAATACTTACAAAATACTAAGCTGTGCAGTAAACAAATTTCATAGAATGGCTAGTACGAAATGGCTTCAAGTACTAAAAAGTGTTTGCATGAATAATTATATAAGTGATAAACAAAGGACGGTAACTTGAATGATGACTACTTAATCAACACAATCAATATGGGCTCTTCAACCATATGCCGTGGCATTAACAATTATTTACTACCTACAATAATCATATTAGTTTAATATAATGAACAAGCAACAAATTAAAGCAGTATAAACTATCAAGTGAAGCAAATATTAAAAAACTGAATTAAACTTAATTGGAGATGGAAGAATTTAGCAACATGCCAACCTTCCCAATCCAAATCTTGTCGGCTTTCTTAAATGTCGTATTTCCCCCATATTGAGCAAACTCGAGTCACTAATGAATATATTTGTATCCATATTTCTGTTAATTTGGTGAGTCTGCGCATTGCGTCTTCCGAGGACAGATGCCTTAAATTTATACAAGACCTTACGTGTAAGGTTTCAAGAGATGACAAATTTCCTAACCAATCGGGCAATGCTTTCATTCCAAAAAACACATCCCGTGGTTGTGAATAACACTAGCACATTAATAAACACAAATGTTTATAAACTCCAGTACACTAAATTAATTACACAATGAACAAATTTCACGGAATGGCTAGTACGAAATGGTTTCAATCAGAAAGTATACAGTAATCATATAACTATTTAATTATTATATAACTCCGTAATTATATAAGTGATAAACAAAGGGCGGTGAGTTGAGCAATAACTATTTAATCATCACAATCAATCTGAGGCTCAGTAACCATGTCCGCAGCATTATCTATTCTTTACAACCTACAATTATAACCAAATAAGTTTGATATAATGAATAAACAATAAATTGAAGCAATGTTTAAGTAAAGTAAATATTAGAAATTGAATTGCGCTTACTTGCCGATGGCGATATTCAACAACCTCCGGATGTTGAGTGAAGTAACATCATCAATTGATATCTATCTGACGAATATGAGAAATCTTTGGCCACTCAGAATCAGGGCCTCCGTCTTCCTTGCACCTCTCCGCCAACAACGGACAAAACAATATGCTTATAGTTGTTAATTTGGTGAGTTGTTGTATCGCGTCTTCACAAGGAAGATGCTTAAGCCTTGAACAATCGTATATCATCAGGTATTCAAGAGACGACAAATTCCCTAACCAATCGGGCAATGCTTCCATTCCGAAACTGTACAGCAGTAATTGTTTCAGAGAAGTAAGATGTTGAATGTGACATGGTAGAGAGACCCAAACGCCTCCGTTACCATACAACTGTAATGCCTGAAGGGATTTCATTTGTTGGATTCCATCAAAAGAATCCTCAAATGTACTAAATTCCATTGAGTTGGAGAAATCCCCGAATCCTAGTGTTCTTAAACTGTCAAGGCATCCCATTCCACTCAATTTATTAAACCAAGTGATATTTTCACAATAAGAAATGTGTAATGTTTGAAGGGAAGAGAGGCCTTTTTCTCCATCTTGACATGGATGAATTAATCGCAAATTTCCACAGCCAATTATTCGCAATGTCTTAAGAGACTCAAGGTTGTATAGATCATCATGTAATTCCTCCAAACCACAATATGAAATTTCCAGCTCTTGAAGCGTAGCTCCGACAGCCCCCAGGAAGGGAATATGACTCAATTTTTCACATCCAGATACAATAAAGTTTTCAAGGCTTGGAAGTACTTGCAATGATCCGTTGTTTTCTGGTTCTACCCACTCTTCAAGGTTCTCCATTTCTGTATTTCCAGATGTAGAAGTGAGGAATGAGACCCTTGTCTCTTGCCCATCGCCAAACCGTAGAATGACAATCCTATACTTCTCACTTGAGGCAGACCTTTTAATGTTAAATTCTTGAGGAGTGCGAGGTGACCGAGCATCGGGATTTCCTCAACTTGGTAGCAATATCTAAATTCGACCTCGATCAGTTTATCCAATGTAATCCAGTTGCCACCGCCAATGCCTTTGTAAATTCTCATATTTCTAGTCCATAATGGAAGTTTTCTACCTTGGAATCCTTCAATTGCTAGGCCCTTTAGATTTTCATGAGGCTGAAGGCCTTCAAGAATACTCTCATCGTTGATGTCACTTTCAGTGACATTGGTATCTCTCCTGTCTTTCCAATGAAAGTGTAACGTATAAAGGCCCAACTTTCCAGCCACATCCGCCTTCTCAGCTTCCCTTTTGTTGCTAACCAATTCCAAATTCCTTATTTGTAGTTTGCCCTTAAGGTTCTTCAATTCTCCCAACTCGTCAATTCCACAACCTTTCTTGTTGCTCACACAAAATAGTGTTAATGTTTGAAGGCAAGATAATCTTCCAATTTCAGGTGGCATCTCAAAATCATCTTGATTACCATCTAAGTAAAGATGCCTTAAATGAATAAGGAACCGTACATCTTTAGGAAGCTTTTGAAGGAAGCAGCTATTAATCATCAGTGTTTGCAAATGGAAGAGCTTACAAATAGATCTTGGCAATTTCTTGAGTTGATTTTCCAAACGCCGAGATATCTCAAATGGATCAACTTGCCAATGGAGTTCTGCAATTCTTCAATAGCCGCACCACATAGCTTTAGAGTATGCAACCGTTTGAAATGCGGAAAAATATTATGTTGTACTCTACTTTTCAAAGCATCAACGTCACGAAGATAACTTGCTCTCTCTTTTTGTCCTTTGTGTCATCTCTCCAATTGAATTTGTTACAAGGTGTCGAACATGAGGGATGTCATCAAGAGTGAGATCTACCATATCATTAGAAGTTTCTGAGTTTGAGACCGAGATTGCAAGATCATGGACAAGATCGTGCATCTTGCAACTTTCGATATTCCCGTACTTGTCCTCTGTGGCCTCTTGGAAGAATGAATTTTGCAGCAACACATTAAAAATGTTTTTGCCGATAGTCTCCATATCACTTCTTGGATCATTTGGAAGAAATCCTTCTGCCATCCAGAGAAGTATTAAGTCATCTTTGTTCATGACTGAATCTTTAATAAATACTGAGCAGTAGGCAAAACATTTTTTCACCGATGAATGAGGTAAGCGATCATAGCTTACCCTCATGACTTGCATCACTCCCTTTTCCCCCTCTTCGAGATTTGAAAGCACTTTTTGTAGAATTGATTCCCAATCATCTATTCCCTTTCTTGCCAGAACACCCCCCATCATATTTGCTAATAATGGCAGGCCTCTACATTTGCGAGCAATCTCCTCTCCAATGGCCTCAAATTGTTTTGGCACGTTTCCACCTTCAAATGCCCTTTTCTTGACTATGGACCAACAATCCTCGTCCGATAACATTGCCAAGTCATACGGATCACTGCTAGGATTCACAAGTGATGCCACATTTCTGCTGCGCGTCGTGACAATAATCGCATTTCCTTCATTGGAGTTAACTCCCAACAGAGTGTTACTGAATTCATCCCAATGCCTTTTGTCTTTGCCTTTTGTCTTCGTTCCACAGATCATCGAGAACAAGCAAGTATCTTTTTCCTTTCAATTTTTCCTGAACCTTCTGAACGACAGCTTCTTTGCTAACTCCATGAAAATCCTCACGCACTAATTCAAGGATTCTTTTGAAAAGCGTGATTTGATCAAAATTTTCGGATACACATATCCACAATCTTTGGTCGAAATGGTTTTGTGTATCTTGGTGATTGAAGATGTTGCGTGCCAAAGTAGTCTTTCCAAGCCCTCCCATACCAACTATGGGAAAGACTGAAAGGACATCATTGCAAGTTGAGCAGATTATCTTCTCCAGGATTGCATTTTCATCACTCTGTCTTCCAATGATGACTGGATCAACTATTATGCTAGTAGTCTCCTCAATCACTAGAGTCTTTGTAAGAGGATAATCTCTGACTCTCTTTAGACCAAGGCTGTCAGCCTGGTCGTTAATCCTTTTGAAATTGGCATTTACGTCCTTTATTTTGTGAGCCATCTTGCATTTAAATGTCAACCTGGTACAAGCAGGGATGTTGAGGAACCACCCCTTTGGCCCAACCTCATATTCGCCCTCCATTTTACGTCGCAAGTATTCATATCTGATCTCGCCCAATGTATTGTCAGCATCGTATGCAGCATTCTCGAGGTTCTTGAGCCATATCTTGACGGCTTGATCATCCTCAATTGTCCGCCTCTGAGCATCTTCCAAAACTCCATTGACCATTGCCAGGTAAGTTTTAAGGTTGATCCAATCTTTTTCGAAACCTCGTAGAAGACTGTAGTCTTCGTTAAGCAGCTTCTCCAAGAGAAATTTCGCTGTTTCTCCAGCAACAGCACCAACAATTTCCATTTTCTTTGCTTTTGTTTTGGGATCTGTATTGAGAGAACTTTTGATGAGAGAGAGAATGTGTGTGCCTGTAAAGATTAAAGAACTCCAATTTTATGAGAGAGGAATTGTCAACTCAGACTTTTCTACAAAATGAATTATATTCGTTGTTTATTTATTCATGAATTGATTTTAGTCTTGATTTTTGCCACTGCTATTTGGAGTTTTGATCAGCATTCATATTAAATTAAATAGTTGTTTGGTTTTTTTTTTTTTTTATTATTCATGATTTGTCCATGTAATTATTAAAGCATACCCGTCACATTTTCATGACCTAATAAATAGATAACATATTTTTATCTCAATCAGTCCAATTATTCTTTTTTAATTTGGCTACTCCTTGATTGGCTTATTGACGTGAGGTCCCATAATTTTGGGGAAGACTTCTAACAATCCCCCCATCCCGTAAAGATAGGCTTATTGACTTTTTTACACAACTTAAAAAAATATCAATTAATATTATTAAAAAAATAAAATGTAATAATATTTTCCTAATATACCATTTAACTTACTAATTAATACACCATAATTATTATTCTATTTATGGATAACAATGCATATTAAATAGGGATATATAAAAAACTTAATATTTTAACTACTTCATTTAAGGAAAGTGACATATCTTTATGAGACGGACCAAAATAAAATACAAGCATATCTTTGTGGGATAGGGAGAGTAGTAGTTAAGAAAAAAGTAGGTGAGGTGTTTAGAGTTTAATTGATTCTCTCTCTTAGGATCGAATTGTTTTCCGTGATAATAATCGAATACATTTAGGTGTGCCATAATTATAGAACTTTCAAGTGTTTTTTCAATCACATACCATCTTCATTGGGAAAATCGAGACCAGATTTAGAATAAGTACGATGAAACGAAGCTCCAACAGCCTGGAAATTTTTTAGGCGATGCCATTTGCTCAAAATCAAAATTTTTTGCCAAAAACTTTGACTTTGAGCAAACGAAGTCGCTGGAAAATTTTCCAAACCACTAGAGTTTTGCCTTGCCGTGCTGGTTATGAATCTGGAGTCGATTTTCCCAACAGAAGTCGTATGTGATTGAAAAATACCCCGGATTGCCATAACTATGGCACGCTCAGGTGTTTTGGAGCATTCCTGTTGTTCTAGTCCCTTATGCGATCCAAAATATAAGTTATTTTCTTTATTAGTGTATATATAAGTTATTTTCTTTGTTAGTGTATATCTAAGAGGGCGTATTTAGTTGATCCTTATAAAAATTTATTGTAAGGACTTAAACGATTTTTGTGTATTTAATATAAACTTTTTAATACTCTCTAAAAATCTTGATGTGTTATAAAAGTATGAAAACAATAGAGAGAATTTAGAGAGAATGAATTCGAATGAATTCTCAGGAATGAATTTCATTAATAACTGAAGCCCTATTTATAGGAAAACTTCGAATGGCACAATCGTAATTATATAATTTCATCAAGGGTATAATAGTCATTCACATATAATAATTACATCTTTTACCAAATTATTCCTCCACCAAATTATTCCTCATAATTCATAACCACCACATTATTCTCAATTATTCATAACACCTAATAATTATTCTTCAATTATTATTCATAACACTCCCCCTTGAATGACTATTAATACAAATAACTTCTGGACCTGTTTGGAGAAAAACCCAGTGGGAAAAAACTTCCAAACCAATTGCAGGATAGCTTGGAGTGGTTATATACTGCTTCATCAAAAACATTGCTCCCCCTGATGTCTATCAGCGGCATATGAGTATTCACGTGCTGCCTCGTTAAAACCTTGTCAAGAAAACCCAGTGGGAAAAAACTTGATCGAAGGAAAAAGAGTACAGCTGCTCCGTTTGATTTCATATCTTGAGAACTGATATCTTTACTTCTGGTAAATGATTTCAATATCATCATCGTTTGGATCTAAAGCATTAGCTCCATTATAACTTGATCCAATAGATACACTGTATCAATTTCTCCTATCGTTCTCAATATACCATGAATATGCCTCGTTAAAACCTTATTAGGAAAAACCCGATTGGGGAAAACCCTAATGAAGGAAAAGAGTACATTATTCATGTGAATACGCCTTTAAAGTTGCCTCATTAAAAACCTTGCTAGGAAAACCCAATGGGATAAAACCTCGATTAAGGGAAAAAGAGTGCAACGCGCGTATTTTATACAAGTATCGTAAGCATTTCAAAATCTTTCATACATTTGTATGAGTATCATATACATTGGCTTTATACTCTTGTTCATTTAGAGTGCATCAATTTTCTTACACAACTACAAAACATTCACCATGAACACATGTCTCCAAACACACAATTTAAAGCATATAAATTCATAGTAAAAACATGTAAACATATAAGTAAACCTTCATAACTAACTAACACTTAAAATATATCATTTAATATTTAATACTCACTTAATAGGTTATTTCATTCCCAGGGGCTTAGCTCACCCTTTAGGGTACTCATAAACACGGGCTTAGCTCATCCGATCCTTTAATTTCCTTTTCGGTACTACACACACGATCGGTAATTTAACTTTCATGAGCATGCAACATATAATGACCACCATGCTTATCTTTAAACTTGAGCAATAGTCATCATCATCTCATCATCTCATAAGTTAAGGATTTCACATTCACCATTTATCATCTTCAATATATCTCAATATTTTCATTATCATTGATCATATGTAGCGCTACATTTTCATATCGTGTCGACACATTTCAATTTCATTTCTTTCCTCATATCGACATAACTTATCGAGATATCTCATTATCAATCCTCTTGTAGGATTACACAATATAGTTATGTCTATATACTCTTCAAGAGCATATGCCTCCGTTATTAATACCATATTTTATAATTTGCTTTGATATATATGTTTGGGGAAATATCAACGCTTCTGGCGTGCTAACTTATCAAAGCATCGTAGCTGATATATGTGATTGTTCATAGCCTTTTATGCATCTTTGAACTTCAAGTTCGTATTTCAATTTCGAGGATATAACATGATGCATTTATTTTCAACTTTTAATACTCCCCCTCATGCTGAGAAAATTTAGAACACCAAAACTCATACAGTTGGTATGATTTTAATCATATATGTTCTCATCATTCAGCCTTAATATGGGAATTTAGACCGTTTGCATTCTATTCTCGATATCGGCAATTTATTTGAGGACTTTAAATAATTTGCCATATAATATCCCACTTGTATGCTGCATACTCAAATCCTTCAGGATTTATTCAAGTATTGGGATATACATTTACTAGCTTTATCATTAAATTCAAAATCATGCTCATCACTGTGAGCAAATATTTAAATAAATTTCAAATTACGAATCATATACACATGTGACTATCTAGTGGATCCATATCATAATATCTAGTAGTCCACATGGAGGATGAGTGGGCCCATACTTCTCATCCTTTATTCCAGATATATTTGGGATTTATTCCCAATATTGGCTAGTAATGATTTCATCATTTATCGAGAACAATCATTGAAGAATTCTTTTAATTCTTCACTTGAAATATTGATTTCAATAATTATTTAAACCGGGATGGTCAATCCGGTTTTGCAAGCAGTATTATTGAACTTCTAGTTGAAGAAATTCTTATATCGATTTCACTAGTATCTCAGATATTGCTCAATATGATTTATCATAGAAACAATTCACCGACATATTCCATCATCTTTTAGTGATATTATTGTCTACCACTATTCAAACACGGAGTTCTGACTCATACGCATCACATCCGGCTATTATTTAATTTCAAATCGTAGCTCTTACGCTTCATATTATTTACTTAAAATCTGAGTCTTATTTCATACGCGTCGTATTATTCTATAAATAAATCATCAAAATTATTGCAAAATTCATCCTAACAAGGGTTTATACATTATAATGGATCATATGCTCTCAAATCTTGAAAATACTATCCATTACTACTGATTAAAATCCTAAAAAGGATTTATCGATGTAAATTTGGAAAGATTAAGGATGCTAATGAATAATGGTATCCCACAAGATATCCAATGCTTGATTGAAGCAAAGGTTCGATTATCCGGTGAGGTTTCAATTCCTTCTAAATACATGCCTGGTATGGGTAAAAGTAGTTTTTCAAAGAAACGGAGAGCAAAAAGATTAGGAGGATGCTACAAGTGTGCTCGGTGGACATGTGACACTCGATGTAAATCATGGGGTACTTGTCCGTAAATCGAGAAGATAAAATAGCATTCATTAAGGATGGATTGAGTAAGGAGCCTTTGGATGATATTCAGGGCTCTTGAGACACATCCTAGTGGACACGTACAAGGTGAGCTAATGGCCTTATGGGCCAAATTCAAAGATCAACAAGCAGCGTTCTGACCTTGAAAAACTTACTTTAGAAGATCCATTTGTAAATTTAGTAGAAAATTTTAGTATAATAATTTTCTCATATTAATATAAGGAAGCTCGGTGTAATAACTTGAAGATCAATGTTTTTCTTGTAATTGTAAATATTGTTTTTCGATTTTAAGATATATATATATATGTATATATATATTATTTTTCAATCACCGATGATATATGTCATTTTCACTTTAAAAAATTTACGCATTTTTTTTCTCTTTCATATTTGTCAAAAAGTAAATAGTGCACTCAATTATTGGTTTGAAAATTTTTCTTTAAATAGAGGGTTTCATATATCTCTCATGTTCATACATTAAAAGTATAGTGTAAAAAGAGAGATAGGAGTAGAGATGGATATGGAGATTTTAGAATCATCTCATACAAGTCAGCCTTTACCTCGCCATATTAAAACCGTATGTATTCTTGGTGGATCTAAACTGGTAGGCCATATCCAATATGTGGATATGGCAAACCGACTTGTAAAAGAGTTAGGGAGACAAGAAATCAATATACTATACGGAGGAACCAACAACAAACTTTTAGCTAGACTTATAATGGCTGCACCATCATGGGGAATAAGAGTTTCGAGTGTAATACCTTTTCATCTAATTGGATCTAATACTCGAATTGGAGCAGTTCTACCATGGAGTCAGCGGGTTGGGGCTACAAGCGCAATCCATCCACAACCGCATGATGTATATGATGAATAATAGTGATGCTTTCATTGTCCTTCCAGTGGCTACAACACCTGGAGGAAATATTTAATATAGCCTCGTTGTACAGTGGAACTTTCATGTCAAACCAATAGGTTTGTTGAATATTAATAATTTCTTTGATGGCTTACTAGCGTTTCTAGATCGAGTGTAAATAATAAGTTTATCTCTCATTCAATGAGAAAAATACTTATCTCTGCTAGTCTTGTTGATGAACTACTCATCAAATTTCATGCATATGTTAAAGAATCTGTGGAAGCCAGTCCGTCGGTCACAGACCACTTGGTGTCAAGCGAAAAGAAATTCGGATCCTTTAAATATTTCATTATGAATCCTAATGTTGATGGTGGCAGAGTTACGAGTATTTATACTCTCGAGGCATCCCTCATTTATGGATTCAGTATGTATATTCTTTTGCATTTCTATATTTTCGAGTGTTTAATGCCATCTTTTGATATTCTCAATATGTTCCACTTCGGCTGTTTTGTACTTCTTCTGGAGTAATAATAATATCATATTGGCTTTATTCAAATACAGAAATCTAGTGATTATGCTTCTTCAAGAGCATTTTATTCTCATATTAATACAATCTCATATCATCGATGAGATTACTTCATATAATTTCTCCATGCGATATATTTTCTTTGATTTATCAACATGGGATCTATTGAGCATTTTATTTTCATCTATTTATCCAATGGTGACTTCAAGTACCACTTACTCAATTTTCTCCATTAATATTCGGTATATATATGGGGAAGTAATTTTATTCTCATCGTCTACTACTTCGAGAGTATGATTAGAATATTTGATCAACTACTTCTTACAGAGTAGGATTCGTTATAACCAATCGTGTAGTATAACCCACCACATTGGAAATATGCACACCAATCGTGTGGTATTACCCACCACATTGAAATATACTCAAACTATAAAGTGCATAAATTTAAATTAGAAATTAAATTTCCTCCAATAGGTGGTCGAACCTACCTTATGGGAATTATTGCAATAAATATAAATCTCACTAATTTAAATAGCAAGAATTAAATTGCATAATATTTAACTACTTCTTGAGAGTAGGATCCGCTTAGTAGAAAGTATTACCCATCACTTAGCATATAAAGTGCGAAATATATAAAACCTTCCGTTTAGTGACGGTTGAACCCATCATCAAGTAGGAGGTATTGCGGTAATTAAATTGCAGTAAATAAAGTCACGAGAATTAAATATTGAGCGCTTCTCACGGGAGCGGATTTGTTCTTCTAGAACAAATACTCATTACTTCTACAATAGCACATTTATCCTTCTAGAATAAGTACATTATGTAATTGAACTCTTGAGAGTTACATTAATATTTCGATCTATTAACTCAAATGGACTTCAAACCATTTTATATAATCAATGGATTTAGAATTTCTTCATGAATATTTTATCCATTTTTCACTGTCGTCAAAATTAGGTCGGTTTACCTAAGGGTAAAATTGTCCATTCCAATTCGCAAAGGTAAAATTGTCAAAAATATTTTATCAATGTTTTACGATTGGAAAATTATCTCCTTTCTACTTCAATTTATCAATATCAAAATATTCAAGGACTATTTTGTAACTTTTTCAAAAGTTGGTGTACTAGTTTGTAAATTTTGAAAGTTTGATAATAACATATTTCAAAACGAGTTATTACCCTATCAATGTTGGTGTCAAATCAAGCTCTCGTTAAATCGAGTATAATGGAGTCGAGAAAATTTGATTTTGATAATGTATGCTCCTTATATCTCGAGAAAGCGAATATTATAGTTTAATATATTATTATATTATAAAGTAATATAATATATATACCTTTTCCTTTTCTTGGGAGAAGCGATTGAACATGCGTATTTCCTCCATTTGCCAATTCTTGAATTGCCCACAACTCTTTGTCTCTGCATAAATGTTTTACGTGAGTGATTGGGAACATAGAAAGAGTGAGGCGTGAGAAAGTGGGAAAAAGATAAGAGAGAAAAGAAAGATAAGTATTGATTGGAGATGGATTAGGTTATTTATAATAATTAGGTTTACGTCTGAGAAGATCATCTATAAGATGCAATCAGAAAGCATACTCCTTCATATTACTCAAATGGCTAGAGACTCGTGCTGATAACGTGTTATAAAAGTATGAAAACAATAGAGAGAATTTAGAGAGAATGAATTCGAATGAATTCTCAGGAATGAATTTCATTAATAACTGAAGCCCTATTTATAGGAAAACTTCGAATGGCACAATCGTAATTACATAATTTCATCAAGGGTATAATAGTCATTCACATATAATAATTACATCTTTTACCAAATTATTCCTCCACCAAATTATTCCTCCACCAAATTATTCCTCATAATTCATAACCACCACATTATTCTCAATTATTCATAACACCTAATAATTATTCTTCAATTATTATTCATAACATGATGTATATTCAATTAAGATTTTTTTCAAGTCTCAACGACAAGAAGTTGTGATATCATCATTTGAGACTTTTAAAATATATCTTGATCTTGATGTAAATTTTCTGGAAATTACATATATTAGTTAAATAATACTTAATTTATTAAAATTTGCTCGGGTCACACGACACAGAAAATTTAATTTTTATTACGATTTATTTCACAAAATAAAGACCTAAGTATATAGTTGAGAAGCATATCGTTTCAATTCATTAATTAAGAATTTTTAAAACCTGAGTACCATTGCTATATTATATTTGGTTAATTACATCTTTCTGACGCGGACTTGGTGGAACGTTGCAGCAAATTGCTGAATTTAAAAATAAAGATTAGACTAATAACAATTTAATACGAAGTTGTTACAGATGCTTACATGTGTTAACAGTTTATTTACTTAATAATGAACAGTGAAACATTAGATTATTTGATAAATGTGATGAAGATTAATTTACCAATAATTCAAATAATTAGTTGGTGCAGATGAGAGCAATTTTTCTTTTTTAAATCATTTTAACAAGTGGGAATTCCGCATTTGCAAGTTAGTCATTTGCATATTGATTCCTCTATTTCATTATAATTACTCTCCTTAAGTAATGAAATTAAATTTCTAGGGAAATTATATGTTTAATTCAATTAATGTTTTCAAATCATTAAACATTTGTCATTGGTCATGCACATTGAAGCATGACATCTTATATCGTTGCATTAGATGTAAATACAATAATTGTATACTCATACTCAAAATCCATAATGAGGTTGTGTAAGCAATATATATAATTATGCCATTCCAGAAGAGTAATCTTATTTGCAGTCGTATAAATTGTGACATTCAACATATTTAATAGCTAGGATACTTCCGAAAACTTAATTTATTATCATGTCAAAGAAATGATATTGAAATTCAAAGATCTTTGAAGTTTAACCATTAGTAATGGCTGAAGACGAATAATGCATATTAAAATTTTTTGGGAGCTCAAACTACCATTGAATGTACTAATTGGAGAATGTTCTGGTCCCTTCGGACACATACGATGTTCGTTTTGAAATCCAAAACCAGATCTAGGTTTAGCATGGCGAGGGGGAGCTTTAGCAATTCGGAAAATTTTCTGGCGATATCGTGACGGCCGGTCAAAGTTTTTGGGCACTTTTTTGCCTTGCTGGAGCTTTTCCTCGCCGTGTTGAACGTAAATCTAGTTTCGAATTTCAAAACGGAGATCGTATGTGTCCTATGGTCCAGCTGGGGGACCCGAACATTGCTGCTAATTAATGATTTCTCCAATTTATGATTTGTTGATGAAAGTATTCTAAGTTCTAACATAACATACATGTCCTAATCCATAGTTCATTTCTAAGCACAGAAGGCGCTTCATTTCGAAGCTCTGGTCTATATTGAAAACGAATGTAGAATGGGAAGGTAAGTGATAAATAAACGCTGTAGAGATTCCACCTTAGTAAATTTAGGAAATGAAGCCACAATATTGCTGCAACTAGAATTACATAACGTTTGTATGATATACTTTTAAGGATAGCAGCAAACAAACTCTTATTCTGAATAATCAGCATGTATCTTCTTTCATGGCTCATAAGATGCTCCCAAGTGATTTTTATATGCCTTTAAGATATATTTGACATTAATTTGCATTTTCATGTACTTAAAATTGCATTGTTTTCTTATGCAAATCAAATCCATGTGTGACGAACAGGGAATCCTAACAATTCACTCAAATATCAGAATCTCTACAACAAAACTTATTGTTCAATTTTTTTAGACTATATTTTTCATTGAATTTATCCAGCCATGATCTCTGTCACAGCTAAATATTTTCAATTTAATCAAAGCTGTTAGTTATGGGGTGTACAAGGCCCAATAGTTGGACCGGGTTAAGGTATCTTGTGACTCAAGAAACCACAAGCCCAATAGGGTTATTGTAAACCTATAAATAGCTCAATGTAACCCCATAATACATAAGTTATTATTACTACGTTGTCTCTAAGTTCTCTCCACAATTAGCTAGCACTAAATTGAGAGAGATCATCCCACTACGAAGTTGTTCGTAATTCAAGAGGAGTCTTGGCGTGTGGATCACCATTGGAGGCCGGACGATTGGACGGCTGTGGAGACGAAAGAACAAACAAGAGATTCGCCGTGAAATCCGCTTCTATATCGGTAATCTCTAATCACAGATCTCATCTAAGAAACGAGTAGATCCGGTTTTGAATTGCCTATTTTATATTTCCGCTGTGCATGTTTATCGGGCAATTTCTAACAGTGGTATCAGAGCCAACTCGTTCTCTTGTTGAGATTTGTTAAATTCTTTGTTCTATTAACAATTGTTGTTGAACATCAATTTGATTTGGGTAATAACAAGTACATATTATTTATGAAATAATATTTATAAAATTTATGTTGGAGGAATAAATCTGGATTGAATATGATTCGAATTCTTCTATTCCTTTATGTGGACGAACAAAGAAAAAAAAAAAAAAAAGGTTTTTACATATGCTGGAAACTGGTTCACCGCCACCGGTGAAAGTCGCCGCCGTTGAAACAAAAAACCGGAGCCGGAGAAACTGTAGGAGCCACTAATGGCAGCGACGAAAGTCGCCGCTGCCATTAGCGGCGTAAATTGCAGCTTTGAAGCTACATATGCAGTGGCGCAATCGCCGCTGCAGAAGCAACGGCGATTGTCGCCGTTGCATGGGTTGGCAACGGCGACCGTCGCCATGGCCCTAGGTGGCAGCGGCGATGGTCGCCGCTGCTCGTCGGCGGCTGGGGAACGAAACCCTAGCCGCTAGGGTTTCGGTTTGTGAACGATGGCCTGATCGGGTAAAGGCGAGGGCTTCTTTGTGCAATTTCGAAATTGCACAATGAGTCCTCAAGAAATTAAGAACATTAAGCCTTTGAAAGCGGTTTTGAAGTTGCGAGTTAGTCCCAATTTCGGTTTTGTGAAAAGCGAGTCCTAGGGGCGAAATTAAATTTTTAAAAATTAATGATAAATTAGATTTATCAATTTTCTTTCAATTATTCAACTTTGAACATTGATTTTCAGTTTAAAATTATTACTTGGGACAAAAGTTGAATTTTTGAATTTTTTTTTTTTTAGTTTCTCCCTAGTATTTTTCGCAGATCTTCATTGAAGTATGACTTTAATGTAGATGACAAATAAAGTGTTATTTTGTCTAACCCGCCCCGAATAATATTTAATTAATTAGATTAATTATTTATTATTACATATAATTAATTAGATTAATTATTTATTTTCATGGAATTAATTGGATTAATTCAATCTTGTTTTTCTGATTGTTTAAATTGTTTAAACGATGTGTGTCGTCACAATACATCTAGAAATTAAATTGTTTATCAATATTGGATATTGTGGATGATTTTGGACCAGACCAAAGTAATTCACAAAATAAAGAGTTATTTTGTGAGTCCCCTCTTATTAATAAAATTAATTGATTAATTTGATTAATCATAAAATTTTATTAATATGTAATTAATTAGTTAATGTGATTAACTAATTAAATTTTGATATGATTGGGAAAATAAAGAGTTATTTTCTAAATTCCCTCCCTATGATAAAATTAAATAATTAATTAGATTGATTATATAATTTTATTGACGAGTTATTAATTAGTTAATATGATTAGCTAATTAATATTTGCTATTCGTTTCTTTATTGGTTTAAAATGTTTAGCCATATAATGTTATTACCTAAATCTAGAAATTGATATAATTTTTAATATTAGATATTATTGGATGATTATGGACCAAACCAATATGATTGGATGGATGTATGGTTTTATTCCTTATCGTTACATTTGGGGGCTGCGTGCCTATTATTAATTTAGTCTGCGTGCCAATTAATTTTAATTAATTTTGGGCTGCCAGTGCGTATGATACTGGCGTATGTGCCAACTAGTATAGGATACGAGTTGGAGCAGAAGATGGAGATCACCAGGAGTTAACCAACGAAGGGCGAAGACCTTGTCCCTTAGGAATTGACCAACTAGTTTTTCTCTTGGCTAGGAAAACTAGATAGATATACGTCCATAATCATCCACTAGTTTATTATGCTTGATAATTGCATGGTTGATGTTTATTATGATGCATTATATTGTTGATGAGACTGATCCCCTTAAAAATGATATTAAATTCACGATTAAACGTTAATCCACGCCTTCCAATGTTACGGTGAAAAATTAGATTTTCACAATCGTACTCAGCTTGTTGAGTAACTCAAGAAATTTGCTCGATCGTCGGAAATGTTCTTCATCGTGAGACATGTGATGCCTCTGAACATTGGGTCGAGTTTAACTAAAATTTATTTCTTGTTGAGTAACTCAAGGAAATAAACTTTAGAGGCACAACAAGTTGATACATAAGATGTACAAGATAAATTGTTATCTGCTTGATGATCTAGGAGTCACATGGAGATGTGATTGATAGGCGTATCTACCTGAACGACAATTAGGGCTTGTTGAGTAACTCAAGGTTCTAATTGAGCAAACGGGGTCCTAGCCTACTGATAAACATTGAAAAATCGTTTTCTATCAATGTTGGGGATCATTGATTCAGTGGGAGTATTGTTAATTAAATAAAAGTCCATATTTTATTAACTTGATTGCATTTATCAATTATCATTCTATTATCATTTCTGTTAATTATATTATGAGTAATGCTTTGAGTTTGAGAAGCATAGTTGATGCCGACAGACTCATCGGAACTACTTGAGTATTGTACTCAAATATGAAAAGTGAATTGAGTGCCTGCACATTCGCTGGACTTTCTTACATTAACATCATAAATGTGAGATTTGTTCTCACATATAAGTTACAATATGTCATAAGCAGATTATCCAAAAATCCTACCGAGATGGTCTTGCTAGGACAATTTGATTTTACAAAGATCATGTGATGATCATAATGCAGTATGTATGATACTTGCAGTTGTGAGTTGTAAATATCGCATGTGGGTATGGATATTTATGTTGTTATTGATCATGTCAAGGAGTTGATCCATGTAATGAACGATATAAAAATCCGAAATACTATTTGGAGACTTGATGGGCAACAAGTCAAATGTTGACTTAGTTCTTCAACTCTCATTACCAAATAGTTTATCACAATTTGTTGTGAATTAAGATGTGAATAAGATTCCCAATACCCACCAATCTGTTTGATATGCCCAAACTATTACACCTATCACCAATGTGATAAGTTTGATCTTGAAACTCCTAACGAGGCTTAGAAGAAGTCTCAAAGGAACTTTGAGAAAGAATTTTGGAGATCAAACTATGATTGAGGCATATAAAGACATATCCAAAGCCAATAACAATTTGTAGAGACAAAGAAGATTGGCATGGGACTGTGAGGGAAACATAACCATTGAAGAGAAAAATCTTGGAGAAGATTTTCGAAACCCGTATTTAAATCTTTTAAGTATTGGATGTCGGATGGAGATCCCATATTTAAATACGATTAAGATTTAAATAGGAAAGTTCCTTTGTAAAGTAAGATAATGAGATCTACTGAAGAAAAGAAGTAAATGTTACTTCATTCAAGACCTATTATTTTCGTTATCCTTTTATTTTGTTTTAGGAAAAATATTTTGATCACGTTCTTATGAAGAACATTATCTCTATTCATGTTGGGACATGAATAGTTGATCCATTCATATAAAAAAACAATAGTTGTTTACAATCATTTAATGGAATCAACTATAGAAATAAGATCAGTAATATTGGATTTCTAAAAGGTTTATTATTGGAATAGAAAATAAAAGGGGGTATAACGATAATTATATCCTATTCCGACATCAAAATATGTTAACCCTAATTCATATTGATGTATTGGGTTGATATGTACAGAAGGTCGGAAAATAGGATCTCCAACGTCGTCAAGCTTAAAGAGGACTATATACCAGATATAGTATCTTATACTTGATGGATCACAAGCATGAAGAATTTTGAAATGTTCAAAAGGGTTCAAGTAAGAGAGGAGAGCTACTTGGGGAATATTCTTACATTTCGATATGATCGAAGTGAAGATTATTTAAGGATATAATTAGAAGAATGAGATTCTCATTCAATGAATTTGGGAATATACATGACTAATTCAATGGTATATAATGAGAGAAATTGTTCATATTAATATGATACGATGTTGTCATTATACCTAGCAGTTCACTGCAAAATTATTTTGAAGATGGGCAATAGAGATTGCAAGTAACACACTAAAAAATGTTCCATCTAAGTTGGAAGATAAAACTCAAAATAGTTTTGAGCAATAACGCTTAGATGAAGCGTAGACGAAATCTCTTGATAGATATTCAAGATAAAATATTATTGAGTATCACTATTCTCACTTTTAAGATTAGAATCATCTTATCGAAGTATGATCTAATCTTTGAGAAATTGTTTTCCTAAAAGGACAGTGGGAGTAGGATAGACCTTGAAAGAGTTCAAGAAATCACAATAGAGATCAACCGACTAGATGAACTAGTTGCTGAACTTCATTTGATGAGGTGCAAACTAGTAAAGAAGAAAAGTTCTTTATAACACATTGGCTCCGTATAGACCGTGGAAAGGCTCATCTATAGCAAGATGTGATCTTGCGGCTATTAATATGGTATTGCTGGTCAATGATGAGAAGGCTGTGGTTTATAAATGGTAAAGTCAACTTGTTGACCTAAAATGTATAGATAGATACACTAGAATTCGAAGTGAGCTCCATGTACTAAAATCAAAATTCGGATTTTGGTTACAGGGTGGGTTAGACCTATAATTTGTAAATTAACTTACAAGCAGCCAAATCGACATGGATCGTAATGCTCACAAGACAAGATTAACAGTGAATGTTGCAATCAAAGACAAATGTTGCATTTGAAAGCAAAATTCACATCTATAATCATTAATTCGAATTCTAACTACCGTAGATGCTCGTGTTTGAAAAATGATTTTCAAAACTTGATTTTGATCACGTTGTATCTGATGCAACATAAAAGTTTTGAATCCATAAGATCAAATTAAGTGTATGAGCATACCCAAGAGGAGCTAAAAACTTCATTTTAATGAGACAATCGAATAGTTTGATTTTATTATAAATGAGTATGAGTAGTGTGTACGAGAAGTTAGTGGGAGTGAAATCGTATTTCTAATACGGTATATGGATACAAGTTATTAGAAAATGATATCTCCAGAGAAAGTCCAACGTCTTCTCCATTATAGATTTAGAAAAGGTTGCATGTAATTTTGGGATAAAGATCTATGGAGATAGATCTACAAAATGTTCAGCCTATCTAAATCCGAGTACATAGACGAAATCTTTAGAAGGTTTTTCCTGAAAGAGTTCGAGAGAGAACTCTATCCTATAAGGATAGGACTGCACTTTTAAAAGGCGTTGGAGAACGCGGTTGAGAGAGGTCGCGTAGATAAGATTCATGCGATACTATGTACTAGATCAAATGTTTCACATGTTTTGGAGGGGAAAATCTCCGAGAAAACAATGTAGGAAACATTAAATAATGGTCAACAAACATTATTAGATGGTTGAGAAGCAATCGAATACATGTTCTAATGGAGAATCAACAGAAGAATTCAAAATTCACAAATGTCGGTTCTTGGTCTTGAAAGACTATACACTAATCCCAATTCGGAAAGATAGTTACTCATAAAGTAGTATGATCAATTGGAAAGGTTCCATATGAATACAACTACTAAAACTCAATACAGTTACTTTGGAAGTAGCAAGAGAAGCGGTTTAGATCGTTAAGTTCTTAATTGAACTTGAATGTTTTCCTAACATTGTTGATCCAATAGAGATTGAGATAACAATGGAGCCATCGCACAAGCAAAGGAAACCTAAGTCTCATCAACGATCTAAGTGTGTATTGAAGGTGGCATATCTCTTTAGAAGAGATAATGCAACAAAATGATAAAAGGATAAATACAAAAGATCTCTTGACATAGTGGATGTCACAAAGATATTCATGATTGAAGCTATATGTATTAGATACAATAGTATTTGGATCTAATTGTGTAAAGCGTGGTGTTGCAATCTACATTGGATATTGATATGCGTAAACACCTAATTGATAGATGCACTTGAATGGCGGATCTATTATTTTACATATCTACGTTGTTTTATCATAACAACTAAAATAATGGAGTCCGTAGAATAAATGTGGGAAAACTTGTTAATCACAAGGTGTTGTGATAGTGAGATAAAAGTTTTTGGCACTTATTCTTAAATTGTCCCTGGTCGTAGCAATAACAAAACACGGATATTGTTATTGCGGATAGACTAGCATGTGTAGCATCTCTTTCTTAAGAAGAAAGTAATCGATCTCACAAGTTAGAATGTGGAGACATTCGGATGAACACGTGAATGCTTCGTTAGTGGAACAAGCATTTGGATGACCCGCCTAGAGATACTGCATGGATAGTTATCCTTGCGTCAGTAGTTGATCTCTAATGCGCGGTGTGGAATTGGTCCTTTGACTTGAGAATATCATAGAATCTTATGCACGGATCGCTTTACTTTGGCGGACATTGAAGGATACTCTAATTGGGGTTATTTGGAAATGCCGTGCGGGTATAGTGAGAAATGCATGAAGGTTGTGAGTATTCAATACAGGATTCATCGCTCCTGGGTAACGGGAGATTATAACCTGCATTTCGCCCAATCAAGTTGATATAAATTCCTTGGCCAAGGTGGGATTGTGGGATTGAATAGAGTTTTCAATCACAATCACTGATTTAATCAATGTTGAGTTGAGAGCGAATAATACGGTTGGTTGAATGAGATTGACGTGAATCCATATCTCTGAACCAATCGGGTTTATATTGATGAAGGGATTATAGTTCCACGGTAACTGCACATATAAAGGTTTCGTCATTTTCACATGACTTATCCCATCACATGGATTGCCATGACACATTGCTAGATGTCAATCATGGACGACGACATGGGTCGATCGATCTGGGTGAATCGATGATAAACTGAAATAGGGATTTCACTTTATCCTATCCTGATAAGATTAGATAGTGACACTATGACGTTTGCCTTTGTGAGTGGGAGCCTGATGGGTCACACACAAAGTCAAGTACTCGTACCTTGAATTGAACCTTGTCCAAGTGGGAGAATGTTAGTTATGGGGTGTACAAGGCCCAATAGTTGGACCGGGTTAAGGTATCTTGTGACTCAAGAAACCACAAGCCCAATAGGGTTATTGTAAACATATAAATAGCTCAATGTAACCCCATAATACATAAGTTATTATTACTACGTTGTCTCTAAGTTCTCTCCACAATTAGCTAGCACTAAATTGAGAGAGATCATCCCACTACGAAGTTGTTCGTAATTCAAGAGGAGTCTTGGCGTGTGGATCACCATTGGAGGCCGGACGATTGGACGGCTGTGGAGACGAAAGAACAAACAAGAGATTCGCCGTGAAATCCGCTTCTATATCGGTAATCTCTAATCACAGATCTCATCTAAGAAACGAGTAGATCCGGTTTTGAATTGCCTATTTTATATTTCCGCTGTGCATGTTTATCGGGCAATTTCTAACAAAAGCATGGTCCAAAAATCAAAATGTAAATATGATACTTCAGCCTAGCAAATAAATTAATTCAAACTATTCTTATTCTATTCAAATTAAATTTCAAGAAATCAAATTTGTTTAGATATATGGTTGAAAATTGAAGATATGGTATTAAAAAATATAAAGTAATTGTCAAATCAATTTATGCGGCCTTTGATAATGATAAGATAAAAAAAAGTAAATAATTTAATGATTTTTTTTTTGGAGGGAAATAGTTGCATTCATTATTCACCCCGTAAATATGGGGGAGAGAAAGATTAGCATACAATCAAACCAATGAATAGTGACAAACGATGATAAAGCAAAAGACGTTAAGACATGTGCCAAAGTATTTTCAGACGGTGGTACATGAATACAAGTACAACACTTGACCATACTGAGAAGTGATAAAGTATCACGAAAAATAAGCTCGAGAATTGCATTAGACTCCGGTTCACAGATTCCATGAACGACTTGGATAGCATTAGTGCGCACTTCTTGGATAAAAAGTCGGCTATCATGAGCAAGGGACAAGCCATATCGACCCGCCAGCCCAACCATATCGGCCATTTCCTCCTGAATTTGCACATCTACCAATCCAAAAATGAGAAGTCATCAGTTATAAATGGTTTGACTACATCCCACAAGCCCAACCATTTCCATGGCTGAATAACCCAATTGCATGACCAAAAAACGTGTCGTGTCGATTCCACCATACCACAACGAAAACAAGATAAATCCCCACACGTGATGATAAAGGAGATTATAGCGAGTAGGAATAGCACCATTTAGTAATCGCCACAAGAAGATACGTACCTCAGGCGACATATTAAGATGCCAAATCACGTTCCACCACTTAACATCCCCATGAGAATAGCTCAAGACTCTTTCGTCTTTGTTCAGCCTTCAACAAATTATGGCCACCTTTCACTGAGTAGCGACCATATATTAGCAATGCTGTGCCATATTCGAGTATCACACCTGTGATTAACACCAAGAGAGATTTCCAAGATAAGATTAGCATCAGCCGGGCAAAAGACATGACGAATAAAGTAATTGCAAAGGTTTCGCGTTAAATGAATTTATATGATTAATTTCTTTTGATAATTGCATTTTTCCTTCTTTTGGTGTACATGTAAATGCCAGTTTCGTATAAAGTTACATATAGATAGTCAATTCATTTGTGATGCAAAAATTAAAATTTTAAAAATGATGATCTAAATTGTATTTTTTTTTTATATCTTACCATTTGTCTCTTACAAGATTCAAAAAATAATATCTCTTGCAAAAATTTAGAAACAAATATGAAATATAATTATAAAAATGACATTGTATTATATATCTACATGCACAATTATTTGATGTCAAATAGTGTCTTCCAAGAAGCTTTCCAAATTTGATATTAATTTTTTTTAGTAAATAAATTTTCAAGTTGTCTATGATAATGTAAATACCATTATATATCACTTGTACTTGGCATTTTTTTCATTTATATCAATGTATTTATTTAATTTGATATATTAATTAAATAATTATTAAACTTTTTTTCCTTGTAACGCACAATAACAAATACTAGTAATAAAATAATTAAAATTTAATAATATTAATGAGTTATTATTTTTTAATTACAATTATCACCTGATTGTTTTATTGTAGTAATAATTAAATTACAACTTGATTTTTCATTAAATACAAAAAGTCTGTCAATTGTATTTATATATATTAAAAAAATTACGACTTGATTTTTCATTAAGGCCTTGTTCTATTTGGTATTAACCAAATCCGCACGCAATTCCGTATACCTCATACCCATTTTCAACCACACACACATTTTCCAAACTAATATTAACCACACATTTTCCAAACTAATATTAACCACACATTTTTACACTAATACCGCTAAACAACTAAACCCCAATCAAATGCTAAATACAAAAAGTCCATCAATTGTATTTATATATATTAAAAAAAACCAAAAAAAAACCCCTTCAACAAATCCCCAGCAGCCTATGCGCATAATTTTTATCACCGAACAGAGTGAGTGAGGTTTTCTCCGTCACTTGGTCCAAAAAAAGTATTTATCTGTGTTCCGTCTTCACCCTCTTTTGTCATTCCGCCTTCATCCGCAAACCTCCTCCTTCTTCCTCGTCTCCTTCTTCCTCCCACCCAAGGGTTCCGTCTCTTTCTTCAACCTTCAACCCCTTCCTTCCTCCTCCACGTCGCCGTCATCTCCTCTATACGGCTGATTCTCGCGGTGGTATCAAACGGAGTCTGGCAAAGGAGATGACGGTAGAGGAGGAAGGAAGGGGTTGAAGGTTGAAGAAAGAGACGGAACCGCGGGAGGAAGAAGGAGACGAGGAAGAAGGAGGAGGTTTGCAGTGAAGACGGAATGACAAAAGAGGGTGAAGACGGAACACAGACAAATACTTTTTTTTTGCCAAAGTGACAGAGAAAACCTTGCTCCGTCGGTTCGGTGATAAAAGTCCAGCCCAAACCCCCCTAGTGCCCAGTCCAATTCCTCGTTCAGAGACCTGAGACTACCTTCGTCGTTCTCCCCTCATTCCTCTCAGGTAGTGCCTCCGTCGAGCGTCGTAAGTTCCCTGTCGCTGCTCTGTCCACAAGTCCTCACGCAGCTCGGGCATTGCCGCCGATGACGCCTTCCCCCCGCCTTTACGCTGCCGTAGAGTCCGACATCGAGGCAGTTCTTCAGGTTCTGTATTGAATCCCCAATTTTGACGTTTATTCTGAAAGACAAGTTGAAATGTTGTTTGTTTATCGTTAGTGATTTGATTATAGCAGAAAACGGAGACTGCTTCTCAGGAGTAGAACAGGACGATTAGATGGAATTCACTGAGGAATGGAAATCCCTCTGGCCTATATCCTCCACCTTCTGTCCGCCACTCCTCCTGTCCAATGAAACCTCTCAAAAACCCCTTGGCCCACTAATTTTTACCCCAAATGCAAATTCACCGGCGACCGTACTGCTTCAATCACCTTCCCTCGCCCCACGACTCCCTCCTCCATACCCACAACTTACGCTGTCCAGGTTCCTCCAAAGTTACCATTCTACCCCTTCCACTGCGGCATCAATTTCCTCTCTTTTTGGTTCTCAGCTTCCCGATCAATCAACCTATTTTAGTAATTTCAATGCCCTCCAACTACTCCGAATCCCAGAGAAGAATTTAGTTATTGCGTTTTTCCCCACTGGTGAAAATTATAATCAAGTGGGTTTTACCCTGCTGTCAGTAGAAGATTCCGAATTGAGTGTTCATTCGAAGAGGGAAAACTTTTTCGAAGTGGCCAAAGGAAGCTGCATAAATAATCACCGGATTACACGGTTGTTGGTCAATCCAGTTGGTGACGGTGATCAGCTTTCATTTGTGGGTAATGATGGTAATGGTAATAGTGTTACAATGGTTGGGTTTTTAATGGTTTGCACAGAGTATTCTGTATATTGGTATCAAGTTTGCATTAATACTATAGTTAAAGGTCCTGAATCTTATTCTGTTAATTTGGATTGCATTGGGCGTGCTGATTCTAAGACGTTTAAGGCTAATGCAATTGTGAGTGTTTGTTGGAGTCCACATTTGAGAGAAGAATGTTTAGTGTTGTTGGGTAACGGCGACTTGTTATTGTTTGATGTTAATGAATCTTGCATGAGTAGTGGTAAATTGAGGCTTTTAGTGAGTGCAAAGAACAGAACTCTAGAAAAGAAGCTGCGAGTTTCACTCAGCAATAAGTTGAGTGTAGAGAAGGATGGAGGAGGAGGAGGTGGTGGTGGTGGTGGTGAATGGATTGGATGTGAATTCAGTTGGCATCCAAGGATCTTTATTGTTGCTCAATCCAGTGAAATATTATTGGTTGATCGCAGGAGGAATTGCAATGTGAACTCTTTGTTGAAGGTTGATAGGTTGTCAACCTTAAAGAACGATGGGTTTGTTGCCCTCTCAAGGGTGGGCTCTGATGGGTTCTGCTTCATCGTAGCTACAAATCACTTGTTGCTTCTTTGTGATGTACGCAAACCATTTATGCCACTGTTGCGTTGGGTACATAGTCTTTCTAATCCACGGTACATAACTGTTGTTAGATTGTCAGAGTTAAGGTCGAATGCCAAAGATGATGAGTACAAGTCTATGTCTGAATCAGGGTATTCCATATTGCTAGGATCTTTTTGGGAATGTGAATTTGGTGTTTTCTGTTACGGGTCCAACTTTAATAGAAACGACTCCAGCTCGTCCGAAAATTTGAAGGTCTGCAACATGTATTATGCATGGGGATGCCCCTCGGAGATTTCATTGTCAGGCAGTGATTGTAATTGCAGCACATGTCTTGTAAGAGAGGAGTTTTCAAGAGATTCTCCCCCTGATTGGATCTACTGGAGGCAGGAAAAGCAGTTAGTTCTCGGGTTTGGCATTCTTGATGCAGATCTTTCTGCCAAATTGTCTACACCTAATGATTTTGGTGGGTTCGTGTTGATTAGGTTAATGTCATCAGGGAAGCTAGAAGCACAGATGTACCTTGCAGAATGGGATTTTGAAAAGAACTCTGAAATAACTCATAAGAGGACATGCATTCGTCCTGGAGATAATCTTTTGTACGATATGAGTAATGTAGAATATAAATTGGAAAAGAAATTTCAGCACCTGAAGTTCACCTACCTTAATGCTTATTTGGATGATAACCTAGCTAAGTACATTGTTGCACGAAGAGAAAAAATGAAAGAGAGAAATGAAGGTGCCCAAAAGGAATATAACTTCGCATCAAAATCCAATGTCCATCAAGAAATCTGTCATAGGCTTAAGGCCTTTGGGCTTCCCAAAATAAGGTCATCAACGGCTGTTCCTACTATTCTGGAAGACATTTGGTTACCAACTAGCATAAATGAGATTGCTTTGAGAAGTACTTGGATCAGCTTTCCTACAAATTTCTTGCAATTGGCTTTCAGCACATACTCAGAATTCCTTGTGAATCTTCAGAGCCAAAAGGAACCTTTAGAGTTTGCAGATATTCTCAGTAAACTTCAAGTTCTGCCCTTTCCTCTGCGAAAGCCATCGCAGCGCAGCAATAAATGGTCTGGCAAAGTTCAGCCTTCTGATGCTCTTGTGGGCCCTCTTCTTCCCCCTCATTTTTTGACTATTCTTCATGAACTCTGTATGAAAGAATCAAAATCGCAAACACAAAATTGCCTGGAAGAAACAGAAGCATTCTCTACCATTGCTGAACAGAGACGTCGATATAAGAAAGTAATTATTGAGGAGCTTGCTGTTTCAGAATCTGACACCAAGAAACTTGATGATGATGATTTTGTTTCTCTTGCTGGTGATAAAGATGAGATCATCTACAAGCCTCAAAAATCGAAGTTCTCTTATCACAAACCAATGGCATTCTCAGATATTGCCTCTGATGTGGATGTGATGTCGAGCGTATCTGGATGCGACATTGATGGCTTATCAACTTTTGTTTTTCGGCGAAATCAAGAGCTTGACTCTAATATCAGTCCAGAGATTACAGGAATAGAGCTATTTGATGTGGGGTGCCCACTAGAGCTAAAGTTTGGTGATTGTGCCTTTGACTTTGGGCCAAAGGAGCTGGGATCATACAGAAGTTTGAAGAAACAAGAGTTGGAATTTCAGAAAGGTTTTAATCTGTATCAAGATTATATCACGAGAGGGAATTCATTGAAATGAGGTATATGAATTTGATTTATTTCTTCTCTTTACTCTATTTGATTACTTAGTTTTTGTAGAAACTTGGTATGTCTTCAAGATTACTAAGAAAGACATGCTTTGGGTGCATAATGAGAGTTTGCAATTCTGTTAAAATAGTGGCACTGAGATTTTGAGCGAACATTGTCTCCTCCTTACAGGTAGACCAAGCAACGTCTGACCTCAAAAATACCAACATTAGGCTGAAGGACGCCATTAAACAGGTAACTTGAACTTAATCGATATATTTTTCATTTCTGGGTTGACACTGTCTGATAGAGCTTTCCATTTTGTACCAGCTTCGATCTAGTCGAAATTTTTGCATCGACATCATTTTGCTCTGCATTATTCTTGACATTGCAGCCTATTTATACCAGTAAGTTCTCATTTCGGTCTCATTTAGGTGTGATAACTTCTAACATACATAAAAATCTTCTTCCATTGTCTTCTTCGATCACGAACATAATTATTCTTTTCATGAGGAGTGAGTTTATTTATTTGAATTTCATTCTCAGGCACGTTTCACAAATTTACTACATTCGGTTGATATCGACAATCGAGTCCCGCAGGAAGGAGGAAAATGAGGTCTACAATGGGGGAAAAGGAATTACCTAGGAGTGGGAAACCTGGATGAAGTGGGGAGGTAATGTCCCCAGGGCAGAAAAGGTCGGGAAACCTGGATGAAGTGGCGAGGTAAAGTCCCCAGGGCAGAAAAGGTCGGTGTCGATGCCCTATCTGAACAAGTGGCACATAATCCTTATCACGCCACAACGCAAGATTTCCACAAGACAACAAGGGTGCAACGTCCTCAGGAAGAATTGCAAGATCGGCACTCCCCTGTGGTGCATCCATGGGATCTCTCTAGGAAAGGTAGTCTCCTACTCTATTTCATGCTGAAATAGTGGGGACGGAGCTCAGTAACAAGGAAAGGGCTGCCCTTACTCCATTCAGTACCTTCAGGACGGGCAGAAAACTACGAACTAGTCTTTACTTACCATAGGAAAAGATAAGATAGAAGAGTTCCTTTCTTGTACAAACAAGGATACAAGGGAAGATGATAACACTCGGACCCCTTACGTAAGGGCTCCTTCGTTCCCTGTAAGAGTCAACAGCCAATTAGATGAGAATCACCTTTTTATCTTATTTTCAATTCATTAGGTTTTTTTAACTACCATGCTCTCAAAAGAATTTACATTCTTTCGCCAAAATAGCTTTCATCAAACAAGCATCAGCAGTATTCAACATTAACTTATCTGAGGTTTTCCTATTTTCTGATTAATACAGGAAAGATAGTTTCATCAAACAGCTTTCCGTGTGCCTTAGCAGAAGAGAGTGCAAGATCAGTGATCACTGTTTCGGCTAAGAAACGGTAATGATGTAATTTCCACTTGGAATATTTCTCAAGTTGGATCTTCTGTCAAGTTAGATTACGGTGCTGCGATGTCTAGGAATTCACTAAAATGAATGAAAGCTCAAGCCTTTTCAATTTTCCCCCTTCGTCAACTGGTTTGATTGCAATGTCAACATTGTCAGCCACAGTTTGATAATTTTTTATTTTATTTTATTTTTTTAACCGTTTTCCTTACTACTGAAGTACACGTTGAAGAATCATTCTTTCAACAAGATGTGTACATATTTGCCCATTGGTGAGAATACTTTGGAAAATATTAATATCCTACATCTTTGATATGACTAGTTTTCAAAATATGACTTGTTAATAAGGAAATACTAGTCTAGCAAAATCGGAAACGTGAAATTTGTATTGAAATCAACTAAACGTGTACGTCCTGAGACTGAAAATTTTCTCACCTCTATCTCTATCGAAAAAAAACACTACACCATGAGACGGAGGTCTCAAAATCCAATATAGATTGTGTTATTACATTGCAATCGGATCATAGTTTCAATAAGAGAAACAAGAAGCAATTACTCTTTTGAGTAAAAATCAAACGAATAATACGTTTACTACAAGGAAAGAGTTAAGAGTAAGCATTGATGGAGTAAAAGTCTAGGGGTGCAGACAACTTCAATCACCTCCAATATCTTTGAACACCGCGAATAAGTCACCATTGATGTAGTCATTATCAACCAAGCTGACCAAGAAATAATTTCTTTGCACCTGCAACCATATAAAAAATAATGAAAAAATAATAATAAAAAGGAAAATATAAAGCACATATTTGAAGAAAAGAAAAACTTCCTGGCCACGTAATTTGGACAGTGGCGGCCCGAGGTACAAACTACTTCGGTAACCGCTTGGGGTCTCAAAAAAAGTTCAGAAAGACCAATTATATAAATATAAAGGACCCACAAATTTAAAGTTTCGTCATATATATAAATCTAACTATAAGTATTGACAGGGCCCAATAATGTTTCGCTTAAGGCCCCAAAAATCTCGAGCCCCCCTGATTTTGGAGAAGGAATATGATAAAAGTTTGGAGAAGGAATATGATAAAAGTTTAGGACAGTATCAGTATGAGAACACTGACCTCGTCAAGTAATTTTGTGGATGGATCACCTTCTGGGTAGAGCTTAGCCCATCCTCTTGACCAAGTTTCAAAAGCTTCATCTTTCCACACCAAGAAGCTGGCGGGGTCCACAATGGTAGGTTGTATGATCTCTTTTGCTGGAAAGACTCCCCATGTGACTGCATTTATGTCAGTTTGATTGACGTTGGAAAACCAGGTTCCATCTTTATTGACAGCCATGTAGGTGAGGGCCGGGAAAGATTTGCATTTCTCGACCAGAGCGTTCAAGTTCTGTGGAGAACAGAAAAATTCCAAGTAGGCCTTTTGATAAACATATCCACCTGGTCCACCCCATCCTGGAAAATAAAGATTAAATGCAACCAATAAGCAGGTGTTGTGAAATACATTCTTTTTTGGGGGATCTCCAAATATGATTCAACACTAAGGTGGAAAGAAACCTTTATTTTATTGGGCAACACTAAGGTGGAAAGAAACCTTTATTTTATTGGGCAATACATATCGTAGATACAAAATCACCAGAAAAATGTATTCAATATCTTGAGTGACACAGCAAAGGTCAACAATAATATATCGTTAAGAGAGACTAAGAGATACTGATGATAGAAAGCATGTGTAGCAAGTAGTTTATAGCTTATTTGGTGCTGTTTAGACAAACGAGTCATGAAAAAGTGGCATTATTCTTTAAATTCATGCAATCTTGAATTAACTTATACAACAAGGTGGTAATTAACTGCAAAAAATCATAAGATGATGACTTCACATATTGCAGAAAGACATGCACATAACATCTTCAACTGAACATAAGAAAGCAAAAGACAACAGATTACCAACGGTTGGAGAATCAGACTTTGCACCATTAACTGCTGGTTGGCTGTTGATAGTAAGAAAACCTTTCATGTTTATGTTACCAAGTTGTTCGTTAATGATCTTAGTCTCTGGCTGGAGCCCTTCAAGTTCAGACCAAGGACTACTTCTCAGTTTCCCAAGACAGAACTTCATAAATCTCTGATGGATAGAGAAGATTCCATGAGAACCAGCTTTTGTAAACAATTTGTTTGAGTCTAAACGGAAAATCGTTCATACCTCATAAATATCTGTGACATTTTTCAGAGGAACAACCCATTCTTCATGAAGCTTCTTATCACGTGATCGTGGACGCATGAACTGTTGGGAATTTGAGGATTGTGTCAGACAGTAATAAGAAATTTTATTGACGGAAAGGAAAGGAAACGGAAAAGAAAACGAAAACAGCAAGAAAATCAATTACACAGACATGAACAGAGGACAAGTTTTGAGCAGAAATCACCAAGGGTGAGCAAAAATAAAAGGAAATTGTGAAAAATGAAAAACTGAAAGTATATTTATCATCCGGAGAAGCTTGTTCAATACTTATGCTAGGGATGGGAATTAGGCTGGTCCGCTGCTCTGGGCCCAACCCAAGGCAAATTGTGAGCCGAACCCATTTTGTGATTTGGTATCGTTGGTTTTAATTAGATCAACTAAAATCTTAATGAAGCCATTTACTTCTTTACAACTAATAATCCTTCTGCTACATTCCCATTGACAAACAAAAATCTGCATCATAATCAAGAAAAGGTAACATAAACACCTCATATCCTCCAGCCAAAAGCTCCCACCAATTGCAATGATCTCCATACACTAGTACTAACCCACTGTGACCGAATATATTTGAGGCCCAAATGGTTAGCGACTACTCTTCCCGCTTATTTCACTGAGTGCTATTGGGTTTCACATCAACCCACTTTTAGGATCTTAGTAATCCTCTGGTCCATTTCCTGAGTTGCCGCTATCAGTTGCTCGATCTCTAGCAAGCTATCTTTCGAGACTTGTAAATTCTAAAATTTCCTCGGTGACAGAGGAACCTGTATTAATTATTAAAGAAAGGGGAAATTCTTTGAGCCTCATGAATGGCCAAGATTTATGTGTCATAGTGGTCAAATTTTTTTGTAGATAAGGTTCGATTAACAAAGTTCCTCATGAACTGTTTGTGGCCAGCATGGATCATCGCAGACACATTTCTAGATTGCAATGATTTAGGCTAGTTAAAGATTCAAACCAGCAGAAAGCAAGATCACTAGAATCACCGGGGTGATACATAGAAGATTGTTTTTGCACAAAGAGTACAGACCAAAGAGCTAAATTGCAATTATTTATACTTGCCTGATAATCACTGAGTGCTCCATATGATGCATTCCGAGAGTCTCCCCATCGGCCACTTGGGTATTGGTCCCAACCTATAGTCCTTGAGATGTAGCTTTTTGGACGATTAGCCCTACAAGCAGACACAGTGGCGTAGTTAGGATTTTTGGTCACTGAAGTCCCCCCCCCCCCCCCCCCCAAAAAAACAATGGGGATGTAAGGGGGAATATAGGAGTGGGGTGGGGTTCAAACCGGGTTGATTTGGAGATTTTATCACTGCCACATTCAAACTACATGCAGTAAGAAATTTTAGAAAATAGAAAATATAGGGTATGTTTGATTGGTGATAAAACTATTTTTCTTGATGTACGTGTTGAATATGTGGTTGAAATTTGAGAAAAGTATATTAAATAATTGAATGAGTAGTTGTAAATGATGAGAGAGAAAAAATTAATAAAATTTGTGATGAATTATGTTGAGTAGAACAAGGCCATAATATAGTTATCATATTCAAGAATGAATAAGTGACTTAACTTACAATTTACAATATTAAACCAGATATCCAATTTTTAGCATTAATCATCCTAGAAATTTAAATATCAAACCAAATTAACAATAAATCAAATCTAAGGGGGCTATATTTAATTTGGGATTTTTAAGGATTTTTAATAGACTTTTAAATTGAATGATTTTCATGAAATTTAATGAACCATTATTGATTTCTAATAAACTTCTATAGATTTGCATAGAATCCATAAAAATCTTCCATGGATTTGGAAATACTTTTATTTCAAAACTTTTATGTATTTCTTTAGAATTCATTTGACGATATAGATTTTATTTTACAAAATAAATATTATTAAATTTGTTACTTATTTGGACATTATGTGATTACACCGTTAATTGCTACCTATACAAATAAATTATCACTATGCATAATAACAAATTACTTTTCTCATGTATATACAATACTTTTCTGAAAATATAAGAGAATTTTTAACCAAAAAAAACCACAACTATTGCAAACAAAATTATCTCATGTTTAATCAGTATGTCAAAATATATATCACATTAAGTTAGCACGTGTTAGTGTATGTGTAAAAATGGGTCTTTATGAATTTTGATGTGATATAAGAGAGAGAATGAGTGGAGTTGATTGGTAGAGATTTGTGTAATAGAGGTAGGTCCCACGAGATATGTGGATGTGAAATAAAAGAGAAAATAAGTGGAGTAGAAAAGAATGAATAAAAATGTGTAAAAATTTATTAAAATACATACCCTAACACATGCTTAAATTAAGGGGTGCATATAAAATTTCTACAAGCTTTTGTAAATAATTATCTTTTTCATGAAAAATTGAAGAAAAAGAAAGATAAAAATATTATAAGAACTTTTTTTACATCCTCATTGTAGAATTAAGAAAAAATGAAAAAAAAATAAAGAAGAAACAATAATCAACAATAATCATGGAGGCAATGACAATGGTGGTAGTGGTGCGTGGGAGGGGGGGTGGGGTGGGTGTGGCGGGGGGGCATAGGTGGGTCGACGGCAATTGCGTTGGTGGTGTGGTGGCGGCGGCGGTGAATAAAAGTCTTTCAAAATTTTAGGGGTAAATGATAAACTCTAATTCCATGTCAATTTATGTTTATACTTTATGCTAAAAAATGAGTACCTAGCATATTCCATTAATCCAAGATAAATTTGAATACCTCATAATTTTGTAGGACTTTTAAAAATCTTCATTTAATACCACATGATTTTAATGGACTTTTAAAAATATAAAATTCTATATTGAACATCTCAATATTTTAATTGACTCTTAAGTCCTTAAAACTATTTTAAAATCTCATTTGACTGCACCCCCTAATTTCAACTCCAAGTATAATTGCATTACATAAAGCCTGAATGGGAACAACTTTTTCCACTTTTTTCCACTTTTTTCAATTTTTTTCTCTCTCCTAAATCAATCACATCCACATATCTCATCACATCCACAAATCTCAACCACTCACCTCCACTCATTCTCTCTCCTCTTTTACTTTAAAACACTTTAAAACACTTTTAATTTACTCCCATTCACCCTTATAAACTCATTTACATATCCAACAAAATTAGGACTTTACAGATTAAACCAACTTAAAGTTAACTATTCAAGCATAATGACAAAATTACTAAATTATGGCTTAAGGCGTTACACTCTAATTTCAATTGCATGTCCAATAGGAGAATTGAATGCACTCATTATACCATTCTTCATTCCTCATTCTAGTGCAAATTTGATTTCAACTTTTCAAGGATAAATAAAAAGGAATTTTTTATTGCAAATCTAATTTCAAATTTAATTAAATTTTGGAATATAGAAGATGATGAAATTTTCTATGATGTTTTACTATTTCTTTGATATATATAGGAGAAAAACCCAACCAATGCATTTGTGAAATGTGCATAACTCTACCGAATCAGGGAATATCCCATGTCCATGTGCATGTGAAAAATTTTTTTGCCAACCTAGTCTTTTTTTAAAAAAAAAAAAATGTAAATAATTTGCCAATTTTAGTGCGGTCCATGGACGGCACTCATCTATATGTGGCTTTGCCAGTGAGCACACAGAACAGAACTAGAAGACCGAATTGCAAAATATACCAGAATATAGGACGAACATCTTCCTTGACACGGAACACATTTGTGGGACGTCTCCAAGGCAAAGATCTTGAAATCTTGGACTCCTCTATCAGCCCCAGATTCTGCACGTTAAAATATATATAAGCTCATATTATAAGTCCAGTAATCATATCTATGATACTTCAAGCTTGAAGCTGCACTGTTAATTAACCATAAACCAACCAGCAATATTGCCAGTGCAGATTTCTCCATGTTCAACGTGTAAAGATGTAATGTTTTGATCCCGCTTGCCAAAATCTTCTTGCACATTTCTGTTCCGAGGTGAATTCCGTATGCCTTCACTGCTTCTTCGTTGTCTTTGATTGGATCCAAAGCAGCCGTAATCTCAGCAGGTATCTACAATGTGTCATCAAAGGGGGCAAAAAAAATTAGGTCCACCTGTCAACTGCAGAGGTAGATGATAAATCTTTGATGTTCCATATTTCTTTAAAATGAACAGAACGTTAGCAGAAGAACGCCAAGGTAAAACATTGAACTATTATGTGGCCCAGGATAATCCAATTCCAAAATATTTTGTGTTCTATGTCAAATGAGCTAAGAAATTTACAGCTGTCGTAAAAACATGCTAAGGAGACACAAATTCAAATTAACATCACATTGAACAGGCAACCCGGCATAACTGATGGATTTTAGCAAGAGACTAAGTGAGACAACACTAGCAAGTTTCGATTCAGATAGTGCATTCAACTTCTCTTGCTCCCTTCAGTATTCAACTTCTAACAGACTCTGCATATGAACTATCATACCATGTTAAGATAGTGAAAGAGCCACATATGTGTGCTGGTTATGTGATAAATTTAGCTGATCATAGAGGATCATTAGAAAATATGCCACCATAGAATGATTGTGATGGTTATGGGATGTGTTTAAGTTATTTATAAAAGAATAAAGATTAACACAAGATGATTAACACAAGATAATCATTAACACAAGATGATTAACACAAGATAATCTAAGACCTTGTTTTGTATATATTTTTTGAAAATAATTTGTCACACATTGTTTTCAACTACAAATTTCATTAATGTGACAATCTTTTAGATTACTTGTCAACCACACATTCAAATAATCATATTTTCAAAAATATCTTCCAAACCAAAGACTAAAAGTAGAGCAAAAGCATTTGATTGAGTAATCCTGCAAATGACCTTAGGTTAACTTAAACAAGAAAAATTGTGTTTTCAGAAGAATCTATGGACATTTATCAGCATGAAATACATGCAGTTTGGACGAGCATAAGTTCCTGCCTTTGTGACAGACATAGCAATTAACAGGGTTTAGAACAAGACACTACACACGTGAAACTAGTACAGCTGATCGATTACAGCTTACACTTCCAGAAGGCATATCCAATCATAGGAAGTCCAGAACTTTAACAAGAACACTACATACCTTAGTTTTGCAAAAGCCAGTCATCCGGAGGAAGCCCTTGTAATTGTTTATGGGCATAATCCCAGGAACAATGGGACAGGTTATTCCAATTTGACGACAGTCATTGACAAATTTAAGGAAAATATCAGTGTCATAGAAGAGTTGGGTTACAATAACTTCACCACCAGCATCAACCTGTAGTAGGAATAAATTCATAAAGGTGGAATAAGTAACTCTAATCATCACATTCTTTTCCTCAAAGATAATTCCCAAAATTTCGGTGAGAACAAGGCAACCTTTTTCTTGAGATAAGCAAGTTCATTTTCATACGCCTCTTCTGTAAGAGCTCCATCTTGAATTACATCAGGATGCCCCTCTGAGAGTGAAAAAGCGATGAAGTACAAGAAAAATTCGACAAGGGCATTGAATTCTTGGAGCATAGCAATACTGAACCGTACTAATACATGATGCCTATGCATAGTTTATAATCACAAGAGTTAACATCATATAGATTGAAACCATGAACAGAATTGTACCAGTACTAAAATTGGCTACTTCGTATCTCAAGCTAGACCTCAACTTGAAATCAAGAAAGAATTATTGTAGTAAAGTAATTAAAAGAAATTCCATGACAAGTGCAAGTTAACCTGGATAGCCAGCAACGGTGAGCCCAAAGTAATCACCATATTTGGCACGGATATGCTTCACCTGCAAACGAACAGACAATCTATCAAACACATGATGCACTAAAGCAAAATTTAACATAACAGTGTACTAAACAATGAGAGCACAAAAACGAGACTAAAACCAATCAGATCTACATATCCAATAAACAATTGAGGTATTAATTAATGAGAGAACTTACAAGGTCCAGAGCGCAGGCAAACCCACCCTCGACCTGGACGAACTTGTCCTGGCCATGAGGCGGATCACCGCGCAAAGCAAGCACATTCTGAATCCCATTCGACTTGATAGTGGTAAGTGCGTGGTCAATCTTCTCAACAGGCATATTAGTACAGGTAAGATGCATCATCGTCTCCACACACACCATGTTCTGCATCCTGTTAGCAATCTCCAGCGTCAGATCCGCCGTGGAACCACCAGCTCCCCATGTAATATCGCAGAACGACGGGTTGTGCACCACCATCCGCTCCATTCTCTCGAAGAGATTGTCGACTCCGTCCTCCGTTTTAGGGGGGAAAAACTCGAAGGAGAACACAACCCTGTTCGGATCATTTGCAGCTGCGTACCGGATCTTCTTTATAACCTTCATTTTCTACAATTACTACTGCAAACTGAATCACGAATTCGAGAAATGGCACGGTGATGTGATACGAGCAGGCTGAAGCAGCCAACAAATCTCCAAAATTACTTGGAATTGAATCAGATGATTCAGATCTACAATGTGTGGAAGAACTTGAGGGTGGTGGGGAGTATATATGCACGCCCAACAAATCTACCAACTCTCTGGGGCCCCATCTTCCCAACAACACCCGAGTAATTGCGATTTTTCACGAGTCGCGATTGAGCACTACCGATTTATCGTCGTTCCCCTTTATTCCTCGTTTTTCTTTTCCTTTTTAAATCATGTCTTGCACTCATACAAATTTTAATCTATATCTATATAATATATAAAATAAAGTTTGGTTGACAGTTGTTCAATTTCAAAACAGTTATTAGGACAAGATTTTAGTTAAAAATTTATTGGACCAATTATTTTCTACAAAGTGTCATAAATCGTAGACCAGCAATTTTGTTTCACTTTAAAAAGGGTGAGCATCACTCTTTTGTGGGTCGATTTGAGGGATAAAAATTAAAAATTTTTAATTTTTTGTTAAATATTATTCTATTAAATCGAGAGCTGATATGAGTATAATTTTGATATATAATTTTTATTGATTTAAAAAAATACTTATTTTTAGTGATAAGTTACTTATTTACCAGTAAAATAAGTAACTTTTAAAATAATAAAAATTATATATCAATATTATACTCATATTAAAGCTCTCGATGAATAAAATAATATTGAACCAAAAAAAAATAAAATTTTTAATTTTTTAACCCTCAAATCGACCCACAAAAAAAGTGGTTGATGTTCACTCTCTTTCAATAGGGTGAACAAATTTGTTCTCTAAAAAGGAGGGTGTACATTAACCTCATTTTGGAGGATCAATTTGAGGGGTAAATAACTGAAAATTTTGAATTTTTTTGTTCCATATTATTCTATTTATCGAAAGTTTAATATGAGTATAGTTTTGATGTATAAATTTTACTATTTTAAAAGTTACTCATTTTTTATTTTTAGCGATAAATTATTTATTTACCTGTAAAATAAGTAACTTTTGAAATAACAAAAATTATATATAGAAACTATTTTTTTTAAGCTCTCGATGAATAGAATAATATGAAACAAAAAAATTAATTTTAAATTTTTTACCCACTTATATCGATCCTCCAAATTGAGGATAATATTCATCCTTCTTTTTAGCATGGTGAATAAAATTGCTAACTAATAATAATTTATTTTTAAAAAAATGAATTTATTTAATCCCCCAATTTGTGTATTTTTTTAAAAAAAAATTTAAAGTACTATTTAAATCCCCATCGTTAAATTATGTTCAAATAAATTAAGAATATTCGTTTAATCTTTAAGTATAAGTTTCAAAATTTTTTCACTAATAAATGTTTAAATTAATTTTTTATTTGTTAACAATTTATCTCTTATTGTCAACTTATGTTTATACTTTTAGAATATTTGTATAATCTGAAATGAAAAAAAATTAATATTTTTTCCACTAATATTTTTAGTACAGCAAAATTATACCTTTAAGTTTTAATTGAAATATTCTCAACATATCTTGAATTTGTACTTATTAAAGAAAGGAAATATTTTTTATTATATCTTTAATTTTTATTTAGGAGTAGAAAAATTTCCTAACATAACAAGATTATATCTTAAATTTTTTTACTTTAAATATTTTTATTATATCTTTATTTATACTTTAAGTATTTTTAATTATATCTTTAAATTTTTAGTGTGCAGAGTAGAAAAAGTTCCTAGCGCAGCAAGATTTTCTTCATTTACTAATTTTCTACAGCTCAAAAGGGATATCAATATTTTCTAATTAGTTTCTAAAAATAGTAGAGAAATTTCTTAACAATTAGCATACATTGTATTCTACCTATAAATTAAAAATTACAAAGAATCACAATGATTTGACAAATATGTAAAAAGGACTTACTTATTACATAATAATTTTGATTTCTATGTTTCTTTTTGGTAGGATTAGACTTTTTTCTAGGTGAATGATATACATATTTAGGAGATCCCACCTATATATGTCAACTTCATAACACGATATATTGGTATGATAAAAAAAAAAATACATAAGCGTTATGAAAGACGTTGAGAGAGAAAATTTCCATTGTGTTGTATGTAAGGGCAAGTGACCGAGCTTCCACGAATGAGGGATGTCTCCGCTGTCTAAAGTGATTTACTATATAGTATGAATGAAAAAAATAGTCACTTTGTGCAAACCGTTCGAGTCTATAACATGATGTTTTTATTTACGTCAACGATATGATAGATGGATTCTATTATTAATTATGGAAGGCTACAAATGAATCCTCTAGATGAAGAGTATATCATTAGTTATTCACTAAATTTATTTTATTGTGTAATATATAGTCCGATTATGTTATGTTACTTTTATTTGTTTCTACGTTGGTTATTTTTTTTATTATTCTCATTTGTGCAATTACAATTTGTTTCAAAGGAAGAAGCGCACTTTGCACTCTTACATAGTGTCGTGCTACTTAGATGAATAATTTTTATGAATCGGTTTGAAATTAGTTTATTGTGGTTATATTATTCCTTTGTCGAGTTCAAAGTTTGAATGATATTGAATTGAAATTTTTTATATACATCATTTTCAATTATTATTTTTCTATTCGCACAAAAAAGTAAGTTTAATACATTGTATATTATCGATTTACAAAAAAGCATGATAATAGACGGTGATCGTGAGACAAGACTTTTGTTAATGCTAATATCCTTGAATTGTATATATTTCGAGCTAAGTAATTATTATTTCAATAGTATTTAATTGATTATATATTTTATATTTTATGGATTTTTATTGTAAAATCTTTTTATAATTTAATCTAGGATAATAGCCGACCATAGATAAATTTATTGAATTATGAGTACAGTATAAACTGAAAAACTTAAATTTTCTTTTCTATAATGTTTCGTTATTATTAACATTATTTACATTTTATATTACATGATGGTGTTATCGATTAAATATAACTGTCATTTGTTAAAAAAATTATTTTGCATTATTCTTTACCACAAAAACCAATCTAAATAAATTTTTTTTAGATAAATCTATACAACTTTACTCCCGTGCAACGCACGGGGGGTGAAAACTAGTTCATTTTAATTCATCCTTTTCAAAACTTAAATTTGGTCAAACAAATCACATCCACGTATCAACTGTACTTTTAAATATCCACCATCCGACTCCACTAATTCTCTCTCTTCCTACTTATAAAAATACATTTTAATTCATACGCTAATACATGCTAAATTAAATTAAATAAGAGATAGTTACGCAGGACTTTTCTAAAACCATCAGCGTTAGTATCTTATGAACGCCTATGATGGCCCTTTCGGCCTCAGTTTTGAAATTGACCAGGATCTAGAATCGTGAGTGAGTTCAGAATTTTCCGAATTTTTACGGCGATTCCGTAGTGGCGTGACCGGTCAGTTCGACAATATTTTTGGGCCAAAATATTATTAAACTTTGACGGCGATCCACTACTGAGTCGGAAAAATTCGAAAATTCTGAAACTCACTCGCCGTGTTGATTCTAGATTTGGTCGATTTCAAAGCAGTCGAATGCCATCAATAACAGCGTCCGTAAGATACGGAACGCTCGATGGTGCTTGAAAATCTTTGGATAGTTACGTGCTGCGCCATTTTTTAAGTTTCTCATTGATGCTTTAATAGTTTAATTTACTATATTTCTCAAATATAGATAGATTTATCTCAATTTAGAATCAAGAGTTTTGAATAATAATCCCGGTACATTTTGAGTCTTGATTTTTTCATTTTCTACTTTTATTATTTTTTTCGAATGTAATTTTTATTTTTTATGATAAACATTAGTCAGTTCTCCCACTGTGCAACCATTATTGAACTTTTACGTGTTTTCTTTTAATTTTCCTCCATTTTTTCGCTTGCATCATCACCGTGTTCGTTGCTATTGTTTTTCCCGACCATTTTCGCCCTATTTCATTGCTCCATTCTCACCATCGATGCCTCTTGTGGATGTAGTTTTGATTTGCTCTTGTTGCTTTCTGATTTTCTAAATTTCCCCCATTTTTTGTCCCTAACTAACTGGTCACTCAAAATTATGATTTTCGTTCCCTTTGTTTGATTGTTTTCTTGTGCATTTTTTCCGATGAGGGGCTTTTTGGTGGGTTGTTTGTTGTTCATGTTTGCCCCCACTCTTTGGCCCCTCTCATGTTGTAATGCAGATGATTATTCGAGGCGTCAACTAGGAGTAATGCAAAAGCAATTTCATGCATGTCGGGGTGCAAGTATTCACTTGAGAGGCAAGAGAACATGTTTGCTATCTAATGGTTCAATAATATTGTGTAATCTAAGCAGTCGCTTAGTTTGATATCGTTGATATTTCTAACATGTTAGACGTCTTAAATATTTTGTTTATTTCAATTACATCATGCTGCATTGTAAGATGTGTTAGGAGTTGATATTGTTGCTTTCTTAATAGTCCATCAGTTCAGTGTGGTCCTTGTGGCACAATTGTCAGTTAACATGTTGTTTAGTTCCCCTATTTGCACCTAGTAACAAACTCCAATTAAAAAAGAAAAACAACGCCAATAACGACAAGCCATTAACATGTTGTAGTGGTTATTTGCATCTAATATATAACAAACTCTGTAAACAAAATCAAGTGCTCAAAATGGACTCTCTTGGCGTAAAACTTGTTTCGAAGCAATGCACACTTTGTGGCATAGGAATGAATAATCTTTCAATGGTCACTTCGCGTATCTTAGTTGATTGGGAACTTTAGCAGATTTTTAGATATTAACGTGAAGCATGAATTAAAAAATATTGGGTATCACATTATCGAGCCTTAGACCCGAGCCTTAGACCCATAGTATCACATTCTAGTATTAACACGGTTTGTACTACTCTTTTCCCAAGTGTAGTATCATCCCTCTTGTATAACGTAGGAGTCAAATTTTTTCCACACCATTGAAACTTAGTTTTGATCACCTACTCATTTATCGATATATTAAAATACCCATCCAATAATTTTACAATTTTTCATTTGTCCAGACTATGGCTTACATGCTGACCGAACCACTTACAAACTACCACGTCAATTATAGGTATTTTTACATACCCATATATGTGTAGGCGATCAAAACTTCATTGAAACTCTAGATTGTAACTGGGGTATGTTACTTTGGAGTAAAGATATGGTATCCACAGTAGGTATGTGACCACGCAAAAAAAAAAAAAAAAATTGTGGGCCCTACCATCAGGGGGTATGTATGATTCATTTGATCCAATGTGGATACAGAAAAAAAAAATAAGGATGACGTAGTGCCACGTCCACGTGGGTACCTGAGCAAATCCGTGTTACTTTGTTAATAAAATTTTGTTGCTGATGTATTATAGTTACCGTCCGTGGTTACAAAACTCCATATCAACGTGCTTCTGTCAATCTTTATCATCAAAGTAACTGATCCTAGTTACAACCCAGAATGTTTACTAGAGAAATACTTGGTATGTAACTGATAGTTGATAAGCTAATTGATATTTGAAAAGTTAGTTAGGAGCTTATAACTGATAGTTTAAAAGCTAGCTCAAAAATACAAAATTACACAAAATGATGTGTTTAAAATAAATTTTTTTTTTTTAGAAAAAAAAAAGAAAGAGGTTAAAAATGGAATTAAAATACAAAAGTTCATGTAATTTATTTGAAATGTTAGTAAAAGAAGTTTTTGAGATAAGTTCGAATTTCTAGAATAAGCTCCTCCAGTCAAACAAAACTTATTTTAAGTAGAAGGAGTTTTTAAGCTCCCAAAACTATAGACTACCTTATTTGACTTACCAAATATACTCTAAAAGTCTATTTTCAAAAAATTCTTTACGCAACATATCCTATTACTATCTCAACTTCTTGTTTCATAAGACTGATATCTGTTCTGGGTGTTGGTGTATTTTTGTTTTTAAAGTGAGAGAGAATTGAAGATTAGGAAAGAGGTTGGTGAGTGGGACCGTTCCCTACCTATTTTGAAATTTCTCCGCTCATTTTCAAATGTTAAAAAGTCATCTCATTTTGTATTGGAAGTAGTTGTAAACACGTTTGTTTGCAGTCACCACAAAATGGCGCTAACAATATATAAGGTTCCACGAGTTGCTCGCGATGTTCGAACGGTTTTGTATAGTGCAAAATAAATATAAGACAATAAAATCTCCATTTTCAGTTAAAAGTAAATTTCAAATCAACTACGGCCTTGTTTGATTGGGGGTTTAGTTGTTCCGCGCGGTATTCCGTGTAAAAATGTGTAGTTAATATTAGTTTGGGAAATGTGTTTGGTTGAAAATGAGTATGAGGTATACGGAATTGCGTGCGAATTTGGTTAATACTACAATACAAATATTTCAAAGTTTATCATTATTCAACTTAGAAATCAAATTTTAATAAAATAAATGTTTATCATAACATGTGTTTTAGTGTTTTTTTGGGCAAGTTTTATGAAAACATTATAGTTAAAATTTAAAAAGCAAAGAAAATTTTTGACATATATAAATTTGTCACATCAATAAAATAAGTGGTTAAAAATGATATTGGATAAATTATTTTTAATTTCTATAAACATATTAAAGAAAGTGTTTAAAAGGTAAATAGTACATATGAGTTGTTAAAATGCAAAAATTTCAATAACACAAGTGTTTAAAAACATTTGGTTTAAAATCAGAACATTTCAAATAAATTAGTTTGAAATTTAGAGCTTGTTTGATAGAGATTTATGAAAATCATTTTTTTTATCATCATTTTCGACCATTCCGAATTTTTTGTGGATTGGAAAACAAGTCATATTCATATTCGTATCCATCCAAAATATTTGTGGGCAAACCTATTAACAAATTTCCAAACGTGTCCTTGTCTAATTCATTTCCTTCCAACGTTTTGGCCACGAATTTGACTGCAAAATTTTTCTTTTTGAAAAGATCTTTTATCATAAATGATAAAAAAATTTCCTGCGGAAATATTTTGTGGAAAAAGTATAAAATTCTTGTAATATTATTCTTCTAACATTTTACCATAAAGAGATTGATATGACCATCACTTCACCACCTTCATTTTTAGGTAATTATGGAGATACTAATATACCTAACGGTAATTTTCTAAAATGACAACATGTGAAAGCTGGTTTTATTCATATAACTTAAAAGTTAAACTCATAATACAAACTTACCAACTAAAATAGTTTCCAATAATTTCATACAACATAAATTCATCTATAGTATAAAATTTTATTATAATGTAGATTGTCATACAATCAATAAGAAAATCGTCATGCGGTTGCTTCCATGTGTAGACAGTTTAGTTACTAAAAAAATGCTCGATGAGTTGACATAGAATCATGTATAATGTCAATACACATATCAATCTAGCTGGCACAAATAATTCTTAATTTCACAATCCACTTGCAGCTAAAGAAAATAGGCGCTTGAAATTGACAATCCACTTGCAAATTAATACCATGTATATTAAATTTTTTTCAGCATTAAAAAAAATGTCTTCAAGTTGAATTTCTAATATCTCATTGGAAAAAAAAGGAGTTCAATTCTCTCACCAAACTTTGATCAAGTCTACCATTATTGAAAACGTCAGGATAATAACATACTCACGTATATTATGTTCACACCAATACACAAACAATTGAAGTTGCTTATATAGATATCATCTTTTAGCAAAGTGTTCTAATTACCTATTGAAGAAATTCTTTTCTATCATCTTGTATTGATGCTTGAAGGACAATTTTGATAGTGTAGACAAATTTCATGGAAGTCATGATGCCATTTTTCTTTTCATTTTTTTATTTTCAAATTTTTTATAATTACCTAATTAAATTGATAACACACACAAATTCCTTTCCTTTTTTTTTTTTTAAAGAAGAAAGATGCTAGACATAATTTCAATGCTTGTAAAGTCTTTTATGTAAAGATACTTTCAAGTTTCAACATGAATCTGACACTTGAAGTACTAGGTTTAAACACATGATATGATTTCACTGGAATGATCTAACACCATCGATGGTATTTTTGGGATCGATCCGATCTCCGTTTTGAAATCCGGAACTAGATCTAGAACCAGCATAGTGATGGGGAGTTTCAGGAATTTTCTGAATTTTTTCCGGCGACACCGTAGCCGCCGTGGCCACCGATCAAGGTTTTGTCAATATTTTTGGCCACGGTGTTGCCGGAAAAAATTCGAAAAATTCTTGAAACTTCCCATCGCCGTGCTGGTTCTAGATCTAGTCTCAGATTTCAAAATGAAAGTCGAATCAACCTCGAAAATTCCAACGATGGTGCCGTAGTTACGGCTACGGCACCATCGATAGTGTTAGATCATTCCTGTTTGATTTCAATTGATTATTGAGTACTAAATAGCGTGGATTTTGTGTTATTATTTAAGGATGTTAAACAAAGTGCATGATAAATTTTTTTAAAAAAATTATCACTTTTATGAGTAAATGTAAAATTAATTAGAACTTAATTTGTTTTAAACTAGAGATATTAATCATTTATTTGTAATTTAAACAGAAAAAAAATTGAATTAAATAAATTGTTAATTTGTTATTGATTGCCGAGGAAGTTATAAATACGAGAATCCAAACAAATCTGCCGCGGAGAACTGGATAAGCACGAGTGCACAACCTGTGTTCAATGACTATGTCAATTCAACTCCATTATCGTAACAGAAATCTTACGCCTTGCGCTCTTTAGTTATGAGACTGAGGGACGAACTGACGATTCGTGTGTAGTATATCGCTGTTGACTGAATTTTGCCATGGGGGCGATTAAGATAGCAATCGGCGATGCGATAATGACGTGCTTGTGGATGTTTTGCGCAACTCCGTTGGGTGTACTCACTTTGATTGTGGCTTCTGCTCTTGGGGTTACCCAAGGCCTTCCCACGCTTTTGATCACCACATTTCTGTTATTTCTGCTTCTGTTTGTGTTCGAATTCATCGCCGATGCGCTGGGTGGCGCCACCTTCAATCCCACCGGTCCCGCCGCCTTTTATGCCGCCGGCGTTGGAGGCGCTGAGTCTCTTATCACCGCCGCCGTCCGCTTTCCTGCTCAGGTATCCTATTATTCCACGACTTTAATTTTTCTCGAAGGACGTTTGATAATTTCTTCGCAATTTATAAAATGAATATCGATTCTATGAGATCAGCTGATTTCTAGCACTCGTAGATATATTGAAATGAAATCAGTACTCAAAGTCAAATGCTGGTACAACCGCTAACGTCACGGGGGGACCGCCACCTCCAACCACCCATTAGCTTCGCCCCTGAACTACCATCGAATAAAATATTTGAACTAATGAGGTTAGAACTTAGAAATCGAACATTTGAATCATGCTCATCAGAATGAGGAAGAAAAATGCATTCATAGGGGTCCCAGAACGAGCTGTGGTAGATTACTATCAACAGTGCTGGTTGCATCATTGGTTATCTAAAAACTGGACAATTAACAACCAATAGTAGCAGTGTTCTGTAAAAAATGTTTAAATATTTTGGCCATTGATAGGCAGCTGGTGCAGTAGGTGGTATGCTCGGGATTATGGAGTTTATGCCGGTGAAGTACAGACACATGCTGGAGGGTCCTTCTTTGAAGGTCGATTTGCACACTGGAGCAATTGCTGAGGGGATCTTGACCTTCATAATCACCTTTCTTGTCCTCTGCATTGTCCTTAGGGGCCCAAGGAACATAGTTGTGAAGAATTTGTTGCTGGCAATGTCGACTGTTGCCGTACTGGTTGTAGGGTCGAGCTATACGGGACCTTCCATGAATCCTGCAAATGTGAGTTCTCTGTTTCACTATAAACTATGCCCAATTTGTGATAAACACTATTAATTGTAAATCACATTTTAAGAAACTGAAGGATCTTTGCTTAGTACAACTGCAACAAATATATGCACCACTTTTTCTTCCTTGAAGTTGTATCGTTTGAATCTCTTTTTAATTATGTACTTCCAGATTCTTTCTTCCGCCTGAATTGAATTCCTAACTAAAATATTGGCAACATATTGATTTTGGAACATAGAGTGGAATAAGTGCGTGTTCCATTCATAGTTGTGGACTTGGACACAAAATAAAATAGCCTCATTCTCATGCTTACAGTGGGCATAATTTATGCCTATGGTGCTCAATGTCCAAGAGGGAGCATATGTGGGGCCACTGAAGTGATGATCACTTCCCTTTATATGGAATGATATGTGAGGCCATTGAAGTGGTCATTGTTATGCAATGATATGTTTTCACATGAGCGGTGGACACCATAAACTATGCTTACACATATATCAGTTCTAAAACAAACAAATCTTTGGCTTCTTTTTTCTATTTTAATACCATTCAAATTTCAATTCTATTCAATCTTCTTTGCCAAACATGACACAAGATTATTCCCCATCATTGCAGCAGGCATAATTTTAAGGACTTATTATGTTGTTTGAACGAAACATTGATATGACGATGTAATCAAAGGAATTAATGAACTAGATGCAAACAATATGATTACTTGTTTAACTCATTTGTATTGTCTTGCAACATACGTGCTGGTTTTCAGAAAGTTCGAATGCATAGTTAGTTTTTCGAGTTCATTTTTCTAGTCTCCTTTTATATGCGTGTTCACTTGCTTGCTCTATGAACTATGGCCTAACCTGTATCTGACATCCATGCAGGCCTTTGGCTGGGCGTATTTAAACAATACCCACAAAACGTGGGAGCAATTCTACGTTTACTGGATATCCCCCTTCATCGGAGCGATATTAGCGGCGTGGGTTTTCCGTTTTCTATTTCCTCCTCGACCGGTAAAGAAGCAGAAGAAAGCCTGAAATGCGCCTAACTTGATCATCGAACAAGTAAATTTAAGCTTGTGGATAATACATTATCCGTTGTCTATTCTTTTTCTTTTTTGGTTGAGATTACTTTTAGGGCTTTCGAAATTCTCCTGTCAACTATGTCCAGAAGGTACTTTTTGTGCATTTTGATGAGACTTGGGAAGTTTGACAGATTTGAACCCATCATAAAATTTTGCTCCTTGCTATTTCTTTCTTTGTTTCCAGTTGTTTGTGGTTCGTGTGAATAACTGCGCTGCGGGATGGGTGCAAAAGGCTGCTTTTTTTTTTTATTTTGAAAGAGATGGTGCAAGAGTTGTACTTTTGTGTTTGCTGGAATTTTTGGGTGGTTGCAGTTTTGCGGAGTCGAGTAAAGATTTATTTGATCTTCAGTAAAGCTTTATGGGAAGAAAAGTGATTTTACTGAAGAATATGGTTATAAAGTATCACCAGTAGTGAAGAAATACGACAATATTTTCGAATGCGTTCGAAAATGAAACTATGAAAATGAGTTTTAAGCTTTATCGAACAAGTCCATTTGTTTATAAACACTTGCTTTGTTCATAGGTGCACCCACCATGAACACTATGGCACACTACGGAATGATATGATGTGTCAGCATAAGTGTCACATTAATTGGAATGCATTATAATGGTTAAATTCAATTAATACTCACTAGATTTTAGAATTGCAACTGATTAGTCACTTAATTTTAAAATGTAATTAAACACTCATAACTTTATTTAATGTGAACTATTGACCATCCATTCACCCAATATTTAAATATATTAATCAATTAGCCACACCTGAATGGCAGTGTTCAATGTTGAATCAATTGGACTAACTGCTGATATAAAAAATCAATTTCCATTAAGAAAACAATTATATAAGCTATTAAAACACGAATTTGTCAAACAAAGAACAAGACCAGAAGACCTTACATTTTTATGGATTATATAGTTGTTTGCTTGGTATGGATAAATTTCTGTTTTAGCAATTAGTCTAATTGATTTCACGTAAGACATAATCAACAAAGTGAGCACAATTGGCTAGTATGTTTAAACGTTGGGTCAATGAATGCTTAGTGGATGATACCAAATAAAGTTCAGTGATTATTTGATTACAGTTTAAAAATGAGTAAGCAATTAATTAAAACTTTAAAATTCCGTGGGTGTTATCAAATTTACACGCATCATAGTTTGCAGTTTGCACCAATTTTGCATTAGGGCAGCTTAAAAAATTACTGTCTATGCTTAATGCTCGTGTACAAAAATCTGGAAAGTATGCAACTACATTTTTTCTCAAATACGGTGGTTGGGTTGCGAAAAGTCTACACGAATTAGATTATTGATTGAAATCTACTCATAATGCAGAAAAGAATTCGTAAGTTAGGCAAACCAAAACCAACAGTTTCAAAAGTTGATCGTGGAAATACAATAGATTCAACTTTAGACTGAAGTCAATTGTAGCCGGTAGGTACCAATTTCAATGCAATGAATAGAGACGGGTGAACTGTTCTTTGTTAATCACCAACACTATTTTGGGAATAGTAGTATATTATCACTCTACGTAAGCAGCTAATGATATCACACCCGTGTGGGTTTGGTACCCACGCTATATGGCGCCTTCTGATGATGTCACATCATCAATTCAAAATTTTTAGAAAAAAAATTGTTTTTTTGTATCTACATTAAGTTAGATGAATAATAGATAACTGCCCCTTGATAATGGGGGGTCTCACATGACCCTTACGAATTTTTTTCCCCGATTATGGATATCATAAGGTACCAGAAAATGACCGCTACAGTGGGTACCAGAAATGACCGTTACATAAGCTTCTTGGGGGATATTCATTTTTCCTCCTTTCTTTTATTTTATATAATTTTTGTATGTGTTTCATTTTCAATTATATATTTCAATGAATAAATAGATACAGATTGTAATATTCGTATTTTAATTAACTAAGTCACACACACACACATATATATATATATATATGTATATGTATATGCAATTTTCATTATCTCTTCACAAATAAACATTAACATTTACTTGAGTACTATTGAATAGACGAGGACTATTGAATAGATGAGGTCAAAAGCGATGCCTCATACCATTATCCTAGTTATATGCTAGAATAATATTTGGTACGGTAAAAAAGTAAAGTATCTTCTTTTTTTTTTTTTGGGTAATGTTTAATGAAGCGTTTGAGTCGGTGTCTTTCTATTCTTGATTGTATTAACTAGCTGTGTTAAATGTGTTTGGTAGCGTCAGCAAAGAAATGTCATCCTAGATGGGAGCCATGGATTAATGTATAAAAGATGAGAGCGTGCCCACCTTTGCTCGTGAAACATCAATCTTGTTGATTCTTGTGGATCTCATCAAAAGTAGGATGTTCTAAATTGCGCAAGTCAACAAGAGGTAGGAGCAGTGGATTAATGATTTAATGTACAAAATATGAGAGCGTCTCCGGCTTTGGTCGTGGAACATCAATCTTGTTGACTCTTGTGGATCTCGTAAAAATGGGATGTTCTAAATTCTGCAGGTCAAAAGATTGGTAGTTGACCAATTTAAACAAGTAATGATTCGTCTGCAAAAATAAAATGAAAAATGAAAAAAAAAATAGAGTAATGATTTGCTTTTGAAAAGTGAAAATGCTAACTAACAAACTCGAATGTGAATACTGTGAGAATGAGAAAAATAGAACTTTCTTAATTCAGGTTGTTTAGAGCATTTGAAATTTTAACTTATAAAACATGAGCAGAGACCTTATTCAAAAAAAAAAAAAACATGAAACTTGACCGTGTTTCTCAGATATGGGTAATTTTCCGTTCAATACTACACCTAAATAATTATTGTTGGGTGGGTGATATATATAAAGGGTCAAATTCGACCTCTCATATACATTTCCCTACAAATAATCACGTTTTGATGTCTCTGACTTTTTTTCCTTTCACCAAAGTAATAATTAATAAATGAGTTCTATTCAAAAAAAAAAAAGTAATAAATGGGTTTTTTTTTTTTTGGCTCCTCATTTGACTCGAAGTTGCATTGTTGGCACTAAATGAGAGACGTTGACGTTTACACGATGGTGAGGTGACATCATATGAATGCACTTCAATTCGCCCCGTTAAAAATTATGAAGTTCAATTTGCTCCACTTAAACATTTCTACCAAATCATTTAAATTGTCAAACCAAACACACTGGTCAACATCTCCATAATTTCGAAACTTCTACAAAGAAATTATGCTTTTGTTCGGTTGATGTAATTACGATAGAATCACCAAGGGTAATTTTGGAATCAAATCACATTTTTCTCAAATTTTTCCTCACTCATTTCCTTCCCATAGAATTATTGATCGTCGATATTACAATATTGGAACCTTTCTCGTGTAAAGCTTCTTACGCAATTATAATTTGAAATTATCTTCTCATATTGTCTCGTTCTTCTTTCTCCTTTCATTCATTCATTCCTTTTTGTCTTTTTTTTTTGGGGAAAATAATAACGTCATTCACAATTTTAATAATATATAATACACATTTTGAAATCGTAAAACTTCACAAAAAATAATTTTTAGCTATATAATTAGTAAGTGGAGAGAAATTTTAATAAATAAAAGATTCACCTTCGTCCTTTAACCATTTTTAATAAGCATGATGAGAATGATAATTATAGTATCTCTATTTACTAACACCTTTTTAATTCTTTTACAAAATGTAAAACATTAAAGTTTAAAGTTAAATAATTGAGGTTGGATTCAAGTAATATGGGACACAATGAATAAAGAGATGAGAAATTTTGTCACTGGCATTGTTAACCAAACAAAATATAGGCCACGGGGGCAACAAATGAATGTTTGAGGACATGAATGTCACATTTGTAAAATGAGAGGGACTCCTAGAGAAATTTACCTAACATACCCTTTTTCCATTTTCATTTTTCTTCCCAATTTCACTCAAACAATATATTCTCCTCTCCAAATTTCCTTTCCGTCTGGTATTTTTCCTTTCCACCAAACGAACTTACACTCAGATCTAGAAAAAGGGGAAACGACTTAACGTGACAGTACTGCTACACTTTACTGCTTCGTCAAGCACTCTACGCTGCAAATAAAACTGCCGACTTTTGCTTGTAGGAGAATTAGTGGCTTTAATCGATCGTTGATCATCTGCATTCAGCGCTCCATACCTGTGCCTATCATCCAGGATATTACGCGGTCAGTAGAATTTAATTAATTTACTGTATGTTGTGTTGAGCGGCAATTGTGGGTGTTGGGGTTTGATTGCAGTCGAAATGCAGGTTTTGGGGAAGTGGTTTTATTGTTATTGGTCATTTTGTTTTGAATATGCTTGTGATCTGTGTTTTCGCTGTTTGATTGATTAATTGAATGGTTAGCTTTTGTATGATCTGGTGTAATGCATCTACATGATTTCTGATTTGGATCTGGCATCTGTGATATGGTCCTCTCTCTCTCAATATTGTGGACGCGCCACACGTGTTTTTGTTGGGTTTTAATAGCATTTTCAACTGTTTTTTCATACTATGTGTTTTGGTAGTGGGGATAATCAAAATAATCGGTGTGCTTGTTTGCTTTTGTGAAAGATGCCTCAATAATGCGAGATAATATGAGAATTCTGCGGAAGCAAGTGTAGGAGAACTGAGATCCAACTTTATTCTGTCTGGTTCCAGTTTGCCACAAATCTATAGGTGGAAGGTCATGTGATGTCATATGCTTAAATTGTGATTTATTGTTGAGAGATAGTTTACCAGGAATTGATCACATACATTAATGGAGCTTTTTAATTTTGTTTTTGACACGAATGAAGTATTGGTTTGCATAGTTTATTGGATTGAACTCTATTAACCGTGAAGCAATATAAAGTATAAATGCTAGAAAAATGATACAATCATATATCACAAGGCAAGCATAATAAGAAAATCTTAATTGGATTAGCTCAAAAGCAGTAAGATGTGCAGTGCAATCTTCATTTGCATGTTGTAATAATGGAGTTACTGTTGCTGACTGATTCCATTCTCAATACGTTCTGTATTAAAAAATTACAGAGGAAATAGAGCTGGATTCGGTGCAGGAGACACAGCCTTTGAAGACACCAGGAAATGGTCAGATCCGATACCGATCACCATCTGCTGCAGAACTTCTAGAATCACAACAAAGTCAGGCCGAGTTACTTCAAATGGAGAAAATTTCGAGGCGGCCCAGGCAGGAGACGTTGTACGACAAGTTACAGAGATATCGTGGTGCCATACTCATGATCTCTGTCCCTGTTCTACTCATCACTCTTCTGTTTTTTCTCATGCCATCTCGCAACCCGGCCAACTCAATCCTGTCCGCCAATCGCAAGATCCCTCCAAGTCCCATAACAGGCTATGCTGTGATTTTCGACGCAGGAAGCTCTGGTAGTAGAGTTCACGTCTTTCACTTTGATGAGCAGTTGAACCTTATTCCTATTGGCAAAGAACTTGAGCTTTTTGAGCAGGTAAGTTTGCAGTCTCCATCGAGTAACTCATTCTTATGTATATATAGACACATACACACACATGTAGTTATATTATATCATGCTCTAGGTCTATTTATTTACTTGTGATGTTATATGCTGATATGATTGCTCTCCCTGTATTTAGTGGTACATTGTTCTTAATATAGCTCTGAATTACAGTACTGCTCCTTGTAGAGGCAGTAATTTACATATAAATGAGTTTTTTTTTTTTTTTTTTGCATGTTTATTGTCCATAGTTAAGAGGCTCTTATTCGCTGAAGGTATCTGATCTAGTAGAGCCAATGAGAAATGGGAAGAGGGCAAAGTCAATGCATTCTGATGTGGATGGAGAAGATCTGACTTTATTGATGTAGTAATTATTGACAGAGTGGCAGAAATAAATAAATAATCCACATAATCAAGCTACAGATTAAGTGGGAATAAGGCTAGGTTCTTGCTGTTGTTGTATGAGCTATAGGAGTAGCATCAAGCCTGTTTGGTTCACTGTTTTATGAACGTCTCTGCATAGATTTGACTATGTAAATATGTAAACCGCAAATCATAGGAAAATTAGTGTTTCAAAACTTCTCCTTTTTATTATTCTTGTCATCTGTTTCTCATGTCTCAATCTAATTTTGATATTGTAGAAAAAACCAGGTTTGAGTTCATTTGCAAAAGATCCCAAGGCAGCTGCTGACTCTCTGCTTGAACTTCTGGAGAAAGCAGAAGCTGTAGTTCCAAGAGAAATGCAACAAAATACACCAGTCAGAGTTGGGGTGAGCAGCTTCAGTACCTCCATGTCGTTGAATTTTTTAAATGCTGTGTCGTGCGTGTGAAATACTTATTTTGATATCCACACAGGCAACTGCAGGTCTTAGGCAACTAGATGGTGATACACCAGACAGGATATTGCAAGCGGTGAGCTTGCTTCATCCTTAGGTTTTCCAGGCGCACATACAATACACACATATACGAGGTCTCAATATTTATTCACTCAAAGTTTCTTGCTATAGGTAAGGGATCTTTTGAAGAACAGAGGGACATTCAAATCCAAGGCGGATTGGGTCACCGTTCTTGATGGAAACCAGGAAGGTGCATATCAATGGGTATGTCATTCTAATAATGGCACTAAACGTGCTTCTCTTTTGATCTGTTTTGTTGAGAACAAGAAATAAGTTACTTGTTAGAACAACGGGATTTTCATTTGTCATAAATAAGTAAAAACTTGCGGCTAACAATATGACAGACTGCAAAATTTCTGTTTCCTGTGATGATAGAATTATGGAAATAGTAACTAATGAAGTAGGAAAAGAAGGAGATGATAAAGAAAGAGAAATTGTTTGTGATGTTTCACTGTTTCCTGAATTTTATAAAGTTTGTTCACTCTGATCTGGCAGTGTAAGTTGAGGTACTAGTATCTAGATCCCAGCCTCTAGATATATCTCAGTTTTTGGTTCATCTAAAGTACAACTTAGGATTAAACAGTTACAAGAAAAGGTACAAACATTTAGTCTTTAAATGAAGATGCCCTCATGTGCTAGAGCATTTTCTTACTGCTGACTAGCTTTACTTTTAAAGTGATAGAAGTCTGCTGGAGGCTACAGGAGATGTCAATATATCATGGGTTGGAGGCTATTGCCATTGACTGTAATCTTTGAATGGCATGGAAAATTACAAAGATTGGACCTGTTTTAAATTGATATGTTACTTCTTATTGGTTATCTCATTCGCAGCTGTGGAGTTATTAAGAAACACTCCATGTATGTATGCAGGTCACAATAAACTATCTACTAGGGAATTTGGGTAAAGAATATGCATCTACTGTCGGAGTGGTTGATCTTGGAGGTGGATCTGTACAAATGGCATACGCCATATCTGATGCTGATGCTGCAAAGGCACCTAAGTTATCAGATGGAGAGAATACTTACGTGCAGAAAATGTATCTCAAGGGTAGAAAATATAACCTTTATGTCCACAGGTTTATCTCTATCTCTCTGATAACTCAATATTGTACTCTATAGAGGACGACTTCGTGGAGTAGCCTTCCACGGAATTCATTTCCTTCTACGTGACTTCGTTTTCTTGCTAAATAATTATGTTTGTTACTCCTTTATTGAAGAGTACATGTTACGGATTAGAATTTAGTCTTTGTAGAGGAAATCTTTTTATGCCCCTTACATATATAACTTGTGACATGTGTATTTAATGAACAGTTATTTGCACTATGGCTTACTAGCAGCACGTGCTGAAATTTTGAAGGTTGGAGAATCTGGAAATCTATGCACCTTGTCTGGATATAGTGGTATGTTTCATTTTGTTCTTCTGATTTCACTTGACTCTTGTGGCAGATAGGTGCTCTATCTCAATAAACACTGAGTTTTTATTAAACCATTATTGAAAATATATTCCTATAATTTACATCAGCGTGAATCTGAGAAACTCTAAAGGGGACTTTAAAGCTGAAATTTTGCTCTACAACATTGATTGCATATGAACCACTAAGTGGTTGCCTTTGAAGTAATACATACTCCATGAATGGATCTAATGCGCACCCTATACTCACAATATCGTTAAGTCTCACATGGCATGGCACATGAATCATTGGCAAGTAAAGTTTTTAAATTTGGAATGCATATTTGATCCACCAAATACCATGTCACCAATCTTTAGTTCTTAGCACAAGATCAGCACCATGCTCATTAGTTCATTTCTCTAGATCTTATCATTGTTCTCTTGTTCATTTCTAGATACTGTTTTCTTGTGCATTGGGAGCGAACTCCCACTGCTGCAAAAACCAGTCACACCAGTTGGGGAAGAAATCCGTAGTTGGATTTCTCTCAGCAATCTTTAAGGTATAAGTGCATTTTGCAAGTAAAAATGACAATTTTTGCCAATGTTATTGAATATGGTCGCTTTAAAAAGGGCAACCTCCTTTTGGCCCTCGCTGTGAATTCCCCTGTAGTATAACTAGATTGAATTTATTATGGGTCACAACTTTTTGTAGATTGTGACACGTAACAACCAAGTTAATTCCTCACAAGTTGTTTTTCCATTGTGGTCTTATCAGAGTCAAAAAGACTCAAAAGTCAAAACCATTCATCCGGTGTTCTTCAAAATAGCAGTGTTAGTCAAGTAATGGAACTTCCACAGCCTCTGACCATTCCATTTCACTTGTTTTTACGCTAAATATCTTATTCTTTTATTTTATATCAATGGTATCTTGTAGTCTTAACCTTTTTTCCTTTTTTTTTTTTGGGGGTGTGGAGTGGGTTCAGGAGAACCAAATTTTAGAAATCAGCCGTATTTGGAACATTTTTCACTATTATCATGGGGCACTATTATTTTCATTCTGTAATTATGTGATAATAAAGGTAATCCTTACTGATCCACTTAGATTTTTCACACAAGGTTCATACAAGTATGGAGGAGCAGAATATGATGCATCTTCTGCATCATCCGGTTCAAGCCTGAGTGGATGCAGAGATGCAGCTGTAAAAGCTCTTAAAATTAATGAACCTGCATGCACCCACATGAAGTGCACTTTTGGTGGGGTCTGGAACGGCGGTGGAGGGGATGGCCAGAATAATCTGTTTGTTGCTTCGTTTTTCTTTGATCGAGCTGCTGAGGTATGACTTATTTACACGCAAAACACTCTGCCAATTCTATGTATTCTTCTATCACAGCATGTTTCATAATGGGCGCTCAATGTGTCTGGAAAGTACTAAAAACTAGATTTTATAATTTCTTGACCAAACATACCCTAGAGTCTAAGTAAAGAAGTACCGGTTACCTGTAGTTATGTGAATGCATTACTTGCACATAGGCCGGTTTTGTGGATCCAAGCAAGCCAGTTGCTAAAGTCCGTCCAGCTGATTTTGAGGATGCTGCCAAAATTGCATGCCAAATGAAACTGACTGACGCCAAATCTAAATATCGTGGAGTGCATCCAGATAACTTACCGTACTTATGCATGGATCTCGTATATGAATACACATTGCTCACTGATGGGTTTGGTAAGTTTGTTTACATCATCCATTTGATAAAGAATAATGCCAAGTGTACAATCCTCTAATAGAGGATCATGAAAAATACCATTTTTAGTTTTTTACACCCATTGTTATACAAATTGGTTGTACACCTAGCATCACTCTTTGATAACTCACACTAGAATTCACACTGTCTAATCTTATGAACGATTTGTGAACCAGGCCTTGATCCACAGCAAGAGATGACATTGGTGAAAAAAGTTGAGTACAAAAATTCGCTGGTTGAAGCAGCATGGCCACTAGGCAGCGCCATTGAAGTTATGTCGTTGAAGACGTGATTCCAAGTGACATCAATTGTTGAGTTGCGTGCACGTTTTTGGCATCTTGGGTGAAGAAGGATTAAAGAAGGCTATGGACAAGTTGAGAATGTTGCTGCTTCTGATAGATATCTGTTTGTTATCAAGTTTTGGGTTTTTGGTCATAAAGGAATAGAGATCAATATTCATTTTCTTTGATTACATGCGAATATGCCAATTCATAACTTGAATGAATGATTTGACGATGATTAGCATTCCATTGAAACCATGAGAAATTTGTTCGATATCACGTGAAGTTTGGCTCATTTTTGAAGTGTGGGTTTTGTTCAAAATTAGTTGTAATTTTCCCATGACAAGGAAAAAGAAAACGAAAAAGAAACAAAGGTCATGTCAACGTTGAGAATATGGTGTCAAATGCTCCCCTTCCATTCAACCATTTAGACATAATTAACTGCTGCCCACATCAAAGCGAGCTAGTAATTGCCTACCGGTGTCAGCTCCCTTGTTATTTATTGCGTTCCACTGCAAATGCTAATTCCAGCGCTATTTCAAATTAGCTATATCCCAATTTTTATTCTCACTCTCTCAATCGGATTTCTCCACGTCGCTCTTAAGGCTTCTCTCCCAGTCACTTTCCTTTCCTCCCGGCACCATTGCGATGTGGGGCTTCTCTCCCAGTCACTTTCCTTTCCTCCCAGCACCATCGCGATTTCTCCACATCACTCTTAAGGCTTCTGTCCCAGTCACTTTCCCTTCTTCCCAGGCACCATCGCAATACATTCGACCATTGCACCCTTGGGCGTAAACCCTGAACGTGATAGAGGAGAAGATAGAGTTGTGGAAGCAAAGTCTTTCATTTCCGAATGTTAACGTCTTTCATTTCCGAATGTTAACATACATCTCATGTCTAAAATCTCAAAGTTAGGTGATATAAAATGTACTTTTGCTACTACCAAGTGACTTCTATTTTTAATGGAATTATTTGCAGTTTTCATCAGAATTTAATGCGATACAGTTTTTTATTATCTAATATTAACTTTCAAACAATTGCATTTTATCTGTTAATTTTCCAAAATTGAATAGGGTTTCAAATACAACTTCATTTATTAAACCAACAGGAAAACAAGCAAACATGAAATCCATTACCACTCAACTGCCACTTGGGCACAGCATCATCCACAACAGCGGATCCAGGCTAAGTCCGCAAAATTTCCCGCAATCAACAGAGTTCCATACCACTACACAGATGACTCGAGATAAGAAGAGGTCTTCTGCTTTATAACGACGTAAATGTAGTCGTCACGTTTATAATACAAATCTCCATTAAAAAAAAAAAAAAAAAAGAAGGAGGAACCTATTACATTTACTACAAAAGGAAAATAGCAGCACTCACTCAGCATAAATGCACATCAAGTCTGCAACTAGATGGAACGTGCGGTTGCTATCTTCTCACTTTCAGATGTCTCCAAAGCAGCTCCCACAGGGCTACTGATAGCCGATGTCTTGTCAATCATGGGATCACTGGCACTTCTACTGACGTCTGGACCAACCACATTCAATGAGGCTGCATTAGCTGACCTTGAACCAGAAATAAATGGGCCGTCTTGCTTTGGCTTATTCAAGGCATTGCAATGTGGGCAGTAGTAAGTCATGTAAGGAAAATCCTCTTTCCTTGCAAGTCCTGCAAACATGAAAACCCAAATGTCATGTAATTTGCAACAAATTTAATAATCTCACACGGTCAAAGTTTAGTTCCATATATTCAGTTTACCATTGTGCATGTGACAGTTTCCACATATGAGTGCAAAAGATTGCGCAGGATCCTGTCCTACAAGCAATGCTGCAAGTCGAGCAAGCCATCCACCATCGTGTGCACTTGAACCTGTTTGATTATAATGTTCCACAACCACCTGTTGCTGCCCAGTAACATCAGGGTTCTCGTTTTCCGCATGATTATGCGTTTCATCTTCTGGGTGGTGCACATTTGTGCTACCAGGTTTTGGATGAGATGGCTTTCGGTTTCGAAGTCCACTAGTCCTTGTAGCTTCTACTTCATTGCCCTTTCCAGTTGGGGCGTTCAGCTTGGACTCCTCTGCAACATAGACTTTCAGGCCAGAATCTGCACCTAGCTTGGATGCCAGGACAGTGGCAGCAGCTGCCTTGGCTGCTGGATCAAGGTCATACCTCTGCACTGAAGATTCAATTTAAGGATCTATTGCATTTCAAAGAAGCTAAAATGGGGGAGGAGATGCTTTATACATGAGTTTCAAAGGTCCAACTTAATATTATTCATCTGTGATATGTCATTGATTTGTCACACAAAAGATCAAATGTCAATATGTTGGCAACTTAAGTTACCAACATGTTCGCAGATGATTGGCGCCAACACCCCGCGGATGGTGGGGACCGGAGAGCACATGTCAATCATTAGCCCAACGGTTTGGCATTTGATCATTAGAGTGATTTGTCATATTAAATCCTACAATTAAGACAACAAACCAACAACAGCCAACCGTCTAGCATGACAAGCGTTGATGATGAATAGCAGTATTATTGTACTAAAACACCTTACTCATAAGTCAACTCTGTCCAGCAAGTATCTTTGACTAATCCTTCCATTTTGTTTTATCAGTTTTAATGCACACATGAAATATTAAAACAAGCAGAACGCACAGCTGGCAGGTCATCACCTGTATCAACTGTTGGGTAGTGTAGTAATTTGTTCTCTCCTTGAGCTCATCTATTTTTGCTTGCCTCTCAGCCCGAAGCTTTTCCAATGTTTTCTGGTCCCTCCTATCACCTGTAGAATCATATCAGAGAAACATGAAACAATCGCAACAGCACTCTCTCACCAGAAGAGAGTTTGAAATGTTACACAAAAGAATTCTTTGTTTTCATGATATCTCATATATCGGCCGGTAGCCAAACTAGCTGACATACTGGAAGAGAAGCAAGCACTACGCATAGCAAAGAGATACTATACTTCCTCTTTTCCTTAGAAAGTGGAAGAACTATGTCATAGATAGTACACACCAGGAATAGGACATAAACCAAGTTGGTCGGGATGATTGAATGTGACATACTGACATTCAAATAGATATCAATCACAACATGGAAAGAAGGGAGTAGCAGAAGGGGAGAAAGGTGAAGGCATGAGAAGCATGGAAATTTTCCACCCCAGCTCACATTTCTTTCCTACTAACCTGCTCCACTTGATTTTATCCCCACATCTTTTGCATTGTAACAAAAAATCAAGAAAATGAAAGAACCACAAGCATTTATAGGAGAAAGGGACAGCATGGTCCGCATAAAAAATCTAAATAAGAAAAACAGTACTGTCTCTCAATAATAAACGTGCCTCTGCGTTAGAAAGGCAGCAGAAGGCATTCAGACATGCATTTATTTTGGCAACTGACTAACATTCTGGTGATTCATATGGCTAGATTAGTTTCCAAACCTTAGCCATATAAAAAATCCAGCTGGACTACAGATACATAAGCAATTCATATGCACCAAAACATTTGAAATTATTTTACTCAATGAAAACACGTTATGTTCTTGTTTGACAAGCTTTTTTGGGAGGGAAAAGGTAACTTTCTAAGGGAATATGTGATTAGAAAAAAGGGAATTTGGAGAAGAAACGTGAAAGAATTTTTCTTTTTTTGCAGCATGTCTGGTTCAAAATGAGTTGAGGAAAAAAAAAGGAAGAAGAGATTTCTAAACAAGTTTTTTTCTCAAACAAGCACGTGTTGGTACAAGACTTTTCAATCAATTAATATTGAGAATTACCAATAGAACTAGAGAAGTTTTGGCACGAAGAAGAAGCTCTCATTTTGGTCAACAGAGAAATATGAAAAATCCTTGAGAATGAGTATCTTATAAGCTACAGATATTCATGGTAATGTACCATGACCGATGCTTAGTATCAGTGCGACCTTCTACATCAACTATAGACGATGTAATGTAACCAGAGACAGCAAAAGAAAGAGAAACGGAAATACTCACACATCCTTCTGAAGCTTCCAAGTGCTGAATAGACAATGGAAGATAATGCAGGCAAAAGAAAAAGAGGCAAAACTCGCAATGCTCTCATTTTCCAGTCCAAGTCTAAAGATCTCGTAGTTATAATAGCGTAACCCACTGCAATTACCTGAAAATTTATGACCACCTTTATTCTTAACAAAAACACTCAAAGATACCGGACTACATTAAATAAGAGAGACCTCTATCCGACACAAACATTTAGGGTAGACAACTCATTCACCAGAGAAAAACATCAAGACCTTAACATGAATTATCAGTAGACGCATTCCTTTAGGTGGAAAGAAATCACTATATCTGCATGGAGTCTAACAAAACATCATTAGTGAACGCACCAAATTATAAGCATTCGCTGGAAGTAACGGACATTCGATTTAGCTATATAATGTTTCCTAAGGTTGCTAACCATGGATATTCCTTTCCTAGTAATATCAAAATAAATTAAGGCCTTGTTCTATGGAGATTAAAGTTTATAAGTTTATTTACTCGAATTTCATGTAGATTGGGTGGTTGAGATTTGAAGATGTATTAAAAAATATAAAATAATTATATGAGTGGTTGAAAATGATGAGAGAAAAAAAGTTAAAGTTAGTAGATGTTATTGTGTATAGAACACGGCCTAACTGTTATTCCTTCAAAAAAAATTTCTTCTGGGTAAAAAATCAATTGCCTTTCACTGCTCATCCAAGAAAATAGGATTTCAGAGAACCAATTTGGAAATGTTTCCCCTGCTTACCTCTAAACAAGTTAATTTTCAAGGATTAAAAATAAAAAATAAAAACAAAATGATAACTCTGCTTTCATACATGACATGGAACATATAACAACAGACACTAGAAAGTTGGACATATTCATCGCTAAATTATTGATAGTGTTTGGGAAGTTTTCTATATAGTCTTGTAAACAAAAGAGATGAGTAGTGGAGAAGTGAGTAGCACATGTGGTGCTATAATGCTGATAATAAGTGGCTTGACATTTGTGATTGTTTATAAGCGGTTTTAATTCTTGCGAGACACTCATTATTGATCTCAAAAGTTAATTCATCTCAATCTATTTCCATGACATTGGATGGATTGCGTGATTTTTCAAGGTTTCCTTTTAACAAACAAGGACTTACCCAACGTCAAGCACAATAAAAAATACAAAGAAAGCATGGACACATTGAGCCTGTGTTCCTTCTAACTTTTTTTAGCTAAAAACTAACATCCACTACTCGCTCAAGGTTAAACTAAAATATTAACCATAGGTCCATTCATATTGTTTTACTCATTATTAACCAATTTTAGTTTTTAGCAAAACAAGAGTTATCTGGTCACACACTGAGCTTATTTAATAAATATTTTATTAAACTTACTCTAGTTCTCTGGTAGCAGAGCTTTCCATATGATACAAATTGTACAAATGAAAAGATTAGTTCTGCCTATTTATTCCTTAACCTTCCTTTTTTAGGAATTACTTCTTCGACATAAAACAAGCATATTCAAATGGCAAGGAATATCATAGCTGTGTTGAAAGTTGAAATATATTTAGCAATAAATTAATGATAATGGAAATCCAGGTGGTGGGGCAGGGAAACAGCATAGACAGCATGCACATCAAAACCTCTTCCATAAGTGAACCAATCCAAGATCACAACCATAACAGTGACATAAAGCAAGAAGTGGCAGTGTGTGAACAAGAACCGGAGAAGGTAATATAGTTTCAGGATCAGGATTATAGCTGCCCTTATCGCTCGATGATAGATGCCACAGGAGGTTACTGTCTGAAACAGAGGAAGAAGAGAAGATAGAGATGGAAACTAATAAGGGCTCAAGCTCCCAGATGTGGTCAACTTAGAACCAAATAAACAACCACCAAAATGTTTTGTTCCGGCATGTAAACTACAAATCTATCTTCTAATACATCAAGTGTCAAACCTGAGTTGAAAATCAATTTGTTGACGAGGACATCCTCAATAATATTTCATAACTATTGATCAATATAATTAACGATATCTTAATAATGCTATCATAAATATTTATTAACCCTTCAATTATCCTCAATTAATATTATCAATGATAGAAATATACACATATTTATCTGCATATACGTGTAAGATATGTATGAAATGTATGGTTGGGAGATATTGTGAAGAAATGATTTTTTAATATGTAGTTGAAAATGGTGCTTGAGGAAAATGATTTTTGGGAAAAGGTGTGGCAAACCACCTCTTAGATTACAATATGCACATGAACACTGATTCGCCTTTGACGTCAGTCATTCAATCATTCCACACCATAAGACTTAACTTATCCCTCTCAACTACACTTTTCTTCCATAATGTCCTTTTAAAATTTAATTAATCTTTTATGTTTTAATTTTAAAATCCTTCCATAGAATCACATTCCTCCCCATGATCAATAACTCTTTATTTAATATCATCAATAAAAGTTTTAGTGAAATTCCATGGCCTACAAGGAATCTTAATCAAATTGGAAGGACACAATCGAAAGGTTGAATTACATAAAAAATTAATTTCTCATAAATAATTTATAAAAAATAATCACAAGCATATTAATATTTATACTTTTAAGACAATGAGTTCTCATAAAAATGAAGAAATGCGTGTTGACCACGACTAATAGACAAATTAGTTCCAAGTGACCAAGTTATATATGCAATAAGAGTCCAGCATATCTTGCAAAAGCATGCATGCATTGGGCTAGAGATAGCAACAATACCACCCGTCCATGACCGACTGGCCCCCAATTCAAATGGGGAAGAGAAAATCCTGCTGCATTAGGCAGGTTAGGAAGGTTTTGGCAGGACCAGCACATATAATTTAAAGAAAATTATATTTTCTCACTATTTCATTTTTGTTTAAGTGAAGATATTTTAGTTTTATAGACATTAACATGAAAATATAAAGTTCAAACCCATTACAAGTTTGAATTAGGCTGCCCCTCCCCATCAAGAAAGATCTTGAATTTTTACTTATTCTCTATTTTAGTCGAATTAGCATGAAAATACAAATTTGAAAGCCATTATAATGTTGAAGTGAAATTTGAACCACTTAAAGAATTTAAGGGCTTGTTCTATACACAATAAATTTCTCCTAACTTTTTCTCTCTCATCATTTTCAACCACTCATACAATTACTTTATATTTTGAATACATTTTCCATAATTTTCAATCACACATCTAATACGTTGTTCGAGTAAATAAAAAATATTGTGTATAGAACAAACCCTAAACCCATGACTCATTTCACAAATTTTAACTACTTTAGGCCCAAATGCATAATCCATATCTCTTTTTTCCCCCCTTTTTCTTGTAAATAATAATAATAATAATAATAATAATAATAAACGTGGTGGCTGAACCCAGGACACAGCACATAACAGGGCTGACCACTGAAAAGACCTGGTATGGTGGCACACGGAAAGGCCGACAACCACGATACAAATACCAAATCATTTTCAGGATTATAAAAGAATGAAGAAGGGTTGTTTTACCTCAAAAACTACAGTAAGTATAATGAGATTCCTTGCCATCCTCCTCCAACTGTGAGAACGCCTTTCAATTCTGGCAAGGACAGAAGTCTCTTCCTTGGTTATATATTGCAGTCTCTTTTCAAAATCATCTCCATGTAATCTAAATAGTGCATTCCATATTCTTGAGAGTACTCCCTTTTTATTCTGTCTGGGCTGCTCAGTATCTTTAGAAGTCGCAGACTCCACAGCATCATTCTTAGCCTCTCCGGCCATTACCTACATGTTACATGTTGTGTGAGCATCGAAAGTGGTTTTCAGTTTCTTCTAGTAACTATTATTTTGAAAAGTCATAATTCTCAACACATGGAATTCCATTGTTTCTTGTATCTGACTATGTTCTAAAGCTAGAACAGTTGTGTAATCAAATGCCAACTTACGCATTAATTCCATTGGATAAAAGCAAATTGATGCTTTTGTACCTTCGGGGTTCGATTAAAAATAAAAAAATAAAAAAAGGAAAAGGAGCAACAACCTTGAATTGATTAGCATTTCCCTCTGCTTACTCATAAGAATCCAGTGCAGTTCAGAGACTATTAAGTTTTACAAGGAGGTGACATTTTAGCTAGTTACCAAATATTAACTATGTTTTCTATTCACATTAAATCTCACCAAATTAAATTTATTTTTTCTCTCTCATCCTTTTCAACCACTCACCCATTGATTTGATAATTACTTTATATTTTTTAATACTTGTTCTTCGATTCCTTTTTTTTATATGAAACTGCACTTTTATAAAAAATCAAGTATAAAAAATCGAAGTAACATGACATTACAAAAGACACAAGTGGACAAGTCATCCACCCAAAATTATCAACAAGATACTAACAAGTGCCAAAAACCAAAAACCCAAGAATTATGGGCTGCTTGATATAATAGTACAAAGAGAAATAAAGGGTCAAAGCGGAACAAATAATTTTCTGAAATCACTAAGAGTCCCAGCTGCTATAGCCCATAATCCCGTGAAAAAGGTGATGTTATCCCAAATATCGTCTAAAGATCGCTCCACATTCTCAAAGATCCTTCGATTTCTCTCCGTCCATATTGACCAAACTGCTGCCATAACAATCATCTTCCATAACTTCTTCTTTAACTTCCCATTTCCCCGAAAAGACCATTTGATGAGAATCAATTCAGCCCATCTTTTTGGTAATACACTCACTTCGCTGAATAAACACAGAATCCTGCCCCAAATATTTCTAGCCAAATCACAATGCATTAAGACATGGTCAACGTTTTCTTCCGCTTTTCTACACATTATTATACAATGTGAGGGGAAGATGCACCAAAAAGGCATTTTCAATTGCAACAGATCACAAGTGTTTACTTTTCCCAAACAAACTAAGCACGCAAAAAACTTTTACTTTTGAAAGTACCACACTCTTCCAAATGAAGTTAAATTGGGGAAAAATAGAGCCACATAATGGGTGAAGGGATGCATACAAGAAAGATTTACAAGAAAACCCACCCGAAGAATGGCCAGTCTACAATCTTTTATCGAGAGATGATGTGTCTATGTGGGTGGCTTCAAGAAGGCTTAGAAGAGAGATGAATTCTTCAAAGTCTCTATCACTTAAATTTCTAGAGAACACAAGGTTCCAAACCGGGTTAGAAAGAGATGGGAAAGTAACTACATCACAACTGAGAGCATTTTTGTTGTTCGATATCCGAAATAAACAGTGATATGCCTCTTGAAGAGTTTGGTGACCAATCCATTTGTCAAGCCAAAATCGAATTTTATCACATTTACCAACTACAAATTTGGTATTTTCCACAAATTTATGCCATACTCTTGCAATTGATCTCCATGGAGCCCAAAAAGTGGAGTTAACTTCAATGCTTGCGTCCCATCCATTTGAATGAAGGCCATACCGGCAAAGAATGATAGAAAACAAAGTGAGTCCGATTCATTGGGGAACTGCCAGAACAATTTTCCTAGTAGGGCCAAGTTCTTCAAATGTAGATTACCTATTCCCAAACCACCATATTGTTTTGGTTTTCTAGTAATATCCACCTGACCAAATGGTCACTATATATATCATCTTTCCTTCCCCAAAAAAATTCTCTCATCACTTTCTCTATCACCTTCACCACTTTAATAGGCATTTTGAAAATTGACAAAAAATACATAGGGATGCTTTGCAAAACTGCTTGCAAAAGTACAAGTCTCCCTCCCCTTGATAAATAACCTTTATGCCACCCTTCTAATCTTCTAGCTATTCTTTCAATCACTGGGTCCCAAAATGAAGATGAATTTGGATTTCCCCCCAAAGGTAGTCCAAGCCTCCAAGGTAGTTTAGCGGCCACGTTCCTTTCACACAACCCAACTTTTTGGCTATATTTCCAATTCTCTCCTCCAAGTTAAGTCCCACCACTATGCTTTCAGCCATATTTAGCTTTAGTCCTGCAGTTTGTTGAAAAATGTCGAAAATTTCCAATAGATTTTCATTGCTCTCATCTTTGTTTTCCAAGAAAAAAATGCTACGTCTGCAAATTGGAGATGTGACACACTCGCTTTTTTTCTGCCGATCTCAAAGCCATCAATCACCTCCTTATCACGAGCCCTATTCACCAGTCTGCTCAACACATCACCCACTAAGATGAATAAGAACGATTATAGTGGATCACCTTGTCTTAATCCTCTCGAGGCACCAAATTTGCCTCTTGATTTTCCATTAATCATTACCAAGAAATTTGCCGATGACAAACAACCCCATATCCATTTTCTCCATCTTACTCCAAACCCCTTCTTTTCTAACACAAAATCAAGAAATTCCCAATTTACATGATCATATGCCTTTTCAAAGTCAATCTTGAAAACCACACCTTCTGTCTTTTTCACCCTATATTCCTCTACAATTTCATTTGCAATCAAGACTAAGTCCAAAACTTGACGCCCTTTGACAAAAGCACTTTGAGCAACATCAATTGTATCTTTTAAGGCTTTCCTTAATCTCACAGATAGGACTTTAGCCAAGATTTTGTATAGAGAGGAAACCAAGCTAATTGCGCGAAAATCTTTAAGAGGCTGAATTCAACTTTTTAGGGATTAATCATATAAGTGTTTCATTTACCCTCACATTCACAATCCCGTCTTCATAAAACTCCATGAACACCTTCATCATGTCCTCTTTTACTACCTCCCATTCTTCTTGTAAAGACGCCATAAAGAAACCATTTGGGCCCGGTGCTTTATCTCCTTCACAACTAAAAAGAGCCTATTTCACTTCTTCCTCTTTGAATGGCTCCTCCAATTTCAACTTGCATTCCAGGTCGATTCCTACCCAATCTAATACTTGTTCTTCGATTCTCAACCACACATCTAAAAGCAAGCTTCATCTTACCAAATTTATTGGGAATCAAACAAGCCTAAGTTGAACAATGAGCAGCATAATTAGAGGTAAATGGTACTGCCAAATCATTTAAGCAATATATGTTCATAGAGGTTCAATGTTCATTTTCGTAGAAAGTGCCAAACATATTGCACAAGTTGAATTAAGGGCTTGTTTGATTCACATTAAATTTCACCAACTTAGGTTTACTTTCTCTCTTATCCTTTTCAACCAATTATTCATTGATTTGACAACTTCTTTACATTTTTTAGTACTCTATCTCCAATTCTCAACCACATATCTACAAGCAAATTCAAATTTATCAAAGTTAATGTGAATCAAACACGCCCTAAATAATGAAGTTCCGAGGATCTATTGTGGAAAAGAAGCCACTCGTGCGGATAAATAGACTATCTAAAACTGAAAATTTCTAAATTATAAGCTTGGCGTATCTTTGTTTTTCTTTTTCCGACCTAAAAATTAACGTTTCTACTCAATTAAAGTCAAAGTTCGGTATCAACCACACAATCAAAACAACTACACATTCAACGGGACCCACCGCTATAATTAGTTTTAAGATAATGTTTGCCCGAACAAATGCTTGAAAATCTATTGATGTAAGGTCTCTAACATCAAGACTCTTAAGCCTGGCAAAGACTCCCAATTATAACAGGATAAAGATATCAAAATTTTCTCAATTCAATCTAATGATCATGTATTCATGTATTCTAAAACTCTCGGGATTTGCACGTCTTCTTATCTCGTAATCATTTCATCTTCTAGTATTATGCACAATGGTTCTATTAAAAGGAAAAAGAACTGCAGCTCAAGAAAGAAGCTCATATTCAACTCTGTCTAAACCTTAGACTTCAACATTGGAGGACACTTGCTCAGTAATCCCTAATGCAACTTTAGAAGCTATTTACTTTTCGTGTGCACTGATAGAGTGAGATCGTGAAACATAATCATGCTACTAGGTATTTCAGAAGTTTCAGTATTTGAAGTCAACAAATTAAAGCGACAGAAATTCGAGAATGCCATAGTAAGATAGCAAACTACAAGAAGCCACAATAATATTGGAAACCCACAAAATCTCTCTGCTTTTGGCATCTTTCATCTAAGTTAATATATACTTGATTTTAATTATCATAATGGCAAAGAAATGATCTGGAAACCTGTCCTGCCTCCACTCCAGCACTTGCAATTCTCCACAACGTAAACAGTGGATAGCCAGTGAACACAAGAATCACGCTCAATTCACATCCAAAAGGAATGCAGAGTGAACTGTGACAAATCGTGTGCAAAGATGATGCTGAACATAAATAATGGGAGGGGAACACAATTACTGAGTAGGACATAAGAATTCTATTTCATAACTTTTTTCATTACAGTCAACCACTAATCATTGCACAGTTTTAGGAGAATTGACGGTCATCATTACTAGCATCCTTTGAATGAACTAGTTGATACAATAAAGTTGAAAACTTCCGATAGTTTCTCATTGTTCATTTAAACCAACGGATTTGATATAGAAAACACAAAAGCTAGAGGAGAACATGTACCATGGGGTAGAACAAATTGCTGTAGAATGATTCACTGGGTCACTGCTGTGGACATGGAATTGTATGATACTTCCTCTTCGAAAGAGAAATTATTGGAGGCAACAGTGAGAAGCAAGGGAAATTTTTGAAGAGGTCTATGATCTGGAATGAGAAAAGAAGCTTCAATGATCTTGACAATGATCTAGCTCCCCATATCTTTTCATCTAGGAAGAAATGACCAACTTGGCTAAACTCTTTATTCTCTCTCTACTACGGGACACAAAGTGAAGTGCTCTTAGGCATAAAAAGTTTTTAAATCATGAAGGGAACTAAGGGCACCTCAGGGAAGGGACACCCAGCGCATATGTCCATTATAAAACCCTAGCCTATTGAGAAAAGCATTTTTTACTCTTCAACTGGAAGCACATTGGTACAAGAGATTCAAGAAAAATATATCAAAGGCTTCAAGCCAATCAGAGAGAAGTCGCCTAAATAAAGTAGGACGTGGATACACAAGTCAAACCACTTTCTTCCTAGTGTCAGAGCATGTATATACCCTGGGCCAAGGGGAAGATAAAAACACTGATTTGATAGTCATTTTGAACTCTGTGCACAGTGATTTTACACAATATTTCTCATTAGTCTCTCACAATTGCGGTGCGACGTCGATACACAAATCTGATTACACTCTGCCTAATGTCCAAGCATGTATATCCCCAGGGTGTAAAGGGGGTAAGATAATGTCAGCTCATAGTCATTGCAACTTCTCTATACGGTGCTTTTATAAAATAGTGCTTATTCTCCTCTCTCCTAACTAAACAGATTAACTGAGTGTTAGATCACTACACTCCATCAAAAAGATAATTTCTGAAAGTATAGACAAGTGTTTATTATCCTCTCTCCTGGCTAAATGTGCAAATATTGTGCGTGTTAGAACGTCACAATCCTTCAAAAATATCAGTTTTCCACGTCTGGAGTAAAGATCGAGAAACATAAACTACCTTGCCAGTTTAGATAATCAGACAAGTTTTGACGTCAAAAAACTACTCAAACATTGTTACAGGGAAATGACCCCCCACCCCCCTTTCCTTCAAAATAACCATCACAGAGGAAATTCTTGACATGTTGATAACACATAATTTTTGTGTTATCAACATGTTTGGAGGGAGGCTAACCGTGCAGCAGATTGGTTTGCAAGGCTTGGACAAGGAAAAATGGGGCTCGCTATTTTTGGAGCTTTGTCCCTCAACGGTTTAATTTCTGGTATTCTCAGGACTGATTGTGAGGGCATTCCCTTCATTGGAAAAATTCATTCATAGCTTTGTCCACTGTTTTGCATATTGTAATAACGGGGGAGTAGTACTCTAACCCTTCATGCATTTTAAGTCTTTCGTATGATCTTTTGGAGAGGTAAGGTTCATGGTGTCCCCCTCTCCTTTTGTAAGATTTTTTGATCTAATAATATTGTATGTCGAGCTTGGATTTTCCAGCCGAGATACTTCTCCAAAAAAAAAAAAAAAATTGTTTTTCATTCGGTAAAGAATAATGCAGTGATGCCCACTAATCACAAATGAGAACACATTATCGCAGTTCAGAATTCAAATGCTTTTTCCCATGAACAAAGTTCCGCAAAGTAATCTTAAGGGGGAAAAGATTCAGCATGGACAGCAACCAAATTTATCACCGTTTGCAGAAAATCGAGCAGTATACTGAATCTATTGCAGTATTTTCCGAAATGGAGAAGCAAAAAATGCTACTATGGAAGATTGAATCCTAAATAAAAAAGTTCACCAAAAATCAGTACACATTCGGCTGCCTGATTATCTTACAGATTGTTAAATGCGCCTATACTGCAGAAGGTAGGGAGAGAAACGTTTACCAGATCAAGAGACGAAGTTGATGAATTGGATCGCTCGAAGTCAAATAGAGAGTGGTGAGGGCGGAAAGAGAGTCTGCCACGCGATTCAATTGCCTCTTTCCGGAGACTTTTTCGAGGAAATGGCTTTTCTTTTCTCCTTCGGTGGGGGGCTAAATGCACCCCAATTGGCCAATTTTGCACAATAGACGCGGCCAACCGTGCGCAATACACCCGAGAAGGAGCGCTATGGCTGTTGGGTGCGGCTAAATACACGCCAGTTTTTACTCAACACACGCACCTAGAACTAATATAATTTATGAACAAAATTACCCTCATTCAATTACCAAACCTAACCCTACCTAACCTCTAAGAGAATACTCACTCACTCGCAGTAAATACACCCCTTTACATCCATTCGTATACACCCCTTCACATCCATTCGTATTTACACCACAGTAAATTTAGTCTTCATCATCTGCTCTCAAACTTGTATCTCAACGATCTATTTGTATCTCTCCTAATCATCTACATAGCCACGCTCAATGCTCTCCCATAATCTACAACAACAAGTTTGTCGCATATGCAATAATAAGTCTCTCACAATAGATGATGAAAAATCAATCTGTATCAATAATGTAAATAAATTTGAGCATTATTCGTTATTTTAACAACCAAACGAAAACTTGTGTGATGTTCGGGCATGGGTTTGTTCGTGGGCCAAACGTAGGGCACTATATTCGGCCATGGGTGGGGGAATGTAGGCCCCTATGTTCGGCCATGGATGGCCGAACATAGGGCCCAATGTTCGTCCACTCCTAGCCAAATATAGTACGGCCCACCATTCCAACTGTCAAACTTCCCTCCCTCTCTTCGAACATCTTCCATCCATTTTTTCGAACCTCTGCCTTCTTATTATCATTTAATTCATTTGTTTTGTTTATATGTAGGAATCAAATATACAATTTATAGAGGATAATATTAGTGACAATGTGGCTGGCGAAATCAACATGGTGATGGATTACACGTCTGTTTCACTACTGATAATTATTTTGAATTGCGTGAGCATTTAATTGATTGGGTAAGAAATACTGTAAAGGCACTTGGTATAGTTATAGTAGTGAAGATATCAGATAATGGTGAGGATGGTAGACGGCCTCGACTTTTGCTTACTTGTGAACGATGCGGTAAATACCGAAAGCCTAAAAGAAAAGATGGAAAGAGTGACAATGTAATAAAACTTACGGGAACAAAAAAATGTGAATGTCCATTTGAATTGAAAGGAAGGCAAGCAGTTGTTTATGGAGAATGGGTGATATAAGTTGTAAAGCGTGTGCATAATCAATCCATGTGCCCGATACTTGCATGATCACTCATTCGCTGGCCGATTGACATTGAATGAGGAGAAGTTGGTCATTGATATGTCGAAAATTAATACTTGACCGAAAGATATATTATATACATTAAAAGTGAGATATAATGAGAATACGTCAACATTAAAAGACTATCTATAATGCACGTCATAGACATAGACTAATTGAGCACGGAGGTCGATCACAGATGCAGTACCTCATGTACAAGTTACATGAGCATGGATATTTTTTTGATTTTAAGCGATGTGAGAAATCCGATACGGTGAAGGATATCTTTTTTGCCCATCCAATGAGCATTGACCTACTACGTGCTTTTCCTAATGTTTTGTTGATGGACTGTACCTATAAGACTAATCGGTATAAATTACCTTTACTGGAAATAGTAGGTGTGATATCGACAGATATGACATTTTCAATTGCATGTGTCTACATAGAGTCTGAGCGTGAAGATAACTACAGATGGGCATTGTTAGTCTTGAAATCATTGTTCGACCAATCATGTCTTCCTACTGTCATTGTCACCGATCGAGATCTCGCATTAATGAATGCCGTTGAGAGTGTTCTTTCGACTACAAGACATTTATTATGTCGGTGGCATATCAATCAGAATATAGTAGCAAATTGTAAGAAGATGTTTCCCGATAAAAATGTGTGGGAAACTTTTTTATTTTCGTGGAATTTATTAGTATTTGCTGCATCAGAGGAATTATTTTATGAATTGCTTAGAAAGTTCCAAGTAGATTATTCCGATTATGTAAGTGCTGTCGACTATGCGATGAGGCAATGGATTCACCCGTATAAGGATAGATTTGTGTCATGCTGGACAAATCATGTCATGCATTTTGAAAATACCACAACAAATAAGTATGGCAATAAAAAATAATCTTAATTATACATTCGTCGATTTTGATTGCTATTTAGATAATAATTTTTCATAATTTGTTTTATTACTCTAGGGCTGAAAGTGCACACGCAAAATTGAAACGACATCTTGGTTAAAGCCAGGGTAATTTTGAAACATACTGGACCAGGAATTAATGCCTGATTGAAACATCACACACTACCATTAAAGAGTCATTTGAAAAGAGTATAAATCTCGTCCAACATCGATTCAAAGCACCTGTATTTCAGCTCCTTCGAGGTGTGGTTTCAATTACTACGTTGGATAAAATATTAAATGAGATGAATAATGTAGATGTGGGTGTAGTTGATCCTTTGATGTGTGGATGTATACTACGAAAGACATGTGGTTTGCCCTGTGTGCATGAAATTGCTCAGTATATACATGATGATATCCGAATTCATTTAGATGTTATTGATGGTTTTTAGAGGAAGTTGGACATGGAACCGAGACAGGTGGCAAACACGACTATTTCGGATGACATCGACGCTCGTTGGAGTCATTTTTTTAGGGGTGAATGATTTTTTTAACGGCAAATGAAACAGATAAATTGTTTATGTTGAAGAGATTGATTGTCGAGCCACCAACAACTTTATTGGTTGAGCTCATTGTCAAGACTAACAATCGAGGTCGTCCAAGTAAGTCCACATCGAAGTAAAGTAAATCAACAAAACGCGAACCTAGTGCTTTTGAATATGTTAAGTCCATCCACGAAAATTCTTTAGAACTATTATTGAATACCACGGGAAAGCAAAAATAGAAGGTAATGGTAATGATATTTTTACGCACTTCTAAGGTTCATTTAGTTGTCTTTCAAATTAGTTAATTCTAATAGTTTGCCTTTCATTAGGTTGTTCGTCGCCCTACACAAATGGCCTCTAATCATGGTTATATTGAGTAACTACCATCCCATTTCAAGGAATACATCATCGGTGTTGAAAATGTAGTGGTCGACGGGCACTGTGGTTTTCGTGCAGTTGCAGTCCTCATTGGATTTGGTGAAAATGCATGGCCTCGCGTATGAAGTGACCTACTACAAGAATTCCAGAACTACCGAGAGTTGTACGAGAGTGTGTATATTGAAAATGGAAGTGTCCAATGACAGATGAAACAATTGCATTGTTTTGGCATACTCGGCACATTATAGACATTGGATGAGTTTGCCAGAGACGGGTTATCTCATTGCTTCGACATATAATGTTGCCCTCGTCACTTTATCTCAGCAGATATCCTGTACCCAGTGTTCTAAAAAGCATAAAGCGTGGCGAAGCGTCGACCTCAAGCTTCAAGCTTTGTAAGCTTAAGCGCGCTTAAGCGAAGCTTAAGCGTTAAAAAGTGTTTTTCAATTTATTTATTTATTTTTAATTTCTAATTAATCTAAAATCATGAAATAAATAAAATAATGTCTACCAAACACATATAAAATTTTAAATATTATATTTAATAATAATTTCTACCACTAAGCATTCTTAAATTTCCAAAAGGCCAAAATTAGACAAACACAATAGCCTCTAAATAATTTTACAAAACCTTCTAAAATCTCATGTTGTTGAAGTGGTGAAGAAAACAAAAACTTTTGCTCCATAAAAAAAAGGAAAAAGAAAAAAAGAAAAAAGAAAGAAAACAACTTATCATAGAATATAAATGAGTAGTTTAACGCTGGAAATACTATCACATTTAATTTACATGTTTTCAAGATTTGAAACTTTTATTTGCTCTTAAACAATTTCTCCCTTTAATGGTCTTGGTCTTTCCAATTTAAATTTTTTGGGTTTTCCAAAAAAAAAAAAAAACCTCTTAATCACGCTTAACCTCGATTAAGCCCCGCTTAAGCGCGCTTAATCACGCTTAATGGGTCAACGCTCGCCTTTGTTGTTTTTCCGCTTTCCGACAAAGCGGAGCGTAGTAGGCACGCCTCAAGCTTAGGCGCCGCTTAAGCGGCTCCTAAGCGCGCTTTTTAGAACATTGCCTGTACCTATTTGCCCTTACGGACATGCATTGTCGAGCCTCCTAAGTGTATTTGCATCGGGTTCAGTAAATGGAAATCATTTCATTCAGGTACAATTTCATATATTTCAATGTGATATATATACATATCAATGTGAGATATATATAAGTTCATTCAACTACTTGATTGATATCTTTTATGTATATGTTTTTTTACACAATGGACATCCACTGCCTCCGGTTATCAACAGGTGGTATGAACGGCATCATCAATGTGCAATGGGATGGGCCAGCTTTTATGCCCAACAACTTACAATATATAATTGTATAACCTCCAGAGACATATGTGATAGGGTGGAGATGATTGAATTTGACAATTGATATTTATCTATATTAAGAATTAATTGTGTAATTTAACTTTTAATAATTTATCGTAGTGTAATTAAACTTTTATTAATTCTATACTCGTGTCACCATATTATTAGCTACAAGTAGTTTATATTTCATGAAATTATAAAGTGCATAAGAAATTACAAGAATTTTGTAATAAATTATAAATAACTTGTAACACATTACAAATAGTGTGTCATAAATTACAGTGACAGTGTAAAAAGTTACAAATAATGTGTAACGCATTACAACGCATATAAGCATTTATAGTATGCCATTGGCTTGACAATTTCAAATATAGACTATAACAATCACACTAATTATACTAATTTTTAGAGTTATTATTACAACAAGTATAATTATAAAATTTATTATAATAGATAAATAACTATTAATTAATTAATATGATTAATTAGTAAATTATCAATTAAAAAGTTAGTGGCATGAGTTTGGATGTAGTGGGGCGAGGGCAAAGGCATGCGTTTGGCCAAAGCTGGCCGAACGTAGGGCCATGTGTTCGGCTGAGCATGGCCGAACGCATGGGATTGCGTTCGGCTAGTGTTGGCGAGCACGGCATATCCGGCCGGCATTGGCAACGACGCACACCTTGCGTTCGTGTCGGCGGCGAAACGAAGGCACCGCGTTCGATAAGTTATTGCTGAATGCAAGGTGTTGGCTTCGACTTTCCCACGCCGAACGAAACCCCACCTTCCCAATTCCACGGCGTAAACACCAAATTTAATATTTGCTCGCTGCAGTTGATTTTGATGTTGAATTCGAATAGAAATGGCCGAACAACTTCACTATCATATTAGTCTTTGATATTTGGGTGCTCGGCCACCCCTGGCCGGCACCCAGTTTGGGTGCTCGACAACCTGGACTCATCGATGACGCTCCAAAACCAGACCAGATCCAAAAAACTTTCCAAATCTTGAAAATTAAGCATGAAAGTTGTGAAAAACATTTAGATCTACTTACCGGTATCCATGGTTATTGAAATGCCCACTTTATTTCCTTGAATTTTTTGCAATTGGAGAAAGAAAGAGGAAGAGACAGTGGAAGCGTGTGAAAGAGATGGTGGATGAGGGTTGAAAATGAGGATAATGTGGGGTGAAACAATTAAATGTGTGAAAGGGTAAAAATGAAAAAATGTGGGGTGTATTGAGTAAGTGAAGATGATGAAAGAAAAAATAAGTGGGTGTGTAAAGTATGTGGGTGTGTTGAGTGGAAATTGGGGTGTATTTAGTCGCACCCTTTCTGAAAATGATAGCAACTGCTACAATTTGCAAGAACAAATACTATTGAAAATTGCAGCAATCGAGGGGGTTGTTGTCATTTCAAACAGTAATTATCAGTGTTTTTAAACTGGACCCGATCATGAATGCGAACGAGGCACTGGATCAAGAAAAACACATTCAATATCAATTTTAGTCTTGACCTAATATCTCAATCATTCTTATAAGGGTTATTTACGCAAAAGGACCCTAAACTATCTATTTTATAATAAATCCAATTATATTCTTTTTTTCATCCTACTGGGATTCCAAACTTTCAAGTTATTTCACTATGGACCCCCCAACAGATTCCATCCACTTTTCCATATATTTTATCCTTTTATGCATTAAAAGTTTGGGGTCTTTTTCTAAAATTACCCAATTGGACCAATTTTAAATTTAAATGTGTACAAATGAATCCTAATGCTTTTTTATATTTACAATTTTAATTTTAATTTTTCGGAAAATGGCACAAATGGTCCAAAAAAGTGGTTATTATAAATTTGGTGCGTATTTAATTCAAATAGATGGAATCCTTTTAGTTATACAGTTAATTCCTTCGATTTTTACTATTTCATTTATTTGGTCCATAATTTATTTTATCAAATTAATTTGATACTAATTAAATAATTTTTGTTGAAAAGTTTCAATACAGTAACATTTGTTCGTATTAATATCATAACTTTTCAAAATTTTCAGTAGCATTCAGGACGCGTACATTTTTTTAACTAATAATTAATAATAAATGTAATTACTGTAACTATAAAAAATTTTAGTAAGAATATGTCACTATAAAAATATATTGAATGTAAATAGCAGTGTCAATTCAAGTGGACCAGCCCAGGTTAACCCATTAAATATTGGCCAGTGATCGACCCACTTGATTCATAGCCCCACTCACATAGGCTGGCAAGCCGGATATACCTGTCTTTTTCGTTGTGACCTCACCCCCTCCATCTACCCATATAGGCCAACCCGTACGGGTTGACGAGCGGGCGGAGCCATATGAATTAAAATTAAAATTTTTAATATATATTTTTTGAAATTTAATATTATAATAAAAAAATTTTAAACAAATATTTGACCATGAGGGGACGTATTGTCCCTTCATGGTTAAAGTAGCTGGTTGCAGTTTTGCAGCCTTGAAAGTTTTTGACAATTTATATTTATTTTTTTAATATATGTAATGGCTTGACCCAAGGTCCAAGCTAGCAATGAGTGGGTCGGTCAGTGTTTGACAGGTCGACCCATCTTGACGCCACTAAATGTATAGAAATAATAAAATATAATACAATAAAATTTTGAAAAGTTATAATATTAATGCGAACAAATGTTACTGTGTTGAAAATTTCGATAAAAATTATTTAATTAGTATCAAATTAATTCAATGAAATTAATTATGGACTAAATAAATAAAAGAAAAAAACGATGGAATTAACTTCATGATTGATTCAAATTCATTTAATTCATATTAAACTAATAAATATTTTTACATGAGTTTTTATTTTTTAATATTTTGTAATTATATATACATATGTGTGTGTAGATACAAAAAGAAATAAAGAAATATCCTATAATAGTATTATTGTGAAATAAAATATCAATTAGGTAATGGTGATAAAATTATATTTGGACATTCAAAAAAATATAATTTAATAGAAGATATTACAAAAAGATAACATTTTCACAATAGTGTTTATTATGAAAATTATGTTAACTTATAATCTCTTAATTAATTTAGAGTATTTATTACATAACTAAATACATAGTTTATGCCTATGGATCATTTATTTACAAAATTTATTTTAATATTAATGAAAATATTTGAGGTACTAATAAATATGCAATGAATTCACGATTTTCAAAAAATTAGGTTTCATCAGAAAGTATTCAAATGCACAAAAATATAAATTATAATTGTAATTATAATAATAATAAATTAATACACGATGTAAATTTATTAAAGGTGAAATGAAAAATATAATTTAAAATCTTTAAAATGAAATACCAATATAAGTCAAAATAAAAAAATAAAAAAAGAATTGATTTGAATAAAGAATATTTAAAAAATTAAAAAATATTCTTCTGCACAATATGCAATGCACAATATTGAGTATTGCAATACACACGGTATTGGAATACACACGGTAATGCATAAGAATTAAAAAAAATTTCTACATCATAAATGCAATGTTGGAAGAAAAAGCATATTTATTGTGTTTTAGTATATTTATTATGATGATGATGATAGGTAATACAAAAATATAAGTCAAAATAATTTAAAACAAATTCCTATATAAATCAAAATTACAAAATTACAAAAAAGAATTAATTGAATAAAATAATAATAAAAATGAATTCCATTGCACATTGTGCAATGCACAATGTGCAATGCAATTGCATTGCACATTGTGCAATGCTACATTAAGAATTTTTTTTAAAAAAAAAAATCATCCTATTAAATGCAATTTAGGTGGGAAAATAAAAATCCTTCTGTTTTAGTGTAGTTATGATATAAGAAGTATAATGCTTAATTTACGTAATTTAAATTTGCAGTAATATTGACAATTTTCCACATTTACATAATTCATTTGATTTCTTTCCATTTACGTAAACTGTATGTTAATTGTAGAAAGAAAAATTTTTTATTTTTAATTTTATATACTTAGAAAAGGCAAAACACATGTAATATAAAATCCAGTTAGTGAGCATATCACATTAGTCGTATTAAAAACGAAAAATATTGATTAATTTTTTTAATTAGAAACCATGTGTCATGTAGCACTTGCCAATAGGATGCCCGCTAAACGTGACACTTCAATTATAATAATATAAAAACTAGTATTTTTACCCGTGCGTTGCGCGGGAAGATACATCCATCAAATAATTACGTTGTTTTTAATTACAAATGTAGAACAAAATTCATACGGTTCTTTAACAAATTTGACAGAATTTCCCCTATATTTCAGAAAAAAAAATCCGTCATATTAATACTCATAACATAACTCCCAAAAAATCAAAGAAACATCAGTATATATTATCCACAACCGTACCAATGGAATCAATGCTCCCAATACAATTATATGCATTGCTCTTCACTGTAAAAACAACACATAAAATAAATAAAGAAAATCATTTTTTGTAAGAATTATTGAAATATTTAAAGAAGCAATCAAACTCATCTATGCCTCACATCTCTCGTTCTTCACCTGTTCCATCCGTTGAAAACCTTCATTGGTTCCCACACCCTCAATCTCATCTCCCACACGACCAAACTATATAGAAGGAAAAGCATTATTAGAAAATGAAAAGCATACAATCCTAGCGAGTGTAATCATGAGACAATTATAATCGTAAAGCAGAGAAACAAAAAAAAATGATTTAGCAAATATTGCTTCCTAGAAATAGGAGCTTACCAGGTAGAATTGAAAGGGAGTATACTGTAAGTTATTAAAAACTTTTTTATAAACAACATTTGTGGCGGTTCATTTAAAAGACATCTTTCAGTTTTTTAGAAGAAATTTTACCAACTCGTAGCACTCCTATTAAATTTAATTATTTTTCATTCTTTTAAATTAATTTTATTTTTCCCTTTTAGAAATATAATTAATTTTGATTAATTTCCGTCCAATGAAACCATGTCAAATTAAATCGTAACAATATAATTAATTTTTATTTTTTAACTAATTATTTCTAAAAAACTTAATTATTTCTAAAATAATTAATTTAATAACCTAAATTTTAACAATTTTATTAATCTAACCTTTTCGGAAGACAAATTTTTCAATAAATAGAAATTTTGATAAATGTTAATGGAATAATGGCCAAAATTTTCATTTATTGAAACTTAATTATACCAATTAAAAAAGAATGGGATGGTGGAGATGCATGAAAGTGCAAAATAATGAAAAATTTAAGGACATTTGGCGTAATTAATCTTTTTTATTTTTAAATCCAATAATTTTTGGCATTTTTTAATGCGATTTTGAACCCACCTAATCAATTATTCTATTATCGCGGGGTTATTATGTCGAGCAAGCCTAATTTGAGACACATTTATAATTAATATTTGCAAATGACGCAAAAATGTATTTGCAAGTGACGCAACTATACTTGTGCGATTCATGGGATTTTTATCAAAACTATTAGTAATTATGTCAGTTAATATAAAAACTAAGTTAGAGAGGCATTTCATTTTTAAAATAATTTAGCTATTAAAATAAGTAATTCTTAATATATATTTAATTAATTTTTATTTTAAATTCACTTACTTTTTTCATTGATACACATTTTACAAAAACAAACTAACGGCCATTTCATAGTTTTATCTCTCTCTTTTTTTTCTCCTATCCAAGTTCGGTTCTAAAATAGGTTTGATAGAGTTTGTAGTGTCTCGAACAAATAAATTTTAATTCCAAATCTGTTATGTGGTGTATTGTTTATCTACATGTAATGGAGATTGTGCAAAATTATTCTCTGTAACAAAGGGTTGCTGTAGTTCCAAAATATTATTAAATGGTCGTATACGAAGACACAAGAAAACAAATTCCGTAAATCACATTGGCAACCAATCTAATTCTATTGCAAGCATGTTTAATATAATTTATTTTAAAAATCATAATAATCTCTTCATCATTTAAAATGATTATTACATCGATTTAATAATATTTTAATATTTTTAATTTTTCAATTTTTTTTCATCTCAACAATCACATAGTAAAAAAATCATTTTTCTTCAATAATCTCTATTAAACAAAAGCAAATGTGAAAAGGCAAATATCTTATATCACAGTTGATTTAATTTGTTATAATTAGTTGCACAAAAATAATAATAATGTACTAAGAATAATAATAAAATATAGAGGACACTCAAGTTTAACTTTCATGTCACATATTATATTGAGAGGCACATTCCTTGCTTTCATAATTTAATCATACTTAAACAAATACAATAATAATAATAATAATAATAATAATAATAATAATAATAAATCACAAAAAGAGTTATATCATAGGAAATTATATAAATTATAAAAAAGGAAAATTATAGAAAAGCCTGTATTTACTTTTCAATTTGCTAAAATCAAGCTCTTTGTTCAGAATTTAAAAAATAAAGTTTTCCAAAAACATGATTTCAAAATTATAATTTATTATTTATATACATATATTCAATATTTTTTTATTCCCCAAATATATGAAGAAATTCGAATCATCTACATTTTTCTTCATTATTGATTTATAATCGTCTCCAAATTAACCCACGGTCCCAAGCAACTATCGAACAAATAGTCCAAGAAACATTTGCCCATCATTGGATCAGATTTTGTAACTTGATATACAAAATGAAGTTGATCATTATACATTACACAGTTCGCAAGTATGTAAAACCCATAAGGAATATTAGTGCTACAATTCCCCTTTAATTAATTAGTAACCACCATGTCTTCTTCAATCCCATCTAATGGAAGTATGCATTAATTTTGATATCCAACTCAAGACCAAGAGCACTTGTCATGAAATTGGTTTTATCACATCAACGTTGAAGCTATGCTTATGCTATACATATTTTTCTCAAATTTGGCCTTGTCTATTTTTCTCAAATCTGGCCTACCTAGGTACATCATGGAACAATAAGTGTTTTCATTGCAAATTAAAACTTAATAAACAGAACATTTTAAAAATCTTAAATGCTTATGAAATGTTTTGGTAATGCAATGCGACCTCTCGATTTCCATGTACTATTCAAATGATCATGTTATAAAATGCAAAAAACTCATATTCTACATCCTCCTACATTCCAAAAATCAAATTATAAGATGAAATTGGTTTTGTTCGTTGATGATGATGATGATGATGATGATGATGATAATAATAATAATAATAAAATAAATAAATCCAAATTATAGGAATTAGTCAGAAAATGAAGTAAATTCCTCCATTAGTGGCATAATAGACGGATCTATGCCACCTTCTCATCTATCTCAACCATAAAATATAAAGACACATCACATGCAATGGTTCTTGAGGGATTGTCGTTGTGACATATGAGGTTATTAAAAGTAATGACATTACATTAGTTCATTTAAATCATTCTGTAAATGCTATATAATACATTCTATAGCATTTCTTCAATTTGCTATTAATTGGTCATTATAACGTTGGATGAATTGTATTATCAAATTGATCACTACCCACACCATAAAAAAGATTCACAATTCTCGTTCACATAGAAGTAAAAATAAAGCTAAAAATAATTTGAAATAAAATAAGAACTTTGTTATAGATAACTCAAAACATTCTAACCATATGCACATTACAATCTTTAAGGAAAATAATTAACTTAGGAAGTCATTAGCACAACATGATACTTTCAATCAAGTCTAACACTTCAATCTTCTATAAATTCCAATATACAAATTGCAAATAGCGTGAAACTTCTAGAATGGACATCCATGGGCAGCATTAACTTCAGGTGTTGTAGCATGCCTGTCATGTCCACATCAAATGCTAAGTCTTCCACCAACATCCACAATTTCAGTCCAAAAAACTCAATGAAGCATTAAAAACCAACTTGTATGTCTTGTCTTGTTTACTGCGATATCACCACATTGACAAACTCAGAATATATGAGATGTAAATGCACAAATGAGTCTTTGCACATAGATAAGCTTCAATAGAAGTAAAACATATCTTTAATTTTGACACAAATCAGCTAAGCTACCCATATATTCACTAAAGCCATCAACTTTTACTTCCAACGATATGTTTGAGTTCACAATAAAAGTAACATCTCGATGACCAAGATGTTAAAGTTATTTTAATGCCTTCTGGTGATGTTCAGTTTAACGGGTTATGATTAGGTTTAGTATTTCTAATTAACTATAAAATACCAAAATTTAGACGGACATATTGAATAAATCTAGCAAAAGAACTCGATTTTTACTTTGAACTTGATTCAAACAAAGTAACATTTTAGATGAATACCTTAAATATCTCGCAATTTTTGGTGAATGGCTCCAAATACCTCGCTAAAAATCTCATTAATATGCTGAAGCAAAGCTCACACAGTATTCAAGCCACAAGAAAGAGAAGAAGCTCACCATTTCCATGACGTACATCCCAATCAACAATCAAGATTTTCTTGATACACAACTCCAGCTACATCTATCCCAAAAAAAAGCCTCCGGCTACATTGAGAATAGTGGTATGTACATATGTGAATGAACATAAATATGCAAATAATAATAATAATAATAATAAATAATAATAAATAAATAAATAAATAATGAAAGTTCCTAACTGATGAAAGTCGTCAATAAAATAAATGCCCAACAATTTGAATAACTCGCACCCTATCATCATTTAAGAGAACTTGTTGAGATAGCAACGTTGGTGTACGGGCAAAATCCCATATATCAAGTGCTCTTATATAATTATATATAATTAAGAAATTTTGCAGAATAAAAATTAAGAAATCCTTGCATAATTTTTTTTTGGATACATGAAATATCAAGCTACAGTAAAAACAAATCACAAACTTACATCGAGATACACTTGCAATATATGAAGCCTCGAACACTACAAATCCCAATAAATGAAGCCTCAGACACTACTCATGAGGCTTGCTATTTTCTAGCCAGAACCAAACAACATCATGTTCATCGTCTGATACGTTTTCAATGGAAGAGTTTGGTTAAAAACCAAGTGAAGTGAGGTTAAATGAACTAATAAGTACAAATAGCAAAAGTGATAAAAATGCATGTGGATAACTGAAAGTCTGAAACTCACCACCTTCAACTCCAAGGCATCTCACAATTCTTTTGTGATAGAAAGACTTGATCACAAAAAGGTGCTTCCTCAAATTAAAAAAAATGTTGTAAAAAGAATGAGTCCTAAATGATCAATGAAGGAGATACGTAGCAACAACATATGAGTTCTATAAACATATAAAGAAAAAATAAATAAATAAACAAAGATTTCAGTACATACATGGATATACAATTAATTTCAAAAGATTAAGATGAAGATGAGATCTACTATTATAAACTAACAATATGTATTATTGTAAAATACAAAGGGAATTTACATATTCACATGGATGGAAAGTCCTTTTCGAATTAGTTATTGTCTATTCAATGACGCAGGCATGAACTTTCAGAACCTAGAAACTGTTTGAAATGCAAATTTTCTTTTAAACTCCATCCCTCCCTCACTTTGGTATTGAGTCACATCTTCAAGAAAATAAAGACAAACGAAAATATATAAAAATAAATAAAAAAAGATTGGCGAATGAAGTCAGGAGCCAAATAGTTATGCAGAGCATATAAGACATAAGTTAAAAGTTGTTAATAATTAGAATTGTTACCGTTCAAGATAATTTTTTTGCACTGTAGTCTATTGTTTAACAATGAGAAAGATACTTATCTATTTATATTTCTAAATATCCATATATCTTCACCAATAGGCCTATTAGTGATTTCCATTGATGTTATTAGAATTAGAATCAAATAATGAGAAAACGCTTACTTGGACAAAAAAGAATTTTCAACCAACAAAATTCCTCATCACATGTTGAGACCACATGAAGAAGATCAACTCCATGCTATTATATATGTCACTCCATGCAATCATAATTGCACATACTGCATATATAATTTCAATTATGTTAATCTTAGCTGTTAAAATACATTTGTAATTTTTATAAAACTGCCAAATTGACAAATGACACATGACCCTAATTAGTGGTTTCTTTATTGAGTAATTAATTTTTTCCAAGTCATTACAAAATGCAGAATATAGGAATACTGTAAATGTGGTATATAGGAATATTGTTCAATAAATCAATGTCCTCAATGTTACTTTCAATCAAGCAAACTTGTTCTATGTTAGCTGACCTTTATCAAATGGGGCTTTTTTTTTTTTTTTTTTGCTTAGTGGATGGCAGCACAATGTAATCATACCAGTGTCCCTATTCTTCTCCCAGATTAAATGGCCACCAAGAGCCTAAAGAAAGAATATTGAACCCGAGAAAATAACTCAGCGAACGAAGACCTTGCATCATGCCACAAGAAAGAGAATTCTAGGGCTAACAAAATCAAAAGGAATTAAATTACTCACAATTAATAGAGCTACCTGTTATTCAAGCTTTTATGTCAGAGCCTTGAGATCTCTAGTGTCAATTCTTTTTAAACTGCAAACAGAGAAAGACGAATACACATGAACCCATGACGAAGGATTTGTAGGTAAGAATTCTAATAGAGAAAGAATCTTAATGTTATACGAAACAGTTCAACGCCAAATACACTGTCAATAGCCCATCCTAACACTTCAACGCCAAATAATTCTAAAGACAGAGCAACATTATCTACCTTGAACTAAGTTATTCCCAAAATTTACTTTAAAATTTGATTACCTTAGTCAGTAGGCCAAGAGCCTTGGACTCGTTTGGCGAAACTTGCTTGTCCGGTTGTCCCCATTCCTCCTCTGGATACCCTGGCTTGAATTGGCTGGTGGAGTCAACGGCTCAACAAACAAATCGCTACCTATACATTCTAGAATCTTGACCTCCATTGTAGTATCCAAAATTCTAATTTCAGAAAAATAGAAACCAAAAACATTTTTAAAGATAAAAATTTAAAAACTTTGCAGCCTAACATTAAATATTCAGATTTAAGCTTGCTTATAGAGATTTTGCAATAAAAAAACAATAGTTTAATAGGAAAAATCTAATTCACCTCTCACAATCACTAAAATCAGTAGCAACAATCTTCCATTAGGCGCAAATCGATGAGAAAATCAACCGAATCAAGCGCAAAACTGGAAAAATATGGAAAAAAGAAGAAAAAGAAAAAACAAAGAAAATGAGTTTAAATCAAGCAAAAGCCTTAAAAATAAAGACAAATAGGGAAATCAAACCTCTAAACGTCAACCATAGGTTTCACGAGCACACAGTCCACGAAAAAAGTGAGAAATCGTAGGTTGAATCAGTGAAGATTCGGTTATGGAGAAGAGATGGAAGAAGAGAATTTAGAAACCAAGAGAGAGAGAGTACGAAAAGAAAAAAATCAATTAGCCAAAGATTGATTCTGAAATCAACCAAAAATTGAGTTGGACGTTGATGGATATTAGCGAGATTGAGGGAAAAACGGATTGCAATCGTATAAGAAAAAAAAAAAGCAAAGAGGAGGAAAGTGCGTGCAAAAATGATGAGAAAGGAAATGTACAGATACAAATGTATTAAAAAATGGAAAAAAAAAAAGAAAGAAAAGAAAGACAGCTGGCATACATTTGAGCGGGAAAAGAATTAAAAATGAATTAAAAATTAAAAAATATGATAAAATACTCTAGTATTATATATATATATATATATATAGATTAATAAATTACTATTTTACTTAAAAATAAATAAATTATTCAATATAAATTCAGTTATAATTTTAACAACTCACTATTTGATTTTAAAAACGAAAAAAATAAAAAATACCCACTATTTTTTAACATACCAATTTACATAACCAAACAAAACTATCAAAACCTACAATTTTATCAAGATAAAATAAATAAAAAATATTTAATATTTAATATTTTGAATTAGAACTTTAAAAAGTGAAGTTATATTTAAAATCTTTCTAAAACAAATTTTTCTTATTAAATGTTTGTTTTAAATATTAGTTTATTTTCAATTATATTTTTAATTACTACTAATTAATATTAGTTTATTTCCAAAATTAATTTTATAATTTTCTTATAATATTTAATGTGCGTCAAGTGGACATCTTTGTCGACGTGACACTTCATAAATTATAGCATAAAGAAGATTAATTAAAAAATAAATTAATTAAAAAATTAGAATACATATACAAAAAGTAAAATAAGGAAAACAATACCAAATGAGGAAAATAAAATAAATTAAATAATAAAAGTAATTAATTCTTTTAAAAAACCAAATATGACACTGTCACTTAAGCATTTTGCTCTTTTAATTTTATATATAGTTAAATATATTAAAATGTAGATAAAAAGTTAAAGTGCAATATTTGGAAATTAAAATGTATATAAAAATTAATTAAATAATTCAGTTGTCATTGTAATTGTAACTTTGATTTTATATCATATTTTCATTAATAGTTGCATTCGTTTTCGCTTCAGAAAAATTATATATATAATTCCAAAATTAAAATTTATATAAAAATTAAAAATATATAAAAAATAAAATAAGAATCCGAATATATAACAGGAATGTTAAGGTGCCATCGATGGTGCCTTAGTTAAACACCATCGATGGCATTTTGAAGTAGATTCGATCTCCATTTTGAAATTGAGACTAGATCTGGAATCGACGTGCAATGGGGAGTTTGAATTTTTCAATTTTTTCACACAGTGCCGTGGTACCGATCAAAGTTTTGATACTATTTTTAGGCAAAAAATAGTGCCAAAACTTTGACCGGTATTGGCAGCACGATGTCGCGAAAAATTCAAAAATTCTGAAACTCCCATCGCATCGATTCCAAATCTGATCCCGGATTTCAAAACGGATATCGAATCGGCCCCCAAAATGCCTTCGATGGTGCCGTAACCACAGCACCATCGATGACACTGGATCATTTCCGTATATACATACTAACAAATAAGGAAATGAAAATAAATTAAATAAGGAAAAGAAAATAATAAATATATATATTAATGCTTGTTTCTTATATGGGATTTGTATTTTTTAAAATTTTAATTAAAAGTGCCAACTTGGCATTGCCAACATGGCACAGTGTCTAGTTGGTACTTCAGGATTTCTAATATAAAAATTAAAAAATCTACAGATCACAAAAAAAAAATCTATCAATCATAATAATATATTCTTTTTTGTTATGAATAATTGAGAATAATTTGGTGGTTATGAATTATGAGGAATAATTTGGTGGAGGAATAATTTGGTAAAAGATGTAATTATTATATGTGAATGACTATTATACCCTTGATGAAATTATGTAATTACGGTTGTACCATTCAAGTTTTCCTATAAATAGGGCGATTATTAATGAAATTCATTCACGAGAATTCATTCAATTCATTCTCTCTAAATTCTCTCTATTGTTTTCATACTTTTATAACACGTTATCAAAGACGAGTCTCAAATTTGAGTAATATGAAGGGAGTATGCTCTACTGATTTGCATCTTATAGATGATCTTCTACAGATCGTAAACCTAATTATTATAAATAACCTAATCCATCTCCAATCAATACTTATCTTTCTTTTCTCTCTTATCTTTTCCCCACTTTCTCACATCTCACTCTCTCTATCTTCTCAATCACTCACAGAAAATATTTATGCAGAGACAAAGAGTTGTGGGCAATTCAAGAATTGGCAAATGGAGGAAATACGTGCATGTTCAATTGCTTCTCCCTAAGAAAAATGAAAAGGTATATATATTATATTACTTTATACTATAATAATATATTAAACTATAATATTCGTTTTCTCGAGATATAAGGAGCATACATTATCAAAATCAAATTTTCTCGACTCCATTATACTCGATTTAACGAGAGCTTCGATTTGACACAAACATTGATAGGGTAATAACTCGTTGTTTGAAATATGTTATTATCAAACTTTCAAAATTTACAAATTAGCACACCAACTTTTGAAAAAGTTACAAAATAGTCCTTGAATATTTTGATATTGATAAATTGAAGTAGAAAGGAGATAATTTTCCAATCGTAAAACATTGATAAAATATTTTTGACAATTTTACCTTAATTGGAATGGACAATTTTACCCTTAGGGTAAAACCGACCTAATTTTGACGACAGTGAAAAATGGATAGAATATTCATGAAGAAATTCTAAATCCATTGATTATATAAAATGGCTTGAAGTCCATTTGAGTTAAAAGATCGAAATATTAATGTAACTCAGAAGAGTTCAATTACATAATGTACTTATTCTAGAAGGATAAGTGTGCTCTTGTAGAAGTAATGAGTATTTGTTCTAGAAGAACAAATCTGCACTCCCGTAGAAGCTTGATTCAATATTTAATTCTCGCACTTTATTTAGTGTAATTTAATTCTTTGCAATACCTCCTACTTGATGATGGGTTCAACCGTCACTAAACGGAAGGTTTTATATATTTACGCACTTTATATGCTAAGTGATGGGTAATACCTTCTACTAAGCAGATCCTACTCCTGAAGAAGTAGTTAAATATTATGCAATTTAATTCTTGCTATTTAAATTCCGTAAATTTATATTTATTGCAATAATTCCCATAAGGTAGGTTCGACCACCTATTGGAGAAATTTAATTTACTGCAATTTAAATTTATGCACTTTATAGTTTGAGTATATTTCCAATGTGGTGGGTAATACCACACGATTGGTGTGCATATTTCCAATGTGGTGGATTATACTACACGATTGGTTATAACGAATCCTACTCGGAAGAAGTAGTTGATCAAATATTCTAATCATACTCTCGAAGAAGTAGACGATGAGAATAAAATTACTTCTTTATATATACCGAATATGAATGGAGAAAATTGAGCAAGTGGTACTTGAAGTTACCATTGGATAAATAGACGAAAGTAAAGTGCTGAATAGATCCCATGTTGATAAATCAAAGAAAATATATCGCATGAAAAGCTTACATGAAGTAATCTTATCGATGATATGAGATTGTATTAATATGAGAATAAAATGCTCTTAAAGAAGCATAATCACTAGATTTACGTATTTGAATAAAGCCAATATGATATTATTATTACTCCAGAAGAAGTACAAAACAGTCGAAGTGGAACATATTGAGAATATCAAAGACGGCATTAAACACTCGAAAATATAGAAATGCAAAAAGAATATACATATTGAATCCATAAATGAGGGATGCGTCTCGAGAGTATAAATACTCCGTAACTCTGCCACCATCAACATTAGGATTCATAATGAAATATTTAAAGGATCCGAATTTCTTTTCGCTTGACACCTGGTGTGGCCGAAGCGGACTGGGCTTCCATAGATTCTTGAACATATGCATGAAATTTGATGAGTAGTTCATCAACAGATTACTAGCGAGAAATAAGTATTTTTCTCATTGAATGAGAGATAAACTTATTATTTACACCACGATCTAGAAACGCTAGTAAGCCATCAAAGAAATTATTAATATTCAACAAACCTATTGGTTTGACATGAAAATTCCTTTGTGCAACGAGGCTATATTGAATATTTCCTCGGTGTGTTGTAGCGCTGGAAGGACAATGAAAGCATCACTATTATTCATCATATACATCATGCGGTTGTGGATGGATTGCGCTTGTAGCCCCAACCTGCTGGACCCATGGTAGAAGCGGCTCCAATTCGAGTATTAGATCCAACTAGATGGAAAGGTATTACGCTTTCGAAACTCTTATTCCCCATGATTGTGCGGCCATTATAAGTCTAGCTAAAAGTTTGTTGTTGGTTCCTCCGTATAGTATATTGATTTCTTGTCTCCTAACTCTTTTACAAGTCGGTTTGCCATATCCACATATTGGATATGGCCTACACTTAGATCCACCAAGAATACATACGGTTTTAATCTGGCGAGGTAAAGGCTGACTTGTATGAGATGATTCTAAAATCTCCATATCCATCTCTACTCCTACCTCTCTTTTTGCACTATACTTTTGATGTATGAACATGAGAGATATATGAATCCCTCTATTTAAAGAAAAATTTTCAAACCAATAATTGAGTGCACTATTTACTTTTTGACAAATATGAAAGAGAAAAAGGCAGAAATTTTTCTTTAGTGATATGACATATAGCTGTCAGTGATTGAAAAATAATATATATCTTAAAATTGAAAAAACGATATTTACAAATAAAAGAAATATATTGATCTTTGTTATTACACCGAGCTTTCTTACATAAATATGGGAAAATCATTATGCTAAATTTTTCTACTAAATTTACAAACAGGATCTTCTAAAGTAAGTTTTTCAAGACTGTAACGCGTTTGTTGATCTTTGAATTTGGCCCATAAGGCCATTAGCTCACCTTGTACGTGTCCACTAGGATGTGTCTCAAGAGCCTATTGAATATCATCCAAAGGCTCCTTACTCAATCCATCCTTAATGAACGCTATTTTATCTTCTCGATTTCTGGACAAGTACCCCACAGATTTACATCGAGTGTCACATGTCCATCGAGCACACTTGTAGCATCCTCCTAATCTTTTTGCTCTCCGTTTCTTTGAAAAACTACTTTTACCCATACCAGGCATGTATTTAGAAGGAATTGAAACCTCACCAGATAATCGAACCTTTGCTTCAATCAAGCATCGGATATCTTGTGGGATACCCTTATTCATTAGCATCCTTAATCTTTCCAAATTTACATCGATAAATCCTTTTTAGGATTTTGATCGGTAGTGATGGATAGTATTTTCGAAGATTTGAGAGCATATGATCCATTATAATGTATAAACCCTTGTTAGGATGAATTTTGCAATAATTTTGATGATTTATTTATAGAATAATACGACGCGTATGAAATAAGACTCCGATTTTAAATAAATAATATGAAGCGTAAGAGCTACGATTTCGGAATTAAATAATAGCCGGATGTGATGCGTATGAGCTGTAACTCCGTGTTTGAACAGTAGTAGACAATAATGTCACCAAAAGATGATGGAATATGTCGGTGAATTGTTTCTATGATAAATCATATTGAGCACTATACAGATACTAGTGAAATCGATATAAGAATTTACTGAACTAGAAGTTCAATAATACTCGTTTGCAAAACCGGACTGACCATCCCGGTTTAAATAATTATTGAAATCAATATTTCAAGTGAAGAATTAAAAGAATTCTTCAATGATTGTTCTCGATAAATGATGAAATCATTACTAGCCAATATTGGGAATAAATCCCAAATATATCTGGAATAAAGGATGAGAAGTATGGGCCCACTCATCCTCCATGTGGACTACTAGATATTATGATATGGATCCACTAGATAGTCACATGTGTATATGATTCGTAATTTGAAATTTACGAAATATTTGCTCACGGTATGAGCATGATTTTCAGATTTAATGATAAAGCTAGTAAATGTATATCCCAATACTTGAATAAATCACTGAAGGATTTGAGTATCTTGATACAAGTGGGATATTATATGGCAAATTATTTAAAGTCCTCAAATAAATTGCCGATATCGAGAATAGAATGCAAACGGTCTAAATTCCCATATTAAGGCTGAATGATGAGAACATATATGATTAAAATCATACCAACTGTATGAGTTTTGGTGTTCTAAATTTTCTCAGCATGAGGGGGAGTATTAAAGGTTGAAAATAATATGTGAAATGCATCATGTTATATCCTCGAAATTGAAATACGAACTTGAAGTTCAAAGATGCATGAAAGGCTATGAACAATCACATATATCAGCTACGATGCTTTGATAAGTTAGCACGCTAGAAGCGTTGATATTTCCCCAATCATATATATCAAAGCAAATTATAAAAGATGGTCTTAATAACGGAGGCATATACTCTTGAAGAGTATATAGACATAACTATATTGTATAATCCTACAAGAGGATTGATAATGAGATATCTCGATAAGTTATGTCGATATGGGGAAAGAAATGAAATTGAAAAGTGTCGACACGATATGAAAATGTAGCGCTACATATGATCAATGATAATGAAAATATTGAGATATATTGAAGATGATAAATGGTGAATGTGAAATCCTTAACTTATGAGATGATGAGATGATGATGACTAGTGCTCAAGTTTAAAGATAAGCATGGTGGTCATTATATGTTGCATGCTCATGAAAGTTAAATTACCGATCGTGTGTGTAGTACCGAAAAGGAAATTAAAGGATCGGATGAGCTAAACCAGTGTTTATGAGTACCCTAAAGGGTGAGCTAAGCCCCTGGGAATGAAATAACCTATTAAGTGAGTATTAAATGTTAAATGATATATTTTAAGTGTTAGTTAGTTATGAAGGTTTACTTATATGTTTACATGTTTTTACTATGAATTTATATGCTTTAAATTGTGTGTTTGGAGACATGTGTTCATGGTGAATGTTTTGTAGTTGTGTAAGAAAATTGATGCACTCTAAATGAACGAAGAGTATAAAATCAATGTATATGATACTCATACAAATGTATGAAAGATTTTGAAATGCTTGCAGCATACTTGTATAAAATACGCGTTGCACTCTTTTTCCCTTGACTGAGGTTTTATCCCATTGGGTTTTCCTAGCAAGGTTTTTAATGAGGCAACTTTAAAGGCGTATTCACATGAATAATGTACTCTTTTTCCTTCATTAGGGTTTTTCCCACTGGGTTTTTCCTAATAAGGTTTTAACGAGGCATATTCATGGTATATTGAGAACGATAGGAGAAATTGATATGATGTATCTATTGGATCAAGTTATAATGGAGCTAATGCTTTAGATCCAAGCGATGATGATATTGAAATCATTTACGAAGTAAAGATATCGATTCTCAAGATATGAAATCAAACTGAGTAGTCAGTACTCTTTTTCCTTCGATCAAGTTTTTCCCACTGGGTTTTCTTGACAAGGTTTTAACGAGACATGAATACTCCTATCACTGGAAGACATCGTGGGGAGCAATGTTTTGATGAAGCGATATAACCACTCCAAGCTATCCCGCAATCGGTTTGGAAGTTTTTTCCCACCTGATTTTTCTCCAAAGCAAGTTCGTAGACATTTGTATTAATAAATATTCTGAGTGTTATGAATAATTGAGAATAATTTGGTGGTTATGAATTATGAGGAATAATTTGGTGGAGGAATAATTTGGTAAAAGATGTAATTATTATATGTGAATGACTATTATACCCTTGATGAAATTATGTAATTACGGTTGTACCATTCGAAGTTTTCCTATAAATAGAGCAGATTATTAATGAAATTCATTCCTGAGAATTCATTCGAATTCATTCTCTCTATTGTTTTCATACTTTTATAACATTTTTAAATTAGTTAAAATTATTCGGATTATAAAATAATTTTATAAATTCTTATTAAAGTCAATATCACGCGTGGTAACTTATGTGCACCACACATATAGAGGGTTTCGCTAGTTGTGTGCATCGCACAAGTACGTAAATCCATTAACTATATTCTTGATTCTTGATTTCTAGTATCTTTAATTTTAATATAGCGACTGGCGAGACCAATGCTTGCATCTCAGTTTCCAGGTACATTAAATATTTTAGAGGGTGTTAGGGTGTGTGTTTTTATGTGTTTTTATATGTTTTGATGTGATATAGGAGAGAGAAAAAGTGGAATTGAATGGTGGAGATTTGTGTAATACAAAGTAGGTCAACGAGATTTGTGTGTAAAAATGTGCAAAAATGAGTAGGAGAATATGGGCTTAATTTTGTTAATTTTTTGAAAGGAATATTTTAATACTGATATTTAACCAGAATCAGACAGGCCCGTAAAGCTCTGAAGATCCGACCCACCCACCCGAGCGGGTCCAGTTTTGCAATTATACTCCCAAACCCTTCCAGGGTTTTCTGAAGCTTGTATCAAAAGCATTCAAAGCCACCTGTGTCTTGTATTCACTTTCACTCGATTCTCTGCTGATATACTACTTCTGTTCGAATCAAGTTACGATCGACCTAGAAAATGCAGGCCCCTGTACTTGTTCTCAGTACGTATAATTCGTGTCTGTGCTTATTATTTTTATTTTATGTATATATTTTTTAATTTCAATGCGCATTTGTGCTACCGTTTCTCTCTCGCAATGAGTATACTCGCATTTAATTTTTTAATGGACGAATACTCTGAAATAAGTAAAGATCACACAGTAGAAGAGAGGTAGACTGTTACTGTTTTTGTTCTTTTTCTTTTTCTCTTTTTGTTTGTTAAATTAGTGAAAATGGATTGAAGGAAGGAAGTTTATAACTCCCTCTGCAGGAGTAGTTGTTTCGGTGTCAAATCCGGTTTGATGTATTCATTATGTCCTCTTGGTCACGTGTTGAAAGAGGCTTAATATAGGCAACGGATTTTGTGTATCAATGTGAAATGAAGTTACTAGACCTAGATCCCATTTTTAATAATATATCCCTGCACATAGGGTGTAAAGGAGGAAGCATGGATACTTTGTGTGAAGTTAGTAAATCTCGAATTTTGTAAATCGAGCTCTGTGATTTTAGTTTTTGTTCCACTTTCTCTTATGTGGAGAGCCTGCTACCTGGTATTTTGAATCATGATTCCGGGAGGCGGCCCTGTGGGAAAAGCTTATTATAGCATGAAAGAAATAAAGATCAATGTATCAGCTCTTGCAAACTAGCAATGCTTTAGAAATATGTGTACCAAATTTGGATTCTATTTAAATCTTCTATGTAGGGCATGGAAGAGAAGTATTATGTCTTGAATTGAATGATAGACATCTTATGTAAAGTTACTAATACTTGATCTATGTAAACCTAACATTGTGATTTGAACATCTCGGCAATTTGCTCGACTTTTATAGCCTACTATCTTCCGCATTGAAGTGTGATTGTCGGGATTGGCATATTAGTATGTGAAAAAGAAATTCAATGAAGCAGCCATCATAGACTTCCAATTGTTTCATCAAAGTGACAAAAGTTCTGATATTCCTCCCTTATTTTCTAAATAATCAAGCACCCACAGTGGCTGCCGAAAGGAAGGAAACTGTGTTTTATGCTTTATGTTTTTCATGATATTATAAATTATTTTGCCTTATATTTTTTCTGATGGTTATTCTGATTGAAATGGAGCAGAAGATTCATTGAAGCGGGAATCTGGAAACAAGGTGCACTATGGCAATATCCAGGCGTCCAAGGTAGGATGCACTCTCATCCTCTCTTTTGCTGATCTCAGTATGTAATTATTTTCAGTATCCCTTGCAAAGAATTACAAGGCTGTATGTTGATGGAGCTACGCATGCCATATATATCTTGTGAATCAACGAATGAACCTTTACTATTGAGCAACATTCAAGGAGTGGGTTTTCTTACTGGTTGGTTTGGAGGAAGTGCTTGTTTTATCAGTGGTGTTCTAAGATGACTAGCATGAATGAGCCAACTGTAACTGTTCTTTGAGTTTCTTGAAAGTATTTGGGCACTGCCTTTGGTTATGATTAGTTTGAACTTTGAAGCATCTCCTTGTTTCCTGACCGAACTTGTCCATCTTACATTTCTTGCATAATATATTTCAGTGTTTTTCTATTACGTTGTTATGCCATTCATTTCTCATGTCTTCAGACTGAGCTTATTTTCACTGAGCTTTTGATTATCCTTCACAGGCTGTTGCTGATATTATTCGTACTACATTGGGTCCACGATCTATGCTGAAGATGCTGCTTGATGCCACCGGAGGTGACTTTATGAACCACATTTCGTTATGTTAAAGATACTGAATCAAAAAATGTGATCTTTAAGAACTATTATCCAGTGAATATATTCTATGCTATCCATTGTTGGCTGAGTAACCCTTGAAAGATGAGGAACATTGAGATGAGACATGAGGTGAATTCTGGAACAAATGCATAAGCATTTTGTCCTTCTGTTACCTACTATTTCCTTACCCTCGATGAGGAGTCAGCTGTTATATTGAGGGTGGAAAGCATTGAAGATTTACCTTTTCACTTGGAGTGTTATAGCTAACATCTGTATAACTTGGTTTTGTGTTCTTCTGATCAATTTCATTCTTTCGGCATGCCAGGTATTGTGGTGACCAATGATGGAAATGCTATTCTCCGAGAATTGGATCTTGCACACCCTGCAGCAAAGGTAAAATGTCTTTCTTCTGTCTCACCTTGCAATTGACTCACACGGTGTTCTTCTGAATTTAGAGCCCTGCATTTGATTCTAATTCTTGATTGCTCTTCACATAAATGCTTTTTGGGATCTGGTGGCAGTCAATGATTGAGCTCAGCCGGACTCAGGATGAGGAGGTGGGAGATGGAACAACATCAGTTATTGTTCTTGGTAAAGATGGAACTTACTTTTATTCATTTCGCATATGCTTGTTTGGGGGGGGGGGTGTGATGCATGTATGTATTTGCCCAATTGGTGTGAATGGATACAATACATGGGTGGTCTTCTCTAACCATCCATTACCACAGTAAAACTGGGTCAAGTTTTGATCATCTAATGTCCTTTCACTCTTTCTATCACCTCAACTCAATCTCACACATCATAAAAGATTTTGGACTCTGCCAAAATGAATTGCATTATTTGGAGCGCAATCCCCAAATATTGGCTAGATACGAATGAAAAACAATAATATGCTAGCTTGGAGAATTAGAGTGTGGTATAATGATGACTCGAGGCTGCATTGGGCCTGCCTCAGAAAAACAAACAAGAATACTACGCACACGCACGATTTCGGGTAGAGGCTGAATTTTTTGCCCCCTTTTTTTGGTTGAAGCTGGTGAGATGCTCCACGTCGCAGAAGCCTTCATTGATAAAAATTATCATCCTACAGTCATCTGTCGAGGTAAGATTCAATTCCAAAGCTATTTTCTTTTACCTGTTCTCTGGGTTGACATGTTACCAACTCCTGCTCTGTAGCTTATAATAAAGCTCTCGAGGATGCCATTGCCGTACTTGACAAAATTGCAGTGACCGTTGACACGAAGGATCGTAAGTTTTACCTCTCTATTTTTGTGTTTGAAAGTTGGGAATATTTCTTATTTAGCACTTTCCTCGAGGCAAGAGGAATGAAGGATTATGTGGTAGTCTTATTGCTAAAATGCATAAAACCAGTGTTTTCCAACCAAGGGGCGTTCCATTTTTAGTCATGCATAGCTATTTATGCCATTAGTATATTATGCCCTTTTCTATATGCCTTGGCCTGTAGCCACTGGAGTTTTTCGTACATTGCTGTGATGATGTTTCCTTTACCAAATCTCTCATCCTGTGGCGGCCTTCTATTGCCTGGTTGTGAAAGGAGACTGAAGAAGTAGATCTTATAGGTTAATGTTCTGTTTGAACTTGATGATAGGATCCACAAAATAGCAGGTTCAATTGTTAAGCTGTTAAATGTGATCTTTAAGGTTGAAAGAATTTAAAAAACCTAGCACATGGCTGTGGTTCTGATTGTCTTAAATCTGTCGTTCTTATCCGTTCCTTCGTTCCATTTCATAATGCTTTTCGTGGTTTTCTTGTTCTATTCCCTCTGAGTATTTGAACCTGTAGTAATTGCCTGCTGCTTATATGTGACTGAGGGATCTGCATTCCGGTATAAGGAGAAGCTATGTCAACTAATGCATGCAATATCAAATATATATGTGAAGTTTATCTATGAGTTCATTTTCTTCAACTGATATAATACGACACGTGCCTACTTAGTGCTTGTTTGGTGTAGCTTTATGAAACTGAAAAATGGTGTTTTTAGGAAAATGACAGAAGCTGTCAGTCTCATGTAATGTACCGTGTATGGTTGAATATGAATTTGGAGAAAGTTGATTCAAAAAAACTATACCAAACAAGTGCGTATTAATGATGGAACAAGGTAACGAGTGCCACGCAATTCTTTTGAACAATAGTCCCATAGATGGCAGAGTTAAAATCTGAATTGGTAGAGCTTTTGTTTCACCTGTGATTGTCTTGGACCAACTTGAATTGAGTGATCACTTTAGGCTTTTGGTTAATCCTTTAGTGTTTTCCTTCCATTATTTTGTCAGTGGAAGACATTTTGACATTTGCTTTCAAGGTCCCTAGTTCTCTGTCTATCGTGGAGTTCTAATGTTGTGTATCTTGTCTTATATACTAAAGGCTTCAGAATGTTTCTCTTGCAGGTGCATCGATGTTGGGACTTGTCAAGAGTTGTATTGGGACAAAATTTACCAGTCAATTTGGAGATCTGATAGCAGTAAGTATTACGTGTGCTGCATTTGTTTCAATGCTATTCCCCGCTTTCGCTCTCTCCCTTCTCCCTGATATACAAATGTAAATAATATCAATATGCACTGGAGAAACAGTTTCCAAACCAACTTGCAATGATATTGCACTCACAGAAAATCTCCAAATGTAATGGAAAGAAATATTTCCTCTTTACATATGGTGAAGAAATCAAAAAAAAGAAAAATAAAAAAGAAAAATACACGAAGCAATCTTTTGAAAATAGTGAAAGTATGATTTAATGAGAAAACCTGATCAAGAGCATGTTTGTTGCGGCTTTTGCTCATTTTTTGAGCATCAAATTTGTGGCTTTTGTTTTTTTGTTTTTTTTGTTTTTTTTGATAACCGAGGGTATCGGGGGACCCCGCTTTAATAGTCACCCACTATTCCCACGAGGCCCTGGCGCATCGACCGGGAGACGCCCCAGTGGCCCCAAGAAGTTTTTTTGCTCTCACGGGGAATTGAACCGGGATTTGTGAGATCCCAAGCACCGCCCTTACCGCTTGAGCAACCCCTTGGGGTTAGTTTGTGGCTTTTTGTCTGCTCGAATGTAGTGCTTTTTACAAGCTACCCTATAGATGCTCTAAACCGCAGCTACTGTAGCACATTATTTTTAGGCTTGTAGCTTATATCTTGATTAAATTTATAACCACGGACATTTGTTTTGGTGAAATGTTCAGGATTTAGCACTTGATGCCACAACCACAGTTGGCGTCGATCTTGGCCAAGGTTTGCGTGAGGTTGATATCAAGAAGTATATCAAGGTAGAGAAGGTTCCTGGTGGCCCGTTGGAGGATTCAAAGGTTTTGAAAGGAGTCATGTTTAACAAGGACGTCGTTGCACCGGGTAAAATGAGAAGGAAAATTCTAAATCCGAGAATCATTCTTCTTGATTGCCCGCTGGAGTACAAGAAAGGAGAGAACCAAACCAATGCTGAGTTGTTGAGAGAAGAAGATTGGAGTGTCTTGCTAAAGATGGAAGAGGAATACATAGAGAACCTATGCATGCAGATACTGAAGTTCAAACCAGATTTAGTAATAACTGAGAAGGGACTCAGTGATCTGGCTTGCCATTATTTTAGCAAAGCCGGTGTCAGTGCAATTAGAAGGCTTAGGAAGACGGACAATAACAGAATTGCCAAAGCGTGTGGGGCAGTTATCGTCAACAGACCTGATGAGTTACAGGAATCTGATGTTGGTACTGGTGCTGGCTTGTTTGAGGTGAGGAAAATTGGAGATGAGTTCTTTGCTTTCATCGTTGATTGCAAAGATCCAAAAGCATGCACAGTACTTTTGAGGGGTGCCAGCAAGGATCTACTGAATGAAGTCGAGAGAAACTTGCAGGTATCATTGATTCTTGTCCCCCCCAAATATTGTCACTTCTGCAAAGTGCACACTGAGTTTCAACTGTCAATGAACAGGATGCAATGTCTGTAGCAAGAAACATAATTAAAAATCCAAAACTTGTTCCTGGTGGAGGTGCTACTGAGTTGACCGTCTCAGCTACATTGAAGCAAAAAAGTTCTTCTGTTGAAGGCATAGAAAAGGTGAAGCACAATTTTCCATGTTCTAGTCTTGCAATTATCTCTTCTTTATGTTTGTCTAAGCAAATATCGTTTCGACTTTAGATTTCGCACAAATAAGGATATTACAGATAGAAGATACATCACACTTCACAAACCTATTCTAACCAATGTTATTCATTTCTCTCCTTTGGAAATTGTATTTGGAACTCCAAAGCCGGTTGAGCAGTTCATTTTGTGTGTTGCACATAGTTTTATGATAAAGAAAACTTTAAATCATTTTTCTGAATATACTTTCTAATATATGCTTTCATGCATTGTGCTGAACAGTGGCCTTATGAAGCTGCTGCAATTGCTTTTGAGGCCATACCACGTACTTTGGCACAGAACTGTGGGGTCAACGTGATTCGAACTATGACTGCCTTGCAAGGAAAGGTAACATTGTTTGTTCTTTTCTGTACCTCAAATTGCACACTAGCTCATAAGTGGATCTGAGCATCATTATATTTTGTATATAGCATGCAAATGGCGAGAACACGTGGACTGGCATAGATGGGAATACTGGTGAAATTGCTGATATGAAAGAGCGCAAGGTATAACTTTTGTCCTCCTTTTTGTGTGTGTGTTATTGTTACGAGGTTGTGGTGGTAATCTGCTTTTGCCACAATTTGCCAATTGTTCCTGATACTTCATGTCTTCATGGCCTCTCTGTATATTTAACATTCTTGAGTCTCTAATAAGTAATGTTCTGGGGGAGGACTTCATGTCTTCATGGCCTTTCTGTATATTTAACATTCTTGAGTCTCTAAGTAATGTTCTGGGGGAGGATAAAGCATCCTCCTTGTTGCTGTGGGATTGCCACATCAGCGAGAGTGATGACGTGGCATTGCCACAATCACTTTTCACATATAAGAGCATCTCCATTGCACCAAGTTTCCACATCCTCCACTTTTGCTTATGTGTATGAGAGATAAAGAAACACAAAAAAATGAGGGTCCCACATTTTTCTCTCTCTCACTTTTCCTACTTTTTCCCCACTTTTTCACTATAAATTCCCGTGCCACCTCTACATCTAGAAGCTCAACTTTACATCCTCCACTGTTATTTTATTATTATTTTTGAATTTATTTCTACATCTCTCTTACTTTTTTACTTTTCCCTCTCTTTTACACTACACATCCTCTATTCTCTTTTCAATCCACCTATTCATCTTATGTCTCTCTCTCCCTCCACACTTAACACCACTATGCATTGAAGATGCTCTAACATGATGATGTGAGTGTCACTGCCATCACTGATGCTGATGTCACTGCTACATCATATTTGATGCTGATGTGGGACTGCCGCGTCGGCAGCAGTGGCCGTGCTTGATCCCCTCCGATGGGAGAGGAGAACATTATTCCTCGGGCCTCTGAGCTATTTGATCTTGTACTTCTCAACTATTTCTGTAGGTGTTAAGTGTTTTGTGTTATAAATGATCATAATTATGTCGCACTGTTCTTGTTTTTCCTCCGTATCAATTGGGATGTATTTCGTTCAGATATGGGATTCGTACACTGTTAAGGCACAAGCGTTTAAGACAGCCATAGAAGCCGCCTGTATGCTTTTGAGAATTGACGATATAGTGAGTGGAATCAAGAAGAAGCAGGCACCTGGAGCAAGCCAAGGTCCATCAAAGCCTAAAATTGAGGAAGAAGGTGACGCTGACAACGAGCAAATGATTCCAGAATAGAGGAAAATGAAAGCTGGAAGGTAATTTAACAAAAAATTTAAGCAGTTAAAGGGATCTTAGATCTAGTTGACTCTCGACAATTTTGGCCATTGTGTTTTTTATGCTGTATTGGCTGTGTTCTGAGTGTGGTTTTTGTATTAGCTTTAAAACAAGTTTCTTGCAGTCAGTCAATACTTTGTGGTACTCTTAACTCTGTTATATTTTTCTCCCAATCGATATTTATTCTACATCAGCAAGTTGTGTACGATTGTCAGGCTTGCTCAAGTATTATGTTCAAAACCACCAATTGGGATTAATTACAGAAATAGTTCTAGGTGAATCTATTTAATTTAGAGAATCTCCTGTTTATACTATGGAATTATGACTTAATGATATATGTGTTACTTTAGGCTTTTTTTTTTTTTTTTGCCTGAATCTGCTTGGAATTGGAATAGAATCACATCTAAATCTGGGAAATATATGATTGGACATGAAAAAATAAAATAAAATTGCTGAGCTAAAGCTTCTGAATCATGGTTTGTTCATAGAAATTTTATTGAGAAGTGATATGAAGAAAAAAAGAAAATAAAAAAATGAATAAGTGGTTTAGAAAAATGTATATGCCATTTAGTATTTGTTTGATACAATTTCTTCATAAATTCATTTTTTGAACTTTCATTTCATTGTTTGTAGATGTTTTTATATATTTTTAATTCCTTTTACTTTTTAATTACACGTGTAAAAAACATTTTTCCAATAATCTCGGCAATAAAAATTGAACACGTGAATGAAAAAGCGGCAGATTTTATTTCCTGTAGTGGCTCCTTTTTTTCTCCGTGGATAACCAGCCAAAAATTGACCCATCGTTGTTGAATATAAGCTTTAAAGAAAATAGCGTGGAGCCCCAGTGGCAAAAGGGCACGCCATTGGTTCACCTATTCACAGGACATGGCCAAGGGCTGACGTCATCGAGCAATGTCTGAAAAAGAAGAATCGGCCTTTTGAACAAAATTATTGGCATTCAACGTGTCTCTGTCTCTTTACATCAAAATCTGACTAGTATAAGGGAGTTTGGGTGGACTGTCCGTGTATTTGTTCATGATTTTTCCTTTTAACAATATACTTTGAACTGAGTAAATTAAAATTGTTATAAATGTAGTTGTTAGCAAGTGATATAGTTCAGATCGGTTAATATAATTTGTATTTGTATAGGAAAAATTATATTTTTATCATGCAAGAGTACAAAATAAAATTGGATGAAATTTCAACATATCAAATTGTAGATATTATAAATAAACTTGAAAACTTACACATATTGAAATACAAAAATAAATATGGTCGATGTAAGAAGTTCTTAAAACGATAGTGTTAAGTGAACTTATTAATCTTTCAAAATCTCTCTTATCAAATATCAATAAAAGATATATGGCTAAATTTTACCGGGCAAGTATGAATAAAAACGATAATGTATGAATTCCAAAAGAAAAAGATGGCAAATAGAGAGACTTATGTATCTGCTGGAATTGGGGATCACGAAGAATATAATAAACTTTAAAAGGAAACCCGACCTTGGCCATAGCGAAAAGGAAAAAATTCACAAAATTTGAGAATGCGATGTGAATTGCGTGAGACTTTCGAGTAATAGGCCAAGCGAGGCAGGGCCCACAATTGTGCTGCGACTAGGACCAAGGGCTTCTAGGGATGAACACGACGTAGACTTCAGGTCAACATTCAAATTCAACTCTTTTATTTTAACATTTCCGGATTCTAGATAAACAATTAGTCAAAATTATTCGATTTCGAAGGAACGGGATAAATCTTATAGATGATTATTAGAATATTACATAATATTTTATTATTCGAAGAATTTTATGTAACAAAGCAATTTAATTTGGTCCTAATTGCGGTTTCAATTCACCTCCTTATAATTCCTTTGTAATTCAATATTAAAACATTGACCACACCACGAACGCTTAACCTTTACAACAAATGTCAAAATTTTGCTTTAATATATATTTGAAATTTTAATAGATAATAGAAAGGGAATTTGGCGCAAATGGTCCAGAAAAAAATAGGTTAGTGCGTTTGAAAAAAAGGTAAGAATGGTCAGGAAAAAATTAGGAAGTTCTTGCGTTTGGTAATTGGATGATTTTAAATCCATTTTCTCTCATTAACTTTTGAAATAGTCTTTATTTTGTCTTTTGTGAACTCTAAAATTGTTATGATAAATTGCGTAAAGGCCATAACTTTTGAAAGTTATTAAATCAAGTCCTAAAAAATCCAATTTGTTTATATTAGTTCAAAATTTTAATTAAATTATACAATTTTATTTTTTTATCTTTTTATGGGAGAGAATTTTGTCCATAATTAAGTTTGTCTAATTAATTTGATACTAATTAGATAATTTTATCGAAAACTTTCAACGTAATAGGATTTCTTTACGTTACTTTAACATTTCAAAATTTTCACAGTAAATTTAATTATTGTTCATAAATAATATTTTATTAGGAATATATTACTGTAAAAAATATACCGAATACAAAGAATTAATAAAATCGAATCAGAAAATTAAAAAATTCGTTGCAATAAGCCTATATCTTTCTTGTAATAACTCTTTTTATCAATAAAATTTATTTCACGAGCTTGAATTTTCGAATTCGGATATGTTTTAAAAATGGAAAAAAAGAAATTAAAACTAGAAAAAGAAAAAACCTACCCTACCCACCCCAAAACCACCACCAAGACCATGGTGGTGGTGGTGGTTTCGAACCACCACAGGATGCGTGGTGGTTCGAAACCACCACAAAGGGTGGTGGTTCGAATCATTACCACCACCACCAGCAATGGGTGTCTTTGGTGGTGGTTTAAAGTGAGTGGGTAGGTAGGTTTTTTCTTTTTTCTCGGTTTTTTTAATTTCTTTTTTTTCCATTTTTAAACATATCCGAATTCGAAAATTCAAGTTCAAATAAATTTTATTGATAAAAGAGTTATTACAAGAAAGATATAGGCTTATTGCAACGAATTTTAATTTTTACGATTCGATTTATTAATTCTTTGTATTCGATATTTTTTACAAGAATATATTCCTAATAAAATATTATTTATGAACAATAATTAAATTTACGTTGAAATTTTGAAATGTTAAAGTAACGTAAAGAAATCCTATTACGCTGAAAATTTTCGATAAAATTATCTAATTAGTATCAAATTAATTAGACAAACTTAATTATGGACAAAATTCTCTCCCATAAAAAGATAAAAATAAAATTGTATAATTTAATTAAAATTTTGAACTAATATAAACAAATTGGATTTTTTAGACTTGATTTAATAACTTTCAAAAGTTGTGGTATTTTTATGCAATTTATCATAATAATTTAGAGTTCACAAACGACAAAATAAAGACTATTTGAAAAGTTAAAGAAAATGGACTAAATCATCCGTGACCAAACGCATAACTTCCTAATTTTTACTGACCATTTACGCTACCTTTTTTTTACAAATGTCAAAATTTTGCTTTAATATATATTTGAAATTTTAATAGATAATAGAAATGAGACAATGTCTAAAGAAAAGAAGGTGCGTGCATCATGTTCATTTTAAAGAAAGGAAGGTGCGTGCACCATGCTCATTTTATTTTTTCAGATTTCAACACTAAAATACTATAAATGAAAATTTAAGTATACTTCAATATAGTTAATATTGAAAATCAGTTACTATTTTGTAATCTTATTGAAAGTTCATGGACCTTAAGTTGAACTAACCTATTGACTTGAAATAGTAACCCGACCTTGGCCATAGCGAAAAGGAAAAAATTCACAAAATCTGAGGTACGTGTGAACTGCAGGCGAAGCTTTCTAGTAATAGCCGACGGGCAGGCCCGGGCCCACAATTGCGCTGCGACTGGGACCAAGGGCTTCCAGGGATGAACACGGCGTAGACTGCAGGTCAACATTCAAATTCGACTCTTTTATTTTAACATTTCCGGATTCTAGATAAACAATTAGTCAAAATTATTCGATCTCCCTTCTGCTTTTCGAAGGCACGGGATAAATCTTATAGACGATAGTGCGTTGATTCTTTCATTTGCTAAGCATCGTTGTTATTTTTCGATTTCAGTGCTAAATTAACATCTCGAATCGCAATTTGATTGATTCAAACGGTTGGTATTGTCAATCGAGACAACTGCGTCGGTAAGTTTTGTGAGATCCAATGGTCAAGGAGACGGAATACTACGATGTTCTGGGTGTGAGCCCCACGGCTACCGAGGCCGAGATTAAAAAAGCTTATTATGTCAAGGTAATTTGTTTAATTCATCGAGGGTCTCTTGTGAATTTCTCTGTTTTAGTTAAATTGATACATTTTCGTACTCGTTATTTTGCTTTTTGATGTTTGCTTGAAAATTTTATGGTTCAGAGACTTCAATTTTAAAGAAATCTGATGCTCGACTAGTTGACTTAATCGTCTGCATGCAAATCGGTATCTGGGATTTTCTTTCTTTAACATGTTGGTTCAGCTCATTGAAGCTGAATCAGGTTACGTGCAAACATCTTTGTGATGCCAAATACATGTTTGAAAAAGTTAACCGAGAAAAGAACTCCACGTTTAACCAAAATGTCAAAGCAGGATGCTTCGCCTTATAGATGGTAAATATTAGTTTGTCCAGGGAGTTTCCGGTGGCTTTATAGTTACATTATACAAAAAAAGTTTGCCTCTTATCATCAATTATATCTAGTAACAGAATCGTATTTATTCCAATGCAATTGTGGACTCTTGCTGGAGTGAATGTGTCCCTGAAGCAGGTTGTCCTGCAAGACTTAATACAATTGCTCAGGGGCCGACCTTTCCGAATGGCACAACTTACCCTCTTGTAGCATTGTAGTAACTCTTGCATTCTGTATCTCTCTATATTCTGCTTCTAAAAATGAAGAGATGCCGCCCCCAAAAAAAAAAAAAGGAAAAAAAGTTAGCCTTGTTGCATCTTTTCTTTCTAGACTCCCTGAAAGTAATGAGTCAATGGAATTTAACATGATTTGGTGAATAACACCAGGCCTGATGCATTGGCTTTAACTTTGCTTTAAAATAAAGGGGTGGTTCTGCACGCAGTTCGCGTTTGGCATAACCTAAGTTATAATATAAGTTGATCAAATGTACTTTATGTTCAAGCATTTTGTATGACCCACCTGCAGTTATCGCTTGTTATATGCACTTTCTACGGGATCAGCTTATAAGTATTAAGTATTTGAAAGCACTGTCAAACATACTCTCAGTTTTTTTTTTTTTTAGAGTCCCACATCAGGTTATGAGATATATAAGATCCAATTAATAAGGTAAGGGTAATCCTCCTCTAGCAAGTCGATTTTGTTTGAAAGAGTTAGGCCGCATGTCCTAAGATGGGTTCAGAGCTAGGCCCAGTTGTGATTTTGGGAGCCTCCGATATCAGTTTATCCACAGTTGTTCAGTATGATCCACGCTTTGTGTGAGGGGGCATGTTAGAGTCCCACATTGGCTTATGAGATGTATAATATCCAATTAATAAGGTGAGGGTAATCCTCCTCTAGTAAGCCAATTTTGCTAGGAGGAGTTAGTCCTCATATCCTAAGATGGAATTAAAATCAGGGCCCATATTTAGCCACATCTACGCGTAAGACAATTCCATTATAAAGTTGGTGGGTTCGGAGGTGGATCATGAGGCCAAGAAAAAATCCATGGTTTGTTCCTAAGGTGGTTGTATCAGACGCACTGGAAGAGTTAGGCCTTAATAGAGTATGTAGATTGGCTCTTAAGGCGATTGTGCCACGTAAGACGATGACCCGACTACGGTGGAAGAGTGGGCCTTTAGAAGAAAGTTGGATATGTAGGCTATTGATTAAAGGGGAGCAGGTTAATATGGTACTTCGTTCAAGAGGGGGATATGCGAACGAAATTCCATATCGCCTAAATATGGGTTAAGTGATGGGTTTATAAGGGATTGAGTTACTCCACCCAATTGATTAATCTTTTGGCATGGAACCGCAATATCTAACTGTGGTATCAGAGCCAGGTCTAATTCATATTATTTAATTACAATTTCCAACACGCCCCCTCACCTGTAGGCGAGATTTATTTTTTTCCCATCAAAACCTAATATGTGTACAATTCATTTTTAAATGGGTGGTGGTGGGATTTGAACTAAACCTTAACCTGCTCTAATACCATGTTAAAGTTGTGAACCATCTGATCTAAAAAGCTAAGCTTGTAGATTGATTCCAATTCATATTATTTAATTACAATTTCCAATAGTTTAAGTGACTCCTGTTGAGGGAACACCTTGGAAATGAATTTTCTGATAATTTGTTTGACATAAAATAATATTTTAGTTCTGATGGGAGCTTACTCCATCATGGATTTGGGTTTTGTAACATGGTCATTCAACATTGTTCTTTAATATTATAAATATAACAGGGAGGAGAGGACGAACTCTGCACTTTTGTTGTGTACTGCCTATTTATGCTGTGGGCACAATGATGCTACTTGATTTAATTGGAGATGGAGGGAATTGGATAAAATCTATAATGTAGGTCCCTAGACCTTCATCAACCAGGAAGCAACTGAGAAAAGCCGTCTAGAAATGGAACAAGGCACCATGCGATGGATTATTCTGATGGTATTACAAGTTTTGTTCTACGTTGGTATTTAGGAGGAGGTTTGAGGTTTCATTCGGGAGATTCAAAGCTGAAGCATAAATTTGTAAGCAAAAGAGATTCGGTTGTTAATATATGTCCTTTCTACCTGCAAACCAAATTATTTCCAGTTCCTACTATGTTTGCACATAGACGTGAAAACAACACGTGGACTTTTAGCCTTAAGGTAGTTCTCTAGGATGAGTATCCAGATTTTTGGTTCCTTGTTCCTTTATTTTTTTATATTTTTTTTTTCTTTTCTTTGTTTTGATAGAGGATTCTGAATTTACTATTGTTTTATGATTCCTGTTTCTAGTCTCCTTTGTTTTCATTGTTTGAAATTGAAACTGCACAAAACTTAGAGGATTACCGTATTATTGGTCCTATTTCCTCCTCTTAATGCGTTTGTTATCCATTTGGTTTGTGGGTGCTGCAGGCTAGACAGGTTCATCCAGATAAAAACCCGAACGATCCTTTGGCAGCACAGAATTTTCAGGTGAGACTACCTCCAGATATTATCTGGAAGCTTGCTAGCTTTCCCACTCTGGCATGTTGTTTTATGTGTTCCTTTCAGAACTGGGATGAATGAAATGGTTAAAGCATGTTTTGTTTATGGCATTTATTTCGGGCACAGGCTAATTTTATCACTTTAATGACGTCTCCTAGCTGATTTTCTGTTTTGTACTAGTCACATGTTATTGTGGCACTTATTTTTGTTTTCTATTTCTATTTTGTCCTTTGTTTCTCTTAATATGTGTGTCAGGAAGTGCAAGTCCGGGATATTGCCTCACACTTTATCTTTTCCTAATAGTTCACATACCATCTGCTTCTTGGTGTATTGTTTTTATTCCAACAATTGGAGCGAGATCAACTTTGTCTGAAGAAAGTTTTAGTAAAACGGAACAAGTTTCAAAAAAAGAGAAAGGGAGGAATTAGTATCTCATTGTCAATGGTCATGGTTCCTACATGTTGGATGGTCACAGAAAACTTACAATAACAGTGATAAAACCTTGCAAAAGACGAGCAATGAACTGTTGCTCTGGGTCTATATATATATATTCATGTTAATGCTTGAGTTCTGATGTTGATCTCTCATCTTTTAAGCTTCCGATATATTTCAGATTTTAGGCGAGGCTTACCAAGTTCTGAGTGATCCGGCCCAAAGGCAAGCTTATGATGCCCATGGCAAGTCAGGAATTTCAACGTAAGTTTGTTTTATGACTTATGAACTTTCTTAGCATTTATGTCGTCAAGAGCCTTTCAAGCATACATTTGATTTTTAATATATATTTTCTGATGACAATTTTCTTGCGCTGAATTTTTTTTTCAGTGAAGCAATTATTGATCCTGCAGCAATTTTTGCAATGCTCTTTGGAAGTGAGCTGTTTGAAGAATACATTGGCCAGCTTGCCATGGCATCCATGGCTTCCTTGGATATTTTCACAGAAGGAGAAGAGTTCGATGCTAAAAAGTTGCAGGAGAAAATGAGGGTAAAATATTGAATAACCTTTGCTGGAAATGTCAGCTTATTATTTTGTTTGTGCCTCCATGAGGATTTTTGTTATCATTGTTAGCTGGAGACTGGAGTATGGGGTTACTCTGAAGGGAAGGAAAAAAGGGCCTCATGCTTATTTTTCTGCTCCCAAATTCATCGTGGCTACTAGGGAGCTTAATACTTCATATCAGATTAAGAAATTATAATTATAATTTCAAATTGTCTTGGTCTTTGCGTGGACTTTAGTTATGGTTTAGAACAATGCGAGTAGTCTCACATCAACTTAAAGCTGTTTTGCTAGTTTAGGATTCTGGTATTATTAATTTTAATATTTTGTTGATGCATTCAAGTTGTGAATGGAAATATATTTATTATTACTGTGTTTATATATGCAATCTGAACTGAAATTTATTTATCATATCTGTATTTATTCACTGATGACTTTATTTTTGTAACTTTTAGACTGTTCAAAAGGAGCGGGAAGAGAAGCTAGCCAGTATACTAAAAGATCGGTTGAACCTGTATGTCCAAGGGGATAAAGGTGAATTTATTCGCAAGGCTGAAGACGAAGTATCAAGGCTCTCTAGTGCTGGTAACATAATTTTTTGTATTTCCGTTCCATTAATTATTGAATGTTTTCTAGGCTTTCATGTTGATGTTGTGTAATTATTTAATGTTTTCTTAGAAAATTTCTTGTTTCGTTTCGATCCTATTAGCTCGTTGTGCACTGTAGTACCTACCAGCCTATAGTCCCTTGTTTGTGTTTTTTCTGTTTTGTATAGGCTTCTTGTTCTTTGTCCCTATTGGGTGGATGTCTTGCTCGCCGTTGCAATATTTTTGTGCTTTTATTTCTTAATAAAAGTTGAGTTTCATATCAAAAAAAAATTTTGATGTCATGTAAGGACTTGAAAATGCACTAATGCTAGAAAGCAAACTTTATGAAGTTACTTCAGGCACCTCTTTCCCTTTCATCTCTCAACTTTCTTGCAGTCCTTAAAGCTTTGTATGCTAGAAGAAAACATGATTGTTATGTTTCTAATGGACGATATTCCAGAGATAAGTAGTTACGATCTAGGTCCATTTTACAAATTTAATAGCAATTCAAGTTTACTTGTATGCTATTGGAACTCTTGACTTGAAAATGTATGAAGTTTTCAAACTGGACTAGCTGATCAGAAAGCATCCTAAGAAATCAAATTGGTGTGTTACTCATTTTGGGTCTCCAGCCAATTTATAAAGGAAAACGATGGTGAAACAGTTAAGATTGACGGTACACTGGGATGCTATATGTATGATGGTCCACCACATTTTTGACTTCACGTAAGGATGGAAATGGCTATTGTCTATAGTCCTTAGTATCATGAATTAGTCTGCAATGCCACATTTATTAATAATTTTAAGAAGCCTAGTAGCATGTTAGGTAAGAGTGCTGCTTTATTACATAGCTTTCTTTACCCTTCTAATGGGTCCTTGTAGCTTAGGGAATCCATTTACCTACAAATAACCATGTATATTTGCAATTAAATAGAAGAGTTGACACCATGAGAGTTCGAGAACAAGGTTTTTTAAGTTTGCCTAATCCCTCCTCTGTTGTCTTCTTTGATTTTACTTCAGCATTTCCTCACCGTTTTATGATTTCAACCCTCTGTATCATAATACAACTACGACAGCAACCAATTTGGTTCCTATTTGCACATCAACATCTCAAACATTCATGGAGATTGATTTATGTGGTTTGGAGTAAGTCCTATTTTGGGACGTCAAAATTGAGAGTTGGAAATTCAAAATTAGAGCTTTCAGGTTTGGGAAAATCGAAATTCATAGAATACCCTCAAAAATAAAATATTGTGATTACTAAAAGGGTTGTTGGCATATTAACTAGAAGAAAAGCATAATGAATGCATCGGAGATCATGCAAGGATACAAGCTTAAATTTGTTATCTCCCGAAATTTAAAGGTGTTGCTGATTCAAAAGGCTTCACGGTAATTGATTCTATTGTTCCTAACAGATATGAAGTCATAGTAGAGTTTCTTAGCTAGTACTTGAAGTTGGCGTCGTAGCAACTTATATGAAGTTCATGCTATAATTTCTTTGTGCTCTTAGACTAGTTTCTCGAATTCAATGCCTTGATATCACTTGCTTCTATTTTTCAAGAAATGGATCGACATGAATACTTTCTGGAGTCCATAGGGTCCTAAGTTTGGATATTATCGAAATTTTATTAAAGTCTGCAGTACTCTAAAACAATCTTAGTAAAAACAATTTGCTTAGTTTTCAACTTCATTTAAGAGTATAGATTGTTGGAAAATCAACCCGAATATAATTTCACGTTTATCCGAAGATCTTGCTTTCAAGTTGAGAAATACCAAAAGAATAGGAGAAATAAATATGTAAGGAAATAACAACACAAGATTTACGTGGAAAACTCCAAAATCGGAGAAAAACCACGGCCGACCGTCAAAACCTTCCACTATATGAAAAATTTTTACAATCATATAGACTTTTCATTCGCCCAACCCCAACTCCAAGTATTATAGGAAAAATAACCCAAACTTTACCACACCTAATTTTCTACTCTTTGTATAAACCACAAATAATTACAAGAAAACTCTCAAGGTGCTAGGCTCACAGTTTTTCCTCTAAATCTGGTTACCCTAAGTATTATAGAGAAAAATACAATAAGTCTTACCACACTCACCAATTACTATTTTTTGTACTACCCACAAAGACCACAAAATTAGAGTGTTAAACTACTATTTTTCTCTCAATCCATACTTGGCTGGTACTTCTTACAAGAAGAGAAAACACATCAATTTATAGGAAAACAACAAACTTGAATCTACCAAAATTAGGAGAACAAAATTCCTAATTCAAATTGGCTTAGGACTTTGACCAAAAGTTTTCCTTTTTCCACTTGGATTTATTTTTGGCAATATTCCAACAATCCCCACCTTGCCAAAAATAAACAAAACTCCTCATCTTCTCTTCAACAGTCTTGTACATAATACTTGAAAATTACCGGGCAAGCCTTTGACACACTTTAACGATCCCAGTTCTCAAAACCAGACAATTAACATACTCTACCATAAAAGTATATTCACTTAGAATTACTCACAAATTCTAAGAATTTCATCGGCTCAATGTCAAAATAAAACCTGCTGAAATTTATGGTGCAACTCTCTTGCTGGTTTTCCAAAGAGCTCATCATCCATCGACATTACTTCAAACACACACCCTAAATCGATACCAGCCAATGCTCGCGTGCAAACCCATTAGTAGTAACACATCCTCTATCATGGCAATTAGCGACATGCCATAAGGATGACCATCTTACTAACAATACTTTTCAACCGCCCTCATACCGAGAGTCAGATTGTCCAGATCCGAGCAGCAGCATAATCTACTCCACCTTAACAATATTTTTTCACGTGACTAGTTCCTCCATATTTGCAAGAAGTTACTTTTTTCTCCATGGAGTTACCCGTCTTTCACTTTTCAGCAATAAGCAATGGAAGAAACCCGATAAATCTAAACAATTTATCAATTCTAACTGCAACAACCACCAATTCACGATCGATCCCATTGAGGATTTTAGTACCTGCACCAATTTCCAGGTACAACAGATTTGAAAGACATCTTGCCCGCTACGTCGTGTTCAATTCATGCAACAACTCCTTCACAGCAAATAATCCACAAATATTTGCAAGAATATTATTGACAGGACGAACACGTATCCTGCTTGCAACTATCAAATCTAAATCATCTCAATCATCATCAACCATACTAGCTTCAATAACTTTGTTAGAACACAAGGTTGCATTTTTTTCCAAATTCTTGTGTAGTCGACTGAATCAATATATCCCTAACTTGTACTTGCCACAAATCAAAATTGATTCTTCCATCATATTTCTCCACTTTCAATTTGGAACTTGATATTTCTACTCTATGATCCAAATTCCACCGCCTTGGAAGGACCTTGCTCGATACCACTTGTTGGGAAATCAATCCGAATATGATTTCACATTTATTCGAACATCAATGGGATAAACGTGAAATCATATTCGGGTTGATTTTCAAAATACTATATGATTGAGTTTTCTTAATGCTTTCCTGTTTCGATCAATGAGTATTGTTGTCTCTTGGCATTTCGCCTTAGAATAGATGCTAAGTAAAATGATCTGAGAAGAGAAATACCTGCCATATCAGCTCTAAACACGATTCATATGGTAGAAATTCTTGACTTCTAACTCAGTACACTTTACAGTGACTCTTATTCATCCGTTTTGGAAATATTCCTGTACCAAGCACCACCAAGAGGAGAAGACTGTCTAAGATGCAATTCAATGTGAGGATATTGTCCGCTTGCAAAGACTCACTGACTGCAAAAATTTGTGAGGGGGAATTAAGAGCTTGTTTGCCACGTATTAAATCGAAAATCATTTTTCTCCAACGTGATTTCATTGATGTGACAAATTTTTAATATATTTTAGCGCGTGTTAGCCTACACATCTTTACAAATTTTTATAAATTTTTACATATTTTTACATATTCTTTTTGAAATTTGAATTTAGTCAAACTAATCACGTCCACATATCTTGTGGCCCTACATGTACCATAAAAATTTCCACCATTCAACTCGACTCATTCTCTCCTATTACACATCAAAATCCATGAAAATTAATACCCTAACACAGTAACACGTGCTATTTTTTCCTTACTTTTCAACCATGAGTTCAAAATTCATTTTTCAAAAACCTCTATCAAACATAGCCTAAGTCCCTCTTAACTTGCTTTTAGTGTGGCATTGCCCCGAGCAACTTTAATTGCCTTGCTGGATCACTGATTCAAATTCATTTTGTTGTAAAATAGTGAGGTGAGAAATACGTTATAGAGAGGAACCCATGCATCATTTACTCTTAATTGTAGGAGACTGATGCTAATGATGGTACATTGTATAGGCCAGGTTGCCCAGTTAAAAGAATTGACACAGTATTAAGCCTGTTAAGGGTAGACATTCCATAAGCATTTTTGTGCCAAAAAAAATACTGTTTTTCATTTAAAACGAAAGACAGTTTTTATTTATGTTCAGTAAAATTGTTCACTCTTTGTGGAGATGTGTCATCTTCTTTATCATCATCTTACTACAACTGGAGGAAGTTTTTGCCTCATTAAATTCTATTCTCTTACAGCTTATGGCGTTGACATGCTGAATACCATTGGCTATATATATGTGAGACAGGCTGCAAAAGAGCTTGGAAAGAAGGTTATGTATCTTGGTGTGCCATTTGTCGCTGAGTGGTTCAGAAACAAGGGACACTTTATCAAATCGCAAGTGACCGCTGCAACAGGTTAGCTTTTTCTGTGCTATTACTGTAACAAGCTGTTTTGCTTGATTTCTACATTTTTTACACAGATCCAACATTATGCCTTGTTTAGCTGGCTTGTGCATCTTATTAAACTTCAAGTGCAAAGTGACACTATGGCCTAGCAATATCTAGCTCTTTGGGTTTAGGGATTTTGAGATGAACTGCAAACTGAGTTCCTTCCTCTTCGTCAACCAAACCAGAAGTGACGTGTCCTGATTTTTTTACAATGAAAAATGCAATGTTGTCATAATACTGAATCCAATCATTAACATGCAATTAGAGAAATGTACCTTTTACAAGTCCAGTCTTAAAAATTAATTAATCCAGTTTCAGGTTTACAAAATTTCAGTCACACACCACTTGAGTTTTAAGGTTGGTAGGATTGGAGGAAAGTTTAGGCATATTGGGACCCTTGGCCTTGGCGTGGCATATTTGAAGAAAACAAAGAAAACACACATGTCAGAATGTTCAACTATCTATTGGACTATTTTTTGGGTCCAGTATCCTATTTTCACCATCCTTTTAATCAATTCTTACACCCAGTGGTTATTAGTATTTTTCCTTCTAATAGCTTGATTGGTCTAGATCTCTGGCAACATAGAACCAAACTCAGTTTCAACCACACAATACAAAATCATAAATTTTTATCACTTCTCAACATCACCCTGGTAAGAAATTAATTCACACCTCTAAAATTGATACCAAATTTGAACATAGTTTCACTTGGTTGCCGAGAAAAAGTTGGTTAAAGTGAACAATGTTAAGTTGCAGAAATACTTTTTAATTAGGTTCAAATTTAATTAAGCCCGTGTTTGGTTAATATTTATGAGGTGTGTGTAATTCGTGAAACCATTCATTGTACCACTCATCTCTATCTGTTTAAGATTTAGACAGTTTATCAGCACTGGCGAGACATGCTTTTTGATGTTCAAAAATCCTTGTTTTATGATGGAACGGCATATTGTACATTACGATCTTCATATATGAGCATAACATGAATTAGAATTACACGATCAAAATAGAGTACTTACCATTTAGGCATTTACTTCCATTTATATGTTATACTCACGACTAGTTATTGGCCAAATCTTTTGATTGTATCTAGTCCATCCTTCGTCCAGAAGGTTCAACGCAACTCAAGACGACATGTAATCAAAAGATTTAACAGTTTCATTGAGAAATTTTACTTATGCAGCTCACGCAATGGATACTCTGAATGGTCCATCATCCAAGTTGCGACATATATATAAAGAATGGACACCTAGGGGCCATTATATATGGATGGTTCTAGATTTTTAAATTTTTTAAACAGCGCAGTGTCAGATGAAAGTCCCATGTCTAATTTTAGGCTAATGTTTGAAAGTGAGCAAATGAAACTTTTAATAAATATTTGATTTTAAAAAATAATCATTCATATATTAATATGGCAGTTAAATAAAGTCTCTTGTGTCATTATACAAAATAAACTCAACATTTTTATTTTATTTTATTTTATTTTTTATTTCCTATAAAAGAAACAAAGAATTATTAACAAAAAGAAAAATTATGAGCGTGCTCCTCCTCCCAGGGAAAAAAAAAAAAACAGCAGCATATCTAGGTAGGAAGAGGGTCGAGTGTTACGATGTTTGACTACTTGTATATTAGTTGTAATTAGAAGCTTTAGTTGTAATTAGAGCCCATATACTATTAGTTATTATTTAAGCCATTAATTGGCTATTGTCATTAGGGTTTTTGAGTTGTGTATGTTGTAACTCTATTTAAAGAGGTTGATATCTCGATGAAAAGTATCGAATTAAATTGAATCTATTTTAGTTTGACATGGTATGAGCGAGTTCTAGGAATTGATCGATTTACGATCGGGTGCCTTGTTCATCGGAGTTCTTGTTCGCCAGCTGCTGTTCATGAGAATCTTGTTTCATCGCGCCTTTGTTCATCGAGTCTTGCATTCATCGCCTTTGTTCATGATCTTGTTCATCGCATATTTTTTGATTTCATATAAATGGCTCAAGACAAGATTTCGATTGTTCGTTTTAGCAGGAAGAATTATAGTATTTGGGAATTTCAATTCTCAATGTATGTTAAGGAAAAGATTTATGGGGTCACTTAGATGGTACTCGAAGGCTCCTCTGAGATCTAAAGGCGTGCTCGATGGGTGATTAAGGATGCCTGATTATAACTTGGTTGCTTGGTTCAGGTGAACCATATATGATAAATGATCTGCGACCTTTTGCAGCTGCAAAGGAGATGTGGGATTATATTAGCGCGTCATTATCGGATATCTTGCTAGAAAATATCGATTGGAGTTAGATATTTCTAATTATCGACAAAGGCAATCTCACTATTAGCTGATTTTATTACGGATTTCGAGAATCTTTGGAAGTAGAATATTACGGAATTGTTTCTTCAGCGGTTCCACGAGAAGCATTAGAATCTTTAAAGAAAATTCATGATGTGACGAGAGAGACCAATTCGATGAAGCGCCGCGAGTTTGAAGCGCACGTGGTGGGTTAATTAATGTCGCCATCCTATACCGTCCTTAGACACTTGTTTAAGTGCACTATTGCGTGAAAGAAACGTTTAGCAACTTCGGATCGATCTTAATCAAAGACTACGCCTTTGCTGGTGATGAATGTTGCTTATCTTTGCTCAAGCCAAAGGAAAAACCGATGTCTGAGATACAATGCTATACATTGTAAGAGTTTGGGCACATTGCAAGATAGCACTAAGAAGTTACGTAATTCTTGTAGAAAAGAGGGCATCTCATCAAAGATTGTCGAATCCGGCCTCAAAATAGACAAGAGGCGAGTTCTAGTACGTCATTGATCCCAATCTTGCGAGATGTTACTCTTGCATGCATGCCTTGACAACTTTGTTCCACCAATTTGTCCATCTCCTTTGACTCAAAATGGTCCAACGGATGATTGTCTCTGCACCTTACTGCTTTTAGTATCAAAGTCACGAATCATTCGTACTTCCCCTTAGGTTGGTTGATTCAGTGACTTCAAATCATATGACGGAAATCACCGCTATTTTGCGTGATATTAAGTAAGTATCACGAATGTCGGCATATTGAATAGCAAATGGTAATACTATTCCTATTCTTGCTATCGGGTCTCTTGGGAATACCTTTGATAATGTCCTCGTTTATGCGATTATCTTCAAATTTAATTTACGTTGGACAATTGGTGGATAATAATTGCAAAATTCACTTTGATCGTAATGGTTGTTGTGTGCGAGGATCAAACATGGGGAAGAGTGATCATGAAGGGCCTAAAGTTGGGCGTCTATTTCCTCTTCAATTCTCCATTTCTAATTCCAGGTTCCAATTCGATTAATTACGGTTTTAATTTAATAGGTTGTTCTATTTGTTATGTAACAATAGTGATGTTGGCATAAGAATTAGGCCATCCCAAATCAAGGATTGTTTTATCTCATCTTGTCAAAAGCGGTCAATTGGGCAATAAAATTTCATTTTTACGATATATGTTACAGTTTGCACTACTTGTAAGTTGGGTAAAGTAAATGTTTACCATTTCCTTCTCATGGGAGTAGTATACGCATGTTTGAGATTGTGCATACCGATGTTTGGGGTATTAGTCTGTTATTTCACATGCTCAATATAAGTATTTTGTGACTTTTATTGATGATTATAGTCGTTTCACTTGGATATATTTTCTACGATCTAAATAAGTGTTCTCCAAATTTAGAAATTTCTTGCACTTGTTCAAACTTCGATTTTACCTTTCAGATTAAGATCTTACGATCGATTAGGGAGAATACATGTCTGTCGAGTTTCACAATTTTCTCCGTCTATGGGTATTTTTGTCTCACTTGATCTTGTCCATATTCTCCACAACAAAATGGAGTAGCGGGCGTAGAAATCGACACCTCTTAGATGTAGTTCGTACTCTCATGATCGAATCATCTGTTCCTTCGTTTTACGGGTGATTGCGTTGTCTACATCGGTCTATCGATTAATCGGTTGCCTTCTCAAGTTCTTCAATTTGACTCTCCATATTATCGTTTGTTCGGTTGTCATTCGACTATAATTCTCTTCGTATTTTGGTTGTAATCTGTTTTTGTTCACTTACCTCTCTGAGCGAAACAAACTCCATTTGCTCAAGCTGACATGATGCGCTTTTCTCAGATGCAGTACTTCTCATAAGGGATATATATGTTATGATTCGGCTTTGCTAATAAACTTAGCATCTCGTAATGTTATTTTCTTTGAAACTTCAGTATTTCTTCGATCCTCTATTCCCCACCATATAAGATTACTTCCTTCTCGTTTGATCATGATACTTCTACAAGCGGTCGTTGGAAAGGAATAGTGTATCAAAGGCGTCCTCCTGGGTACAGCGCCCCTTCGGATCCTGAACGATGTCGATTCTCGTTCACATGCACCACCAGGGCGACTCGTATATCGACCAGGATGGTATGGATTCTCTCATCGCTAATCAGGCTACTACGGATACTCTTTGTTATTCCTAAGTCTTATTCACGGCGTGGTGAAGGCTTTGTTGGCGACAAGCTATGAAAAGGCGAACTTAGTAACACCGGAGAATCACACAGGATATAGTCCCTCGCCCTGAAGAGTCAAACTCATCGGTTGTAAGTGGGTGTATCACGGTCAAACTCGGAGTTCGATGGAACTATTGATAGATATAAAGCTCGGTTGGTGGCACTTGGCGATTGCCAAGAATATGGACTTGATTATGAAGAGACTTTTGCTCGGTTGCTAAGATGACTCTGATTCGATTTTGTTTGGCCATTTACGCTTCCAAAGGTTGGTCATTGCATCGGATGGATGTAAAGAATGCCTTCTTACATGGGGATCTAAGGAAGAGATTTATATGGTCCCACACAGGCTATTTCTTACACAATCAGTGAAGTTTGTGCCAAAGCGCTCTCTATACAGTTAAAGCAGGCACCCGATGCTTGGTTTGAGAAATTTAGTGCTACACTTCTCGGTTTCACTTCACTTTCCGAGTCGATATGATTCCTCTCTTTTTCTCAAGAAGACTCCTCTGAGGATAGTCTTGCTCTTAGTTTATGTGGATGACATTGTCATTCTGGATCGATGTTCAAACAATTGTAAACTCAGTGACATCTTGATCCTCTTTCCACATGAAAGATCTTGGCTCCCTTGATTACTTTCTTGGTCTTGAAGTTCATTAGTCTTCCTTTGTTCTCTGCATCAACACAAATACACCCAGATATTCTCACTTTAAATTTGGTCTCCGGTCTGGGAATCTGTTCTTACACCAATGGAAGTAATTTGAAACTTTGTCGAAGAAGATGGTGGTGTTACGGATCCTTGTTATATCGACAACTTGTGGGGAGTTTGAATTATTTGACTATCACCCAGCGACGATATTTCTTTTGCCAGATTAAACCAAGTCGGTCAATTTATGAAGGCCCCTCGGCATTCTCATTTAGCATTGATTAGCGTATTCTTAGTTATCTTAAGGTACTTAAGGCCGTGGGTTATTTTCCCTAAGATGAATCCATTACGATTGGTGGGTTATAGTGATGCCGATTGGGGTGTTGTTGAATCTGGCGTCGGTCTATTACTTAGGATGGTGTATATTTCTGGAGGATACTCTCATCTCTTGGAAAAGTAAAGAAACAAGATCGGGTTTCTAAATCCTCTCTGAATCAGAATGCAGTGCCATGTCCTTGCTTTGTTCAGAGATTGTGTGGCTTAAGTGGTTTGTTAAGCGAGCTTGGTATTCCTCAATCTTCTTCCACTCCACTACATGCCGAGCAACACTGAATTGCCATTCAAATTACGAGAGAATCCTGTTTCCATGGCGTACAAACATATTGAGGTTGATTGTCATTCTATCCAAGTGAAGCATTTGATCACCATGTGATCAATCTTCCTCACCATCGGAGTTACAAGCGGTGATGTATTCGCAAGCATTATCTCGTGGCGTCATCCCGGTTCTTAGTGGGCAAATGATGCTTTCGGACCTCCATCAATTTGAGGGGATGTTCACGATATTTGACTTCTTGTATATTAGTTGTAATTAGAGCTTTAGTTGTAATTAGAGCCCATATACTATTAGTTATTATTTAGGCCCATTAATTAGGCCCATTGTACATTAGGGTTTTGAGTTGTGTATGTTGTAACTCTATTTAAAGAGGTTGATATCTCAATGAAGAGTATCGAATTAAATTGAATCTATTTAGTTTGACAGAGGGTGTGGAGGTACGGGAGGGTTATGTCCATCAATCAGTTCCGTATTTTCATTTTTGAATAGTGGGCTGTGGGCCTTAGATACTAAAATATTATTATTTCTTAGTTCTCTTTGACTCGTAAATTGACAGGAGTTATATTTTAGAAGTGGTGGAGCATGTAATTATATAGGAATTAAAGTGGGCATTCTAGGTAGAAAATGTTTTTCAGGTTTTAGGCCCTTTTAGAAGGGTGGAACCTATTCACTATTAGTTATTTGCAAATCTTTTGATTGTATAAAGTACAATTTCAACATAATATTTGGTGTAATCGTTAAATAAAGCTGACGAATATCTTCATTCTTATTCTTTTTTCTTTTTTTTTTCTTTTTATTTATTTATTTATTTATTATTATTATTTTTTTTTTTTAATGATGCGATGGGATACTGTTTCTTCTTTCTTCTAGTTGTTCCTTATTTGGATGGATCTGCAATAATATATCTGACAGAAGTTGAGTCTCACCCCTCGTAATGCCAGTATAGCTCAGCACTGACCATCTATGCCAATGTATTTGTGCTCTTATTGACCGACAGAAGTCTTCCCATTTATGCTACCCTTCCAAAACTGAGGTGAGACGAGGTATTACAAGCACCCCCTGACAGATAAATGACATCTTTGTTGTCTCCAATCCATAGCACACAGATCTGTGGCTCACTCCTCAATTCGTGACTACACAAGTGGATAGTATCACGATGACTGATTTTGATAACATGTACAGGATTCGAGTCAGATCCTTCAGATCCTTCTCTCTCGCAATTGGTCACATCGCTTACGCCCATGATGCTTGTAGCAATAGGAACCAGACATATCATTCTAGCACAAACCAGCATGGGTTGGCATTACATCAGTAGGATGTGAGATCATGTTATGAATATTCTTGGATTTTGTTCTAATGTTCAATGATTAAATAGTTTCTTTTGCTTATAAGTTCTTAAGAACTCCATGTCAACCATATGTATGGTGTCAGCTGCAGAGGTGAAACATACTCTGAAGCCTTGTTATTATGTTGGTGGTATGCTGAAGATTCCAGCTATTTGTTACTGTTGTATTCATTACAATTAAATATCCTCTTATTTATGTCTGGCTATATGGTGTGTTCATCCTTTTCAATATGTAATATATGATCACCCCAGTGATCCCACTTTTCTACATATAAGAGAGATAAATATATTTAATTTCCTTAGGTGCAATTGCATTGATCCAGCTACAAGAAGACATGAAACGACACCTCAGCGAAGAAGGAAACTTCACTGAAGAAGAACTTGAAAAGTACATGGAATCTAACAAGAAGTTAATGACTGATTCCCTCTGGAAGCTTAATGTGGCTGATATTGAAGCTACATTGTCCCGCGTTTGCCAGATGGTAGTCCAGGACTTGAGGTTTTTGGTTATCCTTTTTCTCTGTCTCGTTAAATTTTACCATAATGATGTATTACGATTTCCTTAGGTTCTCCAAGAAAACAATGTGAAGAGAGAGGATCTTCGACTGCGAGCAAAGGGTTTAAAAACCCTGGGCAAAACTTTCCAGGTAATATATATGCCCAAAGCCCTTGTCATTTTCCCATTATATGAAGAATTCCTTTTTGTTATACAAAATGCTAAACATTATTTTTCCGTCTTATTTAGAGGGTTAAATCAGTCAATGGGAACGGAAATGAAAGTATTCTAAGTGACCATGTCCACAAACCGAATGGAAGTGAGCCAAGTGGCAATGCTTCTTCTTTTAACACTTCCACAAGATTGCCAAAAGACGAAGATGTGTCTAACATATCAGTGCCCCAGGTAGTTCTTTCATTACCCTCATGGACTCTCTTCTCTTAGGGTACGTTTGATTTGAATTATTTTCCCTGGACCAATCAAACAATTTCATTTTCCATGAAATTGGAATTCCATCACATGAAAAGTGAACATTTTCCACCAAATCAAGGAATTTCTTCTTCTTTTTTTTTGTTTTGTTTTTTTGGGTGGGTCGGGTGTGTGTGGGTTTTTTTTTTTTGGGGGTGTTCTGTTGGATAAAATTAATAACCTGTACCTCTAAAATATTTGCTATTCTGAGAAAATTGATTTTAAATTTGTTCTAGTCAGAATAATAAATTCTAGCTTGTGTCATCTTATGTTGTTATATCCATTAACATTTATACAATTGCTGGGTACTCTCCAGACCCCATCATCATACGTGGAGGTCCCACGGCTAGCCGGAGCTCAATTCAACAACTTCCCAATACCGAGTGCACCCCGTGGTGCCCAGAGACACGGCTAGCCGGAGCTCAATTCAACAACTTCCCAATACCAAGTGCACCCGTGGTGCCCAGAGACATGCATAAGCATCCAGAGTTTGACATTTTTTTGAGCATTTAAATGGTACTGTGTGCTGTATGTATTTTCTTACCAAATGATGAAGTTAGTGTGTATATTGTTCCTGCCTCGTGCTTGTATCATATTCTATGCGCCATTTAGATATTCCATGATGCTGCATCCGTTGATCGATGCTTTTATTTATGGGTGGGGCTAAATGCACCCTCCCTCTCCCCTCTCTCTCTCTTCCCTCTTTCCCGCTCTCGTCTGTCTCCCTCTCTCTCGCCCTCTCTTCCCTCTTTCTCTCTCCTCTCTCCTCTCTCTTCTCTTTTTTTTTTTTTTTTTTCTTTTTCCATGTTTGTTTGCAAACAAGTTTTTTTCATTCGATGTGTTTAGAGCTTGTTCGCTGTGTTCAGAGCGAACAAGTATTTAAAAAAAATTTTAAACTAAAAATGAGTAATTTTTAAAAAAAAATTCATGTTACCCTTACTAATTGCACCGGTCCAATCGTAGATTTTTTGTTTAAATTTTTTACAACCACTTTCATGAATAATTTTGAAATTTATTTTTAAGTTTTTTACAACCATTTTGACGATTGATTTGGAAATCTTTTTGATGATATAGTAATTGACTTTATCCTATTAGTGTTAAATGTAATCATTAAGAAATTCAAAATTTTTAAACCATTCACGAGTAATTTTGAAACTTCTTTTTAATTTCTAACAATCACTTTAATGATAATGAATTTCGAAATTTTTTGAATAATACAGTAATTGTATTCGGTAAATTGTTAAATATAATTATTAAAAAAACTTTAAATTTCAAAAAATAAATTTTTTGCATGTTAGCCTCCCAAGAACATTTTTAATGGATGTTCGCCTCTTGGGCAACAGCCTGACTGTCGCCTCAAGAGGGCAAGGGCTAACAGCTCAGTTGTTCGCCTCAAGCAACATGCAAAAAAAAAAAAAAAAAAAAAAGAGGAAAGAAAAGGAGCGAGGGTAAAATGGGGATATGGAAATTAATGGGTGTATTTAGTAAAGGGGTGGGTGCATTTAGCCCCACCCTTTATTTATAAAAGTGATTCCATTTTCTCGAGTTTCTTCGTTGTTTTTTTTTTTTTTGGATGAAGAGTTTTATCTTTTGACTTGCACATTTGTGGCATGTTTGGTTGGTCATTGATAGCTTCCATTTAGTTGCTTAAATATGTAGGGGTATTTGAAGGGAAAAATTTATAGAACTCGTGATATACGGATTACGGAGTACTAGGCATAAATGTTACCCATTTTATATACTGCATCGTAGAAGTACAAAGGTGCTTATATAGGTCTTTATGAAGCATGGTGCAAAGAAATTTAGAAAAGTCCTCTTGAGAAATTAAATCTCTACGGCGTGAAGTAACTTCCTATGTGATCAAACCTAAGATTTCTAAGTCATAGAGTTTTGGTCCAGCTCTCCTAACCGTATAGGTTAGGCATCTTTGGTAGAAAATGGAAGTTTTAAATTTTAGATGTCGTTCAAAAGATGATGTGACAAGAGAGCTAATATGGTGAAGGAACAAAAAATAAAAATAGAAGAAACGAATATCCGGGTTATATTTATTATTTTTCATTGTAAAAGATGTCTAACATGATTTTTTTAAACGCACATTATATTAGATATTGTAGGGTATAATAAAAATTGTCACATAGTTTTGTCTCGTTTACCTCAGCAGCGAGACATTAACTGGACATCGAAGATGCTCTGGGAAGTACTATTATATAGGTGATAGAGATTGATTTTTAATGATTTTTAATGATTTTTAATGTAAAAAGGAGAGAGAATGAGTGGAGTTGAATGGCAGAAATTTGTGGATATGATGTGATATGTGGATGTGATTGATTTAGGGTAAAAAAATGGATAAAAAAGTGATAAAAACTTTTAAAAGCGTTTCCCAACACCCATATATTCAAGTTTTGGAAGTAATTTGATCATGATGTCTATTACTCTCTTGATAGGTGTAGTGGATTAGGTGATACAGCTCTATCAACAGAGAGAACATAACAAGGTAATTCATTTCATTTTTTTATTGTCACGTACAAGAAATTTGGACGCCCAACACGGTTTTGAGCCCGTTAGCACATAACTTTTTGTTCATTTTAATTCATTCTTTTCAAATTTCAAATTTGGTCAAACAAATCACATCCACATATCAACTGTACTTTTAAATCTCCACCATTCAATTCCACTAATTCTCTCTCTTCCTATTCATAAAAATACATTTTAATTTATACGCTAACACACTCAAAATCTTCCCATTTTTGCTCGCTATTCTTTATTTTATTTAAGAATCCGAGGCCCTCTCATAAATTTTGCCTTCCTCTTGGTAAGATGGGTCGTGCCCGTTAGCCTATAATTTTTTATATATTTTTATACAATTTTTTCAATTCCATTCATTCTTTCTCTTATGGCACATTCATGTATCTCGTGGGACCTACATGTATTATATAAATCTTCTCCATTCAACTCCACTTATTCTCTTTCCTATATTATATTAAAATCCATAAAATTTATTTTTACACATACACTAATACGCGCTGAATTAGACTTTACATATGACATGTCGAGTAGGGTATATTCTTAAGAGGCTCAAGGGATAATCCATGTGGCAGACTACCCATTCCTCTGCCTTCCAGTTGTGAATTTATCTCAGATCGAAAATGGCAAATTGGCTGTCGACAAGGGCATTTGGGTCTTTTGCAGGTAAATTTAATTAATGGCCATTCAACTTTCAATATGTAACCATTAACCCATTGAATTTTAACGTGTCACCCGTTACTCACTTAACGTTGGCCAATATAAACCGTTAACCACTCGTTACACATCCACTTGAATCTCTTAATAGAAATTCGTGATGTGGCTAACATGATATTACTTATTCATTCATTTTAACCTAACATAACATCCAAATAGACGACTTCATTATTAATTCAATAACACCTTTTTTAATAAATCTCAACATTCTAACTCTTATTGAAACTCTCTTTAGAAATCTTTTTAGTTGTGAATGAAGCTTTAATAATATAGTCTTTATCACACTATATGCCATCAATGACATCACCAACTTTTAATAGGCAATTTAAACGAACGTGTTAACGAGTTATATTGGTCAAAGTTCAGTGGTTGATTAGTAATACTTATAATTTCGCTGGGTTAATAATTACTTAACGAAAGTTCAATGCTCATTTATTAAATTTACAGGTCTTTTGTCCAAAAATTACTGTGGATAAAGTTAACTCTATTATTTAGACATAAAAAACCACTTTATTAGCACATAATAATAATAATAATAATAATAATAATAATAATAATAATAATAAGAGCAAATGACCAAAATCACCGGCTTTAAATATGTAATTCCACATCCCCAAATTTACTTTCATACCACAATTCACGAAAGTTTCACATGCCATAATAATAATAATAATAAGAGCAAATGACCAAAATCACCGGCTTTAAATATGTAATTCCACATCCCCAAATTTACTTTCATACCACAATTCACGAAAGTTTCACATGCCATTTCAAAATTGTCCTTGCACCCATAAAAGAATTATATAATCTATAATATAAGACTTAGGGTCTCCGGCCACCGTCTCAAACACCATCGTCGCTGCAATCTCCAATCACCACCTCCAATCGCCTTCTCCAGGGTCGACGTTCTTTCCGGTCATCTTCTTCAACTCCAGCGAAATATTTATGGCTTTAAAAGTCCAAAACTAGTCCCCAATTTTAAATAAACCCCCCAAAAAACTTGCAGTCAACCAAGAAACTTGCAAATCTTTATAAAAATATCTGAGAAATAAACAACAAATGTTCAGATCTACATCAAACATACCCAAAAAAAGAAACAAGAAAAAAATCTGCAGCAAACTCTATCAATGTCTTCTTCCTAAACTTGATGATTGAAATTTTCTCTCTTCTTTCTCTCTATATCTCCCTTGGATTATATCCTTACGGCCTTGAAAAGTTGTTCTTTTGTCACTTTGTGTTTTGAGTGTGCAAAATAGACTAGATTTCAGGCAGTTGGGGTGGGTGAAGGATTGTTAACCGGATGGGTGACTGAAGGGAACAATGGAGAATTAGAATTCGCCCAGGGTATTTTTGTCTTAAAACATTGACATTCTCGTGAGTTTAGGAATTGTGGAAATATAATTTTAATCAAGTGATTACATATTTTAAAGTTGTCATTTTAGGTATTCTTTCTAATAATAATAATAATAATAGGAGACTTTAAAAATGTAAATACTTTGTTGGCATAATTTTTGAAAGGACACCAATGGCATAGTTTTCAATTTGGACGGACCAAAATGCCCTTTGGTAAGTTGGACTTAGTAGACCTACTATCAGGGGAGACGTCACTTCATCACTACCACCCATCTTCTCTTTTCAAATTCGGAAGTTCACTGTTGCTACACTCCTTCACCACTAACCTCTTGATTAACCGGTGCAATCGTCCATAACAGTCTATTCTTTTAGTGGTATTGTAATGCCTCGATCGAATTCGTCCCGAATACGCATATAATTTCGTATGTGAATCGTATGTAATTCTATGTACGATATGCTATGATATGATTATGCTTCGACATGATGTATATGCCTATGTTATGTTCATAATATGTTTTGAAGTGTATGAGATGCCCCGGAATTCGCTACTGCCTTCGAATTCATGAGAAATGGAGAATTTCAGTAAAAGCAGAATTACGGCGGTAAATGTCAGGGTTACGGCCGTAAATGTCAAGAAGAAAAAAAGTGAAGAAATGACCCGAGGCCTTCAAACGGTCGTCTGATGGAATGTGATATGGCCGTATGGCTAGATCACGGCCGTAAGTTATGTAGTTACGGTCGTAAATGTGAAATATACGGCTGTAATTTCAGAAAATGGAGAATGGATGAAATTTATAGAGGGCTTTTTATGGGCGGAAGGAAAATGTGATACGGTCATATGTTATGTGTTACGACCGTAATTTTAAGTCGGTAGATTGGGTATTTCTAGATCTTTCTTTCCATTTCTTGGGATATATCCAACCAAACTCGACTCCAACACTTCAAAAACACTCACAAGACCCTTATGAGCCTATGTAAACTCCTCAACCTCCCTATATCATTTATGTAATCCATGTTTGGGCTATGATTTTAAGAAGGAAAGAAGAAAGGAGAGGAGGAAAGGAAGTGAGGAAAGAAGGAAATGTGCTTAACATTTGCTTGTGCTTGTTTTAAGGTGGGTAATAGATGTTTTATCTATGGTCTAAAGTAAATACGTGCTTATGCTCGAGTTAATCAAGAAATGGATATATTTATGATGGTTAAGAAGCGAGAAAGCATGTTAGAATTCATTGGCCTTGTTGGATGGTTATGTTATGATATGAAAATAATGTGTATATGTATATGTGACCTATGTGATCCTCAATGCTCATTTCCGTAAATTGTTTAGATACAAGAATTTATGCTACAAGAATTTATGAAAGCATGAAAGTAAAAAAATCTAGCTATGTTAACATATCTGGTAAGGGAACCAAGTGAAGTACGTGTCTAAATGAATTAATTGAATAACATTGGCACTAGATGGTGCTAGATGAGATGAATGTGGTTCACTATAGTGTAAGAATGAAAGAAAGAAAGAATGTGATATATGTGTTAAGGTTATGTTGTTGTAGCCTTGACTTCTATGTGATTATGTGAACCAACGAGGATATGATTATGGACGGATATGTTATGTTTGAACGATGTGACATTCTGGGACGTTGGGTACGAAATGTCCAATGAATGAATGTGTAATGCCTTTGTATACTAAAAGAAGGTGATACTCTTATGTCGTGGTACGGACATGATTGTGAAGCTTTGTATATGTGATACGTATGAATGATGATGATGAAAGGAAAACAAGGTATAACGAGGCAAATGTTTACACGATCATATCATGAAGCATATGTATGTGACGTTGTTTATCATGTGTTTACCGAATATGAAAGTTACATTGGCCCAATGGGGAATCTAAACCCGTATGTGATCATATGGCCTTATGTGGCGGTGTAATGGGTAAGTTAAGCCCTTAGGCGATAGTCGAACGAGGGATCTAAGCCTCAAATATAATAAAAGGCCAGCCAAAGATGAAATGAAATAAGATGGCGCCAGTGTATTCACATGATTTGCAATATGGCCCAAAGAAAAGAGAATGTGATGTGCAGTCCATGCATTGCATTACATCTATTTTCCACCGAGTCTTTATGACTCATTATGTGTACGTTTATGTTTTTGAAGGGTATGTGCATGGGAGATGGCGAAGAGTCCTTCCAAATGATGTAACGTTGATGTGTGATCGGGAAAAAGAATCTAATGGCCCTGCGATCTCTGTGGATGTAAGTCGAAACCCTTAGAGATATTTCAATATGTAAGAAAGTTTTAAAGAAAGTTACGAACTCAGGGTTTCCCGAATGTTATGTATGAGTAGCGTTGCCTTTAGTTCCAATTATGTTATGAAATGAAATGAAAAACGTGCACAAGGCCAAGAGGTTGCCATTATGTTAATGTTACGTGCACATTTTGTATGTTATGACGTCAAGATGACGTGTATGTATGTGTAACTAGAGGGGGCGTCACAGGTATATTTATCGCGATCGTCGAAGAGCTTCACAATGTGGCGATTGCCGTAGTTTTATTTTTTTTACTGAAACTTTAGAAAATACCTATATTCTATATTATCGGATATAGAATCTTGCAATTATTCATCTTCTCCAGAGACTGGTTCATCTTTTCCGGCGATTGATTCAACTACAGATCTACTCTATCCATTCTTCAAAGTTCATAAAAGATTTTGGGAGGGGGGGGTGTGAATTAATTACAAATGGGAGTGTCAAAGAAATGTAGAAAATTTCCCGTATCTCTTCAAGAATTCCCACTTATGTTGTTGAGTTGGTGTGTGTAAGGATATTCGAAGAAATTTTATGCCATTCTTCAATAATTCTACCCATGATGTTGAGTGTGGTTGGTGAGGAAGAAGAAGAACATCCTTTGCAAGAAGGAGAAATTAATTGTGCTGATGTTAACAAGCTGGAAAACTAAAATGTGGGTTCAATTGTGCAGAATCCGGGTCACTCAGCAACAGTTGCAGGAAGGGTAGTTTTTGCACTACAACATAAAAATTATATTGTACTTATCATTTGCAAATATAAATTGATGTGAATGGGATTATGAAAAAGAATGACGATAATTTTGTCATTCACTCTAATAATGACAACAATGTTGGCTCCACATAGCTAAAAAGAAAAAAAAAATATTACATCACACTTTAAAAAGAAGACATTAGTTTTTTTTTTCTGGTTAGTTATTTATTTTTTTTCTGGTTAACTTTTTTAGTTCTTTCCACTTTAGATTAGTCAATAATTAAGGCCATGTCAGGATGTAAATTTTTATCAATACTTTCTAAATTTAAATTTAGTCAAATCAATCACATTCATATATCGTGGGATTCACATGTATTACATAAATCTTCATATTTAATCCCCATGATAGGATTGGGTTTTTTACTCATCTTTATACATTTTTATCCATTTTTTTTTTTGAATTTGAATTTGAATTTGGTCTAGCCAATCACATCCATGTATCTTATAGGACTCACATATACTACACAAATCTCCACCATTCAACTCCACTCATTATCTCTCTTATTTCACATAAAAAATCATTAAAAACAAATCAATCATATTATGGTATCAACTACACTCATTCTTTCTCCTATTTCGCATAAAAGTACATAAAATTCTTTTTAAAAAAAAAATTCAATCCTAAATTATTACTTTTTCAATCAACGCTAATTTTATTTGATTGGTCACATTAACAAGAATCTACATTGTACCATTACATTCTTATAAATATCCTCAATAGCACTCATGTTGTCCTCTCTAGTTCGGAAAATCTCATTTTCGCTATTATTGACATGGAGATACTTAATTGATTTTGAGAGAATAAGACCTTCTTACACTGCAAGAATTTATTGATTCACATCACCAACTAATAAAAAAGTATTTCCATTTGGGGAGGAGAACAAGAGTGATATATATAGACAATCAAGACTGGTTGACCTTAAACTATATGGACATGGCGCAAGGAGTGCTAAAGAATCTTCCACAATGTTACGGTTGATTGTCACTATATAAATGGCAAGCTATCGGTTTGTGATTATAGTAACATATTTTTAATACGTTACAAGTGGTTTACAATTTTTGCTCTTTTGCATAGTTGAAAAGTTTATAAGTTGTTAATAGAGATTACCATAAATCTGTGTAGTAGTTGTCACGTTGATTCATCGTTGTACAATAAAACTACATTGGACAATGAATTAGTCAAGATCTACACTAATGATAAATCGTTAACTAGTATTATTTCAGGTGGACAATGAGTAACAAATTATCCATTGCAATAAAAAGATAGATGGTGAACGTTGATGACTTGATGTAAGCTGTCACCAACTACTTGAATCCAAGGACCAATTTTTGGTAGTTGAAACGTAAAACTTGATTGGTGTTTGATCATAAATCGAAAATCGGATTATTTTGGTTTAATTTTCAGAAATATGAGTGCATAACTTCCATTCTTGAGTATTCAGAAAAAAAAAAAAAAAAAACTCTTCCATTCTTGATATTTAACTCCAGTTGATGTCGGGCAGTGTACGAACGTGCTGGAAAAAACTTTAAACACTCCACTTGCATTTACTCTATTTATGGATGTAAGTATCATTAAAGACATGGTTGTTAACGTATAAATTATAATATATTTTTATGAATAGGAAGAGAGAGAATTAATAGAGTTAGATGGTAAAGATTTAATGGTATAAGTGGATCCTATGAAATATATGAATGTGATTTGTTTAATCAAATTTGAATTTTTAAAAATAGGAAAAAGAATGTGTTTTAATGAGTATGCTAACATGAATCATTCAATTACACTAGTCATTTTTAGTCAACATGTGAATTGTGATACTCTTGTTGACTCCGGATCTTCGGACCTACCTAGGGGAATTTATTTATTTTATTTTTACTGCCGGCTATTCAGCAAGTTTAAGAATATTTTCTGCTGTAGTTTACTTTATAAACATATTATTATTTACTTCCACATTTATATTCTAAATGGCAATTTGTGTATTTGATGATTATTGATTTAAAAGTAACTTAATTTAATTACATAAAAAATTGATATTGTGAAGTTTAATAGTTATCATCTAAGATATAAATTAGAATGTGACTATAACATGACTCATTTTTAAGATTTAACAATTTGTATTTATATTTTGCATTCACTCGACAACGTAACATTTTTTTTAATAAATCGTCGCTTGGCAACATAGTACTGATCATATTTCTCGACCGACTCCATCAAGATCACCTAAAGACAAAAAGAGAGGGAAAAAAAAAAGAAAAAAAAAAGAGACGTACATTAACGAGTTTACGTACACCTATTGCTCTCTGCTACTATTCTACTTGTCAATTTCCATGCACACTACTCCAAATCTTGGATGTTAGAAGATTTGTCTTTTGCACTACGACATTTCTTGTAACGTGAGTGCCCAATTGAGACATTTTCTCGCGAGAATTTAGCCGACAATCTTATAAAATCACACAAAATTTAAAAAGAGAGGATTTTCTTGTTATCTTTTACAGTAACCACAAAAGAAATTCGTTTGATTTGTTTACAAGGAAAGTGTCATCTTCCTCTCCTAGTTTATTCCTTGATCCAATCAAGAAGTTGGAAAATTTTCAAAAATCATCACATGGTTTTTTAACTATGGAATACTCTGCCATTTTGAAAGCCCGTCTGACTTCCGTTTTGAAATCCAAGATCAGATCTAGAATCAGTATAACGAGAAGGAGTTTCAGTAATTTTGAAAATTTCTTAGTGATATCATGCGCTTGGCAGTCGGTTAAAATTTTGGCAATAATTTTAGGCAAAAAAATATTGTAAAACTTTGACCGGCGGCCACGGGGCACAACAGTATCGTCGGAAAATTTTTCAAATTGTTGGAACTCCCCCTCATTGTGTTGATTCTAGATCTGATCTTGGATTTCAAAATGGAAGTTGGACGGGCCCTCAAAATGGCCCGATGATTCCATAACTACGGTAAGGATGATGGTACTGGAACGGGGTTGTCAAGAAGTTTATAAAAGTTTTCTTGAGATCAACTTTGCCAGTTGACTGGTTGGCTCAATAAAAAAAAAAGATATAAATAAGTAAATAAAATTTGAGTTGACCTCAAAAGTGAAGGGAAATATTGAGGATATGTTTGATAGAAATTATTGGAAAAATTATTTTTAAACATAAAATTGAAAAGTAAAGAAAATTTATTAAAAATAGATAAAATAATACCAAATAAATATAACAAGACACAATTAATTGAAAATGATAGTGGAGAAAAAATATTATATATATATATATATATATATATATATATATATATTCAAATTACATCAAACAAGCCCTTAGCTCACATCGTTTTTGCGTTCTTATCAGGTCGGTGTGGATTAATTAAAAAAAAAAAAAAGGTTAATGCACGTTCAAGGTCAAAATATAAAATCCCCTTTAAAAAAAAAAGAAGATAAAAGAAAAAAGTCAAAATATAAAATGTAAAATTTTATAGTTTTATTTCGTATATATGCTATTCAATATTGATTTACTTAGTTTTTTCAGGCGATTAAGAAATTATAATTAATATTATTTGTAGTAATTTTTTTATTAATAACAAATATTAAATAGAGAATTTTAGAAAATGAAAATATACACACTAATAAAAAAGTGATATATTTTGAGACAGGTGAATAAAAAAACGAATATGTTTTAATGGGATGGAGGATGTAATGGGTGTTAGCATATAAATTATAATATATTTTTATGAGTAAGAAGAGAGAAAATTAGTGGGGTTGGATAGTATAGATTTAATAGTATAAATGGACACTATGAGATATATAGATGTAATTTATTTAATCAAATTTAAATTTTAAAAATATGAGAAAAATATATTTTTATGAGTATGATAACATGCTCATTTGGACAAATTTTAACATCTTATAGATAACGACATATGCCAAGTAATATTATTCAGCAGTTAATAATGTCAACATACAATGTTGACAACATTTAAGTCACAATGAGTTCATTAATATGAATTTACAATCAAAATATTACATGAATCACTTCAAAATATTAAATGAAACTGCTAAATAGTTCAATTAGTCATAAAGTCTTCAAAATAGACTCATTACATGTTATGTTAAAATATAAATTTTATACGATTCAATATATATATATATATATATATATTTATTTATTTATAATTGTAAAATTGTTGGCCACTAATAAATACTTTTACCAGTCAAAATTGCATTGCCGGCGCCTTTGAGTATGTGCTAATCAACCCGTTGAAATTTTGAACAAATTAACGGTAGTCTGTAGGTACCTTACTGATCCACAATGAGAAAAAAAAATAGAGTGGTGAGACCGCCATCGAGTGAGAAGCTTATGTATTATTCATCTAACTTAACGTAGATACCCAAAAAAAATTAAATTTAAAAAAAAAAAAAAAATTTACTTGCTACGTGGGTATTGGCTTCTGTTCCCCACAGTGGGGAACAGAGCCAAACCGCAAATTAACCTAGTAGCGGAAAACAAATTAAAAATTAAATAAAAAATAGAACCATCCTTAATCTGTGTACACATGTAATTAACTGACTAACTAATTAATTATTAATTATATAAATAACTTTTTATATTTAGAAACAAAAAGATAGGCTAGCTAAGATCTAATACAATAATATATATGTTGCACATGTGACACATGAGATATAAACATATAAAATTTTATATATCAAATTTCTGTTTCTTCTTTTTCATTTTTTTCTCTATCTTTGATAATTTTGTCTTTATATTGTACTTGACATTTTCTACAAATAGATATTGCTTTTGATAATGTGGAAAAAATTACGAAAAATAGAGAAAAGTGTAGAAAAAAGAAAGAGAAAATTGATGTATTAATTTTTATGTGTCTGTCCCTCTCATACTATATGTATACCATATATATTATTGTATTAAAGATGCTTATACGGTAACAGTCCCATACTCCCATTAGATCCACGTTCCCCTTTGCTAAAACTTTTTGTCTAAAGAATTGATAATAAAAATAAGAAATAACAGACAAAAATACACTTTCTAAAGTTATTATAAGAGACCTAGAGTTTATTCGTGGGTCATGGGAGTCACTCTACTCTTGAATTGTGTTATAAATAAATCACGCAAAGGAATATTATTTTATGATTTTCAACTATAAATATCTCTACATTCAAAAAAAAAACTATAAATATCTCAAATCGAATTTAAATTATTACATAAATAAAGCCTGAGAGAGAGATGTCTTTAAATTTGAATATTTACTCTTTTACCAAACTCTTTGAGTTTTACTTTTCTTTTACCAACCAATCACTAATTTGGTCTTTCTTTTGTAATAATAATAATAATAATAATAATAATAATTATTATTATTATTATTATTATTATTATTAATTTAATTTAATAATTAATAATAAAAAGAGGCCGCTTTTGGAGGGAAAATTCCCTCCCAAAGCAGCTTGTTTTTATTATATATATATATATATATATATATATATATAATATATAGATTTTCTTGCTCATCTTTTAATATTTTTAAATATAAATTTTGGAAGGTTTTTTTCCTTCTATGATATTTTCTCTTTATTGGTTGGTTTTTAAAGTAAAATTTGATTTTCCAGCTTCTAAGACTTTCTCTCTATTGGTTCATGTTTTTAATTAAGAAGTTCGCTAAGATTTAATTTTAGTATGATATAAAATTGCTATTGATTAAATTTTTATATAAAAATTAAAATAAATGTGTACAGTTAAAATACAAAAATTAAATTTGACCATCAAGTAATTTCAGATATAATTAATTGTTGGGTTATTTCGAGCAACAGAGAAATGGGAGGTGAATAGATGGAATCGGTCTAAATTCTAAAAGGAGAGAGAGATTATATGAGTGAGTGAGCGAGAGTGTGAAATTGCTTCTTCCATCCACATCCGATGTCGATAGGCCTCAATTTGCTCTCTGCCAAAAGTTTTCCCACTTCATGTGGGCTTGCCAACAACGACATAAGAAAACCTCAATTTGCTCTCTGTATTATTTTAGGAAAAAAATTGTGCTCTTTGTATTTTGTCTGTTCATATTTCAATGGTCCTGTTAAGATTTCAATTCCCTTTTTTTTTTTTTTTTTTTTTTTTGCCTGGGAGGGAGGAATCACAAGGCGAGTCATATAGCCCATATCGTTTTCAATGGTCTTGTGAAGATTTCAATTCCCTTCTTTTTTCCTTTTTTGGAATTACAAGGTGATGAGGAGTATAGGGGAGGGGAATCGAACCCCAAACCTATGAGAAACGGACCCAAATATCACCGAACCACATAAAATCTTGGCAAAATTTCAATTCCTACAAAGAGAATTTAAGTAATTTACATACAAGAGTTTCAATGTTAAATAAACGCTTCTTCCAACTCATTTATGTGAGATATAAAATAGAAAAACATGGTCATTTCTTCTACCTCGAACATCTTATCTATTAAATCTATCTATATCTATATTTCAATAAAGAGAAGTCGCTTCTGAATGGAATTCTCCAAGTAATTTTTCAATATTTTTAAATATAGATTTTGGAAGGTTTTTTCCCTTCTATGAGACTTTCCCTTTATTGATTGATTTTTAAATTAAAATTTAGTTTTCTTACTTATAAGACTTTCTCTCTATTGGCGGATTGTTTTAATTAACAAACTCCAAAGACTTGGGAATTTTGTGAACATAGCCCTTAATTATTTTTACAAATAATTAACGAAGAAATAAAAATTAATTAAATTGCTAATTTCACTGGGATTTAATTTTCGTGTATACAAAATTAAAATTATTTAAATTTTTACATAAAAATTGAAAGAAACATGTAACATAAAAAAAGAAAGAAAGATTGGACCTCTTTAATTAATTTTAGATATAATTAATTATCTGAAAATAAAATTAATTAAACATATAAATATTAATTAAAAATAAAAAATTTAGCTAAAATTTAATTTTGTGTGATAAAAAATTAATCAAAACTAGCTGTTTCACCCGTGCGTTACACGGCAGATAATTTTTTCAACTGATAACGATATTAATAGATGTTAATAACATTAACATAAAATCTAAAAAAATAATTAAAATAAAGAATGGGTTACAATAATAAACTTAAATAATTTAACTTGAAACAATTCTATAAAAATTTTGAAAGAATTTTTTCTATATTTGTTAATGTTAATCCTACCATATGTAAGGAATAAGCTTATGAAAATCCATACAACTAAATTCCATATGTCTCCATGTAACTTAATTAGTATTTACACTCTTTATGCAGGATGATAATCTTTAGATAAATTGTAAGATGATTGTGATAATATATAATATTTGCTCATTTCCCAAGATTAATCTACTAATATAAATCAAAATAAAATAACTTTAAATATTATAATTATCAAAATAACTCTACTAACATTAGTAGAGCTCATTATTTTTTCTTTAAAATTATTTTACATTTTATTATATGCAATTATAAATTTTGAGAAATATTAATTATACATCGATTATGATATACATTATTAACAATTAATATGTAAATAATGATTTTATTTGTAATTGCTGAAATATAATCAAGATAGAGATATATTATAAAAATAACTTGATAGTGAATGTCCGCCATGATGCTGTAACACCTCGCTTTTACCATTCTCTTAAGGAAATAACATTTCATCACCGCCCCATCCTCATTTACTTCTACTTATGGCAAGTGAGGGTGATATGAAAATTACAAAGCTTCATTCTTGTATCTAAGTAGAACGTCTTAGAAAATTCTCATCAGTGCACGTGCCCCATCATGATGGTTCAATTGAAGACTTTTATTTCGATATTTTATTTATTCAATAAATACCTTCTAAATATACTAAACACGTATATTAACATATTAGGCATAAACTTACTAATTTAATATATTCGGTATATTAAATATTGAATCATTTGATATAAATTTTAAATTGATTTGGATAAGGCAAATAAATTGAAATATATATGATTAATACTTAAATATACAATCTATTTGATGATATTTAAAAATTAAATAAAATCTCAATTGCCAAAATTCGATATAAACTAAATAATTTAAAGTAGGTATGATTTTTAATATTTATTTGAGAGATAAAAACTTAGATAAATATTTAAGCGTAGTTGAAAGCGAAATTTCAAAATATTACAATTGAGTCATATAATTCCAATAATTGATTGAGTCAATAACTAATTATTTAGTAAGAATTCTTAGATTTATTCCCTAGCGCAAGCGACATATTGAACAAAAGAATTATTATATAATTGTTGGTTCGAATAGTACCAAAATAAAAAATAATACTATTTGAAAACTTATTTTTTGGAAACTTGTCAGACGAAAAAATGGCGAGATCTTGAAAGAGCGTGTAAAAAGAAATATTAATGTTTTGTTAAATCGAACTATAACTCAAAAGAAATATCATAGAAAATCTGAAAATCACATAAGAATCAAAAAGAAAAAGCATGTTTTGAAAAAGTGTAATCTTGAAAAAGTAAATAAAGTTAATTATGGTGACTAATCATCACTGCTTCGATTACTTTGCAATAAGATATAACACCAATTCTAAGAATCAATCTTATAGTGTTAACTTAACTTTATTTTAAATACGTAAAAAGATAAATTAATTTAAATGGCATATTTTTCTTCCCATGAATCTAATTAATTTTAATAATTTTTCATTTTTCAAAATAATTACATTTCCTTTTAGTAATTTAATTAATTTTGATTAATTTTGCGTCTAATAAAACTCTCTCAATTTTCACAAATGAAAATATATCCAATTAAATCTAATAAATATAATTAATTGTAATATAAATAATTTTAATTAATTCTTATTTTTAGCTAATTATTTATAAAAATAATTTATTATTTCAAAATATTTTGTTTTTTAACTTAAGTTTAAGAATTGCGTGAATCTAATTTTAAAGATATTTTTATAATTAAAAAGATATCTTTGCATGTCGAAAAAAGATGTCTTTTCATTTTTAAAAAATCTAGCTAACCATTTATACTCTCTAATTAATTTTAATTATTATTTATTTTTTAATTAATGTTATTTTTACTATTCAACAACAATTGATTAATTTTAGTCAAGCTAAACCATGTACAATTTTAAGTCATTGAAACCAAGTCCAATTAAATAATAATAGTATTACTAATTTTAATTAATGGCATAAGAATTTGTTTTAATTGATTTTCATTTATTTCTAAAATTACCATTTTAATATCTACACTTTTAAGAATTGTATAAATCTAATTTTAAAGAAATCTTATAATTTAAAAGATGTATTACAATTAATTTTTTTTTAATTTTTAGGGAAAACCCGCTTCAATTTAATATTTTTTTAAATTAATTATATTTTCCCCTTTAAGAATGTAATTAATTTGAATTAATTGTTGTCCACTGAACACATGTGTAGCAAAATATTAGCAACAGAATTTACTATTTTAATTAATTATTGTTTAAATAATTATAGTTAATTTTTTATTTTATTTAATTATTTCTTAAAAAATTAATTATTTTAAAAAAATTGCTTCATAGCCATAATTTTAAGAATTATATGAATCTAATTTTAATAATATCTTATAATTGAAAAGATATCTTGAAATTTAAAAGATATAGATATAGATTTAATTAATTAAAAAATCGATTAATGTTATAATTGAATGATTAATTAAATAAAACTGATGTTGCACGTTTCTTTTAATTTTTATGCAAACATTAAATGAATTATAATTTTTTATCCAACAAAAATTAATAAATCTTAGCGAAATCGCTAATTTTAATTAATTTTCATTTATTAGCTAAATATTATTTTCAAAAATATGAAATTAATTTTAAAATTAATTAAAGGGTCCAAGCTAAGTTTTAAATTTTCATGTTAAATATTTATTTTATTTTTTTATGTAAATATTTAATGAATTGTAATTTTTCATCACACAACAATTAAATCTTACAAAAATTGGCAATTTTAATTAATTTTTATTCCTTAGCTAATTATTTATAAAAGCGATTAATAGTTTCTAAAATTAATTATTGAGTCCAGCCTAATTTTTAAATTTTTTAGTACAAATTCGGAATCCTAGTGTTGGGATTTTGTCTCAAACTCGGGCCAACTGTCGGTAAGTTTCTTTTTATTTTTCTGTAAAACTTTAATGAATCTTAATCTTGTATGGCAAAAAAATTGAATCTTAGTTTTAATTAATTTTTGTTTGTTAGCTAGTTATTAATTAATTATTTCTAAAATTAAGTAACGGGTCTGATCATATTTTTTTATTTTAATGTTAAACATTTATTTGAATTTTTGTGGAAAAATTTAATTAATGGGAATTTCGTATGGCATAGAAATTAAATCTTAGTGGAAATTGTTAATTTTAAATAATTTTATTTTTTTAAATACGAAAATTATGAAAAAACGATCACTCAAAAATTCATTCTAATTTCTAAAACACCCGCATTATTGTTCACATATAAACTTATAAATTGAGTATTTGAAAAGAAAAATAAGAAAATTTCAAATTTCTTTGATTCAATATAAAATTGAAATTTATCACAAATATATAATATTTATCGGTTTCCATTTTGTAATTACACGAGAAATTGTATTCAAGTACTATATCAATATATAAATTATTATTTTGGCAAATTAAATATTTATTCAGAAAAAAATTATCTAGTTTTAAACATAAAATAAAGCTAGCTTTACCATATATTTGTGAGATAAACAAAATTGAAGTATTATTTTTAAATTTAATTTATTTTCAAGTGTAAATCAAATATGGGATAAATTAAAAGTTCAAACAATTTATACATTTCATGATATTTGAATTTTACACACGAACATCGATTAAGTGTTGTAACAAATTATTAATTTATATTTAAATTGGACACTAATTTATATATTTGTGGTAAATTTTAATTTTTCAAAAAATAAAAATTTATGTATTAATAGCATACTTATTGTAAAGCTCTCATCAAGTCGAGTAAAATAGAATCACAATTTTTTTTATATGTAGAATATGAAAAAAAAGGAGAGAAAATGATAGAGAAAGTATTTAGATGTTATGAGATTGGATAAAGTATGGTAGAAATAATAAAATAAAATCTATATACATTAATATTAATAAATTAGGGAGGGAAAAAATGAAAAAATTAGGTTCGATATGGATTCGAAAATAAAAAATAAAAAGAGATTTTTTTAAAATGGGAAGACGAATTTAAGACAATAAAAATATAATAAGAAAAAATCATCATTTGCTATATATATATATATATAAATTATTCTATATATAGATAGAAGATTATATTAGGAAAATTTAATAGGCGAGAAAAATTAAGGATGCATTTAGGCGGGAAAAAATACTCCTTATATATATATATATAGATTAATTATATTGCTAAATAGTATATAAATATTTAAACTACCGAATATTTACTGGATGGAATTTTCTGAAATACAAGCGAAACTCTATCCGAATTCTTACAAATTTTGAATATACATGACCTAAATCATGTATGTTCTGGATTGTGGTGATTTTTTTATAATCATTTTCAATTTTCAATACTATTAATTTTATTTTATTTATTATATTTATGGTAATCACGTATTAATATACATGTTTCCCTATATAGCGCATTGAATTACTCCTAATAGTTAATGATGATTGAGTATTAACTTTAATCACGATTATAGTGAATTTTGTATTTAATGAGATAAAAATAACATACATCTATCTACACTATTCACGTAAAACTCCCTTCTTCCTCTCTATCTTGCCAAAAATCACATCAATCTTCTACTTTATTTTGTAAAATTTTAGATTCTCATTCTTATAAATTTAATTTAATAAGTATAGCAGTTATATAATTTCGACTGTCAATTTGTTTGCAAATAAAATCTATTTTCTATTAAAAAAATATTTTTTACCGTAAGATTTTATTGCAAAGAAGCGGAATATATGCCAGTTTTAATGGAACAATCAAATTCATATTTTTATTTTTATTACTATTATTTCTTTTCCTCCTTTTCACTTTTGAAGCTACTTCTTTTACTTTATTGGGCAAAAAAGATCCGATAAAATATCCGTTAGAATAAAAATATAAAAATTAAAAGAAAAATTGTTCTGGTGAAATCTTTAGTTGACTGCAGATCAAATCAGGAATACACCGTGTGTTAGGGGAAGACTGGCAATGCCGGATCCAAGATTACCTGCATAAGAGTAAACCCATTCTTTGCCAATTTTTCATAGAGGGAGAGAGAGAGTAAAGCGTGAAATCTCAATCGTCTGGTTGTTTTGATGTGAATTTCACGCATCTCATTCACATCTTCCCATATTCAATCGGATTAGTTCTTCACGCATTCACATATTTACGCCAAACCCACATGCCACCACCACCTCAACAGGACAAAAGAGAAAAAGCGTGAATATTTTTTGAAACCCATTTGTTTTTTCATTTATAAATCGAAAAAAGGAAACAAATCCCATGTTTTAGATTTCGGTAATTTCGAATTTCTTCATCATAATCGGTTGTCTTCTTCGTCGTATTGTGATCTCTGTCTCTCTCTCTCTCTCATTCAATTTTGTCATTGGTTGTCATCGTCGGCACATCTCATACATATTCGGTGTGAGATCTGTTCATTTACTGAATTTTTTGGGGGTGGATCTTGTTTGGTCTTCTTCTGATTTGTGTATCTAGTTCTCATTCACAATTCTGTAGTAGTAGTGACAGAGGAGTAATAGTTGAATTAGAGGGAGAGAGATGGAGTCGGAGAAGAAATCGTCGGCAGTATCAGATGTAGGCGCATGGGCAATGAATGTTATAAGTTCTGTTGGAATCATTATGGCTAACAAGCAGCTCATGTCATCCGGCGGCTATGCTTTCAGCTTTGGTTAGTCCGCGTTTTATCAGATCTCATCCATTTCATCCATTTTCCTTCTGAATTTTGAATTTTAGATGGCTGTTGATTTCAAACTTCACATGTCTTATTGGATTGCCTGCATTGACTGTAATCTATTCGTGATGGATTTCGAGGCGTTCATCAGATTTTCATGTGTAGGATGTGCCAAATTTATTTTAAACCAATTGATCAATGTTGGGAACTTTTAGTTTATATGCATTTATGGCTAACTTCAATTATTCATAAGCCTTCAAAAAATCCAGTATAGTAGTTTTTTTGTAAATTTGGCCTCAGGTCCATTTTAGTTAATGGAATAGATTTAAGAAGGAAATACGCTATTTTGCTCCTTGGTGACTGAGATTTGGCAGTTTTTTGTTGGATTTGTTGTTTTATATGCTTAAAGGATTTACTGGTGAATTTGTTTTTAATGATCTTTACATGTTTATACTGTCAGGCTAAAATCTACAGCCTTCTTAATGATTCATTTTGTCCCGTGCAGCTACAACGTTGACTGGTTTTCACTTTGCTGTTACTGCTCTTGTTGGTATGGTCTCCAATGCCACAGGCCTTTCAGCATCAAAGCATGTCCCTCTTTGGGAACTTCTCTGGTTCTCGATTGTCGCCAATATGTCAATCACGGGGATGAATTTAAGTCTTATGCTGAATTCTGTTGGATTTTACCAAGTATAATTCTAAGCTCCACTCGTTTATATTTCTTTGTTACATGATGGTGTTCAAAATTCTCCTTACTGCATATACATTTGACTGTTATAATTTCATTTGGAGTACGTCTGAGATTTGTAAAAATAGTTTTTGAATGTGTGGTGGAAAGGCAAAGAGAGGTTTTAAAAAATGTGAAAAAGCTGTGAAATCAATCAAGCGAGTGGTTAGAAATGATGTTGGACAAAAATGATTTCTGGAATACGCTGTAGCAAACAAGCTCTTAAAATATACTTGTGTCATTTGAATTAATCTACCCCATCTTATTGTGCTTATGTAATATTTTCATTTCTGCCCTTCTCCTATTCCCCCATTCAAAATATTAATTATAATCTTCGTCTTACTGCAAAAAAAAGCATTCTCTGCAGCCTGATAGATGAAAACTTGATGACATCCATACTTGCAATATCACTGGATCAAGTTCAGAGCCCCATACTTCTGGAATGAAAACTTGATTTATAAACTCTGAATAAACAAATGTGCTTGTTAGTACATCGAGTCCTTGGTGGCTTGTGCTCCTCTGAAGCTCATTAACTTCTCTTCTTGAAATCCAGCTAATGGCCTACTCATAAGCCTTTACAACCACTTATACATTAAGCCAATTTCATCTTTATCATAGACCACTTCTTTTAAAACTGAGGTGAACTTCCCAATGCATCTGGTAGTATTATCACCATTAAGTTTCTTGACAGGAAGAATGAGATCTGGCAGAATGTTGTTTTCCCATTGTTAAAATTGATTGTGGTCTATTCTGCAAAATTTATACACGACTTTCAAAGAAGAATTGTAGGGGAGCCAACAAAATTTGTGATAGTAATGAGTAGTAGCTATGAATGTATTCCTGAAATTAATGTTTGACTTTGACTAATTTATAAACCGTGTATAAATTTGCTGGCAGATTGATGCTAATTTAGTACATAAACTGAAAACCATCCGCTGAGCTAACAGTTAATGTTTGCTAAAATTATAAAGTTCCCTAGAAATGTCAATCTTTGAATTATAAGCTTATGACAAATGCCATGTCTTCTCTTTTATTATGTAGTTGTAATCTCTTCATTTTTGGTAAGCTAAAGACATTGTTTACTTTGATGTAGATCTCAAAATTGAGCATGATTCCAGTGGTCTGTGTGATGGAATGGATCCTTCACAGTAAGCATTACTCGAGGGAAGTTAAAATGTCTGTTGTGGTTGTGGTTATAGGTGTGGGTGTTTGCACCGTAACTGATGTTAAAGTTAATGCCAAGGGTTTTCTCTGCGCTTGTGTCGCAGTCTTGGCAACATCGCTGCAGCAAATTGTGAGTATATTTAATTTTCATTCCCACTGTTTGAACAGTGTTAAAATGTTCGGTTCTCTTGGGTGCCAACTAACAAATTTTATGCTTCTCAAAATAACATTGAATTGGATCAAAATAACATTGCCAGAGTCTTCAATGGAGGTTGTTAAATATTAAAAATAAAAATAAAAAAATAAAATAAAAAGAAAAGAAAGAGAGAGTTGCTGAGTTTTAGATGGTTGAGGCTACCTTGGCTATCTCTGCTGAACAATTTTCTTGTTTTTGAGCTAAGAAGGTGGTGAGGTTGAAGACTTCTTGATTTCTTTTTATTTCCCGTCCTCAGAATAATACTTCTTTAAAAGAATTATGTAGAGACTTGTGTGTCTCCTTTGCCTATTTGCTACTGAATGTTCATTATGTGAATCACATGAACATAATTTGTATCATCTACTCATCCAAGACAAAACTACCTCCTTGATTTTAAAGTTCCATTCTTAATCTTTTTCTTATGATAAATGGTGGTGCTCATTTAGAGTAATCAATTAGTGGATTTACATATTGAACCTTGAGGCTTACATGTTGAATTGGGCTTTCATGTGAGGCTTTCATAAATCATGAGGTGCAGTGTAGGGATTGCTCCTCTACTTAGTGGTCTTATGCCTAAGGGAGACTACGGTTTTCTTTAGCTGTTTCCAAGTTACCTGGGCAGATTTATAACTTGATAATGTTTTTCTGATGCAGTCAATAGGTTCCCTGCAGAAAAAGTACTCCATTGGATCATTTGAGCTATTAAGTAAAACCGCCCCTATTCAAGCTTGTTCTCTCCTTGTCTTCGGTCCTATATTGGACTACTATCTTTCCGGAAAGTTAATTGTGAACTACGCATTTTCTGGTGGAGTCATTGTAAGCATCTATTTCCCACTAGATCATCTCATTTCTTTACATCTTCAACAGTTCTCCAGATCTGGTGCAAGCTTGCACTAGATCTTGTGCAAGCAGCTCATGTAGCTAATGTGGCATGCTTGCACCAAATCTTGTGCAAGTGGCTGATAGCTGATATGACATAATCATCTAGACATGCCACATTGATTACATCAGCTGCTTTTCAATTTGCAGCGTGGTCCAAATCACGCCATATCAGCTATTTGCACAAAATCTGGTACAAGTAGCTTGCACCAGATCAAGAGTACTTCACACAGTATTGCATCACTCAATTAATTGTCTCTATCTATACATCTGACCCACACCATGTGGCAATGTTTGCAGTTCTTTATCCTTCTTTCATGTGCTTTAGCTGTATTCTGCAATGTGAGCCAATATCTTTGCATTGGACGATTCTCAGCTGTTTCATTCCAAGTTTTAGGCCACATGAAAACAGTAGCCGTACTCACGTTGGGGTGGCTTCTGTTTGACTCAGAGTTGACTTTTAAGAACATCATGGGGATGCTTATTGCCGTTGTTGGAATGATCATCTATAGTTGGGCGGTCGAGGTTGAAAAGCAAGCTACCTCCAAGGTATCACCCTTATCGAAAACCAGCTTGACAGAAGATGAGATTAGATTGTTGAAGGATGAAGTGAGCAAGACTAGTGTTAAGGATGTTGAACTAGCTCAGTCTGGGTGACGCAGACAGTCGTATTGGAATTGAGCAGCATATTTTGTGTAGTTTATAGTGTTGTCCCATTTAATTTATTTTGGCGAAGACTGAAGACATGGTCCAATTTGCTGACCAAGAAATGATGTAGTACTAAGAATTGAGGTTACCTAGTACATGTTCATCACTTCTCTCGTTTATTTTATTTTATTTAATATATATATTCATTCTTATAGCAACCCCTCCCAACCCCCCCACCTCAACCCACGCCAGGGGAAAGTAGAGTTTGAATGCAAATACAGTTAAAACAGGTGGTGTAAGATGCATTTGTATTTCAAGTCTATATAGATTGTTTGGTGTGTATCTCATACGGTGGCTTGAGATTTATGCTATGGTTTTCTTTTTCTTCTGTATTTTAGGGGTTGTTTGATTGGGGATAAAAGTTATCCGCGCAGTATTCCTTGTAAAATGTGTGGTTAATATTGTATTGAAAAGTGTGTATGTGGTCGAAAAGATGAGAGAGAAAGGTGTGGGGATAAAAATTATTTTGGATAGAACAAGGCTTTATATTATTCGTAATGATTCTTTGACAGCGGATTGGCAGTTCTACCAACTTGTCGGTGGGATATCATTACTTTTAAAAATATTTCACACGCGGCCTCGCGCCGATTAATAGAAAGTAACAGGAATTTCAATCAAGGTACATAACATCATTGAGTGGGTAGTTTCATAGTTTTGGGGTGGGGGAGGGGGAAGATGCATTTGTGATCGATCTCTAATAGTATGTTCTGCATTGGAGTAGATAAATGTAACAAATAAATATATCAATTGAAAAGTAGTAGATTATGTGTATAACAATCATTGGTTATTGATAAGTCATGATTTTGAGTTAGCGCTAAACTAAGAACAGTTCCAAACGCTCCCGTCCATTTGAAGGAGTGAATTTGTAACTTTTTGGAATGCCACTTGAATTGATTTTTTTGGACAGACGGGGCGCTTAAACACTCGTAAATGCCATTTGAATTGATTTTTCGAACAGAGAAGGAAGCTTAAACACTCATAACACAAAACTTTGTTTTATATTATATACGAAAAATGACTTTGAAAAAAGAAAGTCTTGATTATCAATTTTCATCGATGGAAATAGCGTTCAGTGCAAAGAATTGATATATCATAGATTTTAAAGACTTTGGCTAATAGCAGACATTAAAATTTTAGATAGAAAAAAATTTCTCTTAATATGAGACGCTAAAACATAAAATAAAAATAAAGGAAAAATTAGAAAATAATAAGAAATTTTTGAGGGTTTTAATTAAGGGTGGGGCTAAATGCACGCCAGTTTTGTTCAATTCACACACTAAACTATTTTCATTCCAATTTTACACCTTTGTTTTTGGGTTGTGTTCGTTTTTTTTTTTTTTTAATTATTATTTTGGTTGTGGTCGGCCCGCACTGCCAATCAGGATTGAACACAATTTTTTTATTATTTTTTAAAACCATTTTTGATAATAATAACTGCTATAAAAAATGACGATAACTTGCTTTTTTTTTTTTTTTTTTTTTTCTTTTTCTGCCGGTTAAAATTGGAATGGAGAATGTTGGGCGGGCCGTATTGAACAAAATTTGGGCTGCATTTAGCCGACTCTTTAATTAATTACAAGTTGACCCGAATATTCACAGCTTTTCGGCATCACCGGCATTCGCAGTTTACTTCGGCGGCGACTATAGCAACGCCGTGTAAATTCGTTTCAGGCCACCGGAGCAGATCCAAGTAAGCATAGGAAAAGAGAAGACAGGCTACGGGAGATATGGCATCGGAATTAGAGCAAGATGACATGGGTTCTCTGTTCGAAGGGATGGTGTTGTTTAGTCCTTCTCAAATAGTAACTGAAATCGACGAAAATTCTGCAACAAAATCAACAGAAATTGTTGCCGAAGCTACCTCCTATGTCCCGGAAAATGTCAGTGTTGATGTTGCTGTATCTCAGCCGCTAGATGAGAATCTGTTCTCTGATCTTACTCTGATCACTCCGAGTGAAGTTCCAATCACTCCTGAATCTACTCGCTTTTCGAGTTCGTCTACTTCTCGCCAAACTTCAATTCGAAAGAAGAAGAGAGCTGGTTTGAGGATCGGATACGGTAGAGACGCTGCGGTGATTCCTGATGATGTTGCGGATTCGAGGGAGTCAATTGACAAGGAACAGATAGAACCAGAAGTTGATACGGTTCAATTTCCCGTCGTGAGTACTGCTGTTGAAGAACGTGTTTCTGATTTTCTCGATAATCCAGTCCCGATAGATGATTTTGTAGAGATTACGACTTCCTCCGAGGGTGGAGATCTTCAGGCAGTGCAAGAGGAAGAAGTCTACGATAATCAGGTAACAGTAAACAACAACAACAGCAGCAGTTGCCTAATTGCATTGAGATATGAAGAGATCAAGACAAAAATCTCCGAGAAGCTGAAGCATGCTCGTGAAGCTGTGGTATCTGTGTCTGCAGCCAGGAAGGATTCCATCAGGAGGAGAAGAAAAGCTGCTGAGAATTTAAATCAGGCATCAGCAAAGTACAATGAACTCGAGAATCAGCTAGAGGAAGCTTGCGAGGCCGAGGACTTTGAGAAGGCTGAGAAAGTTAGCGAGAGTCTTTCTTCTGCAGAAAGGGAGAGGGAATCGATGGCCCTTGCCCTTAGAGATGCAGAAGCTGAGTGCGATGCTGTTGAGTCTAAAATGCAGGAGGTTTTGGACTTGCAAATTCAAGCAGAGGAGGAATGTGCTTCTTTACTGGAGAGTTTCACAGTGGTGAGTTCTTCAGTACATGTTCTTGTTCATAATTTTTGAAGATCCTAAGTGCTTAAGATGTTGGAGTTGGTATTTTGTTGCTGCCTTCCATCCATACTAATTGTTGGGAGATACTTTCTTTCTGCATGTTCAATCTGTCATGATTAGGGTAGTAACTGGAAGTAATGCATATCCACCTCATATTTCCTTATAGCATTTTGTTTCATGTTTGCTTTCCAACAAATGCAATGTGCATTAAGGTCCATATTTTATAGACTCCACATTAATAAGATGTCTTCTCTTCCCAAAAAGAAAGAAAATTGTTTAGGGCCTAGCTCAAAAATTCCCTTTTGGAAGCTTTGCTAAATCTTGAAGCATTTTTCTTGCTAGTGATGAGTGATTGCCTTCAGTGTGTTTCAGCTACAATGCATATTCTCTTGCAATGACCAATCAGCGTCAAATGATGTTTACTTAAAACAAGATTAGCAAAGAGTGCATTCCAGACAACATTGTCTGATTCATTACTTCTCTGTCTTGAAATTCATCTTCAAGAATAGATGTAGTCGTATGTACTTACGTTTCCCATTCACTCCTTTATTCCCTCCATTATGTAGAAGCTAAAAACTAAAACTATGTCACTTTGTTTAGGATTCCGCAAATGATGCAGATTTAGTCGTTGGCAATGCAGAAGCAGTGTCTATGAAAGAAATGGAGGAGTTGCAATCATCAAGTGAGGAACTGGAAGTCAAGAAAATGGAATTGGAAATTGAATTTCATTTAGTAAATAATGCCCAGTCCGGTTTAAATAATTCGATTGAGAGTTTAGTGGAGGATGATCAGCTTGAAAGGAAGCGTCTCTGCGATAAAAAGAAAATTTTGATGGAAGAGTTGGAGAAGCTACTTGCCTTGGTGAGAGAAAAAGAAGCAGAAATAGCAGAAAATGACTCTAATGTTGCAAAAGTTGAGAACAGGATTTTTGGTGTTGTCTCTGGCTTCCAGGAGTTGCAATCAACATTATATACAAAATGTCACGATCTGCAGTCAAGTCTTTCCCAGATTGAGTTGGACAATGACTCTCTATCAAAAAAGAAAAAAGAAATCGACGATTTCTTTGCTCAGGAAGAAGCCAGGGGTGCCGAGTTAAGACAAATGTCTAGGATTGCTGCAAGCGAAGCAAACTCCCATCAGGACGTTGGCAAGCTCCGAAAGCAGCTAATGCAGTTTGCTCTGAAAGCCAGAGAAGATAAACTAAGGCTTACCAAGACTGAAGAGAAACTTTCAGAGGATGTCCAGATGTTGAAACAGGCTATTTCTACAGCAAGAGGATCTGTTCAGGTTATTTCAGCTTTGCTAGCATATGTTTCCCTTATGGAAGTATTTCACTTCGCTGTTTACTTTTTCTAATTATTTCTAATATAATGTTCATAGTACAGTCTGCGTGTCCCATGATTTAGAACCTCAAATGTGAGAGCATAAGTAAGGGATGTTTTATACGGGACCTTCATTATGCTTCAATCTTATAATCAGCTCACTTTGGTTCTTGTTGTATTTCTATTTTAGTCTTTTTAGATTTTGGTACGACGGTGAGGGACTATCAGTCATGGGCTGGGATAGTCATTGAATTGGGTTAAGGCGAGTATATATTGTTAAATGGATTGGTATGTGATCATCATGCCTAGAGTCATTCTTGGAGAAGAGTTTAGTTCATTGGCATGTATGTTCCACAAGTAGGATAGGATTAGTCAAGGAAACACAGCAGTGGCTTTAGGAAAACATGGATTGGTTGATTCAAGCAATCATTTGTCACGATTAAATGTCTTGGGAGGACATTCTGCAGCATTTTGATTAAATGTAACCTGGATAGCAGGTATATATGGCTTTGGGAAGGAAACAAAGATTCTGAAACTAGCAAAAATTTGAAAAAGGGGTTTGCAGTGGAAGTTTGGGAGAGTGTGAAGGAGAAGGCTCTACTTGAAAGGAATCTGGATGGCGGAATGAGAAAATTCAGATTGCAAGCAACGGTCAAGGAGAATGCTATAGAAGATTAATGAATACTTCCAAAAATATGAGTTAGATGAACCAAAACATAGTAGGTATCTCTAAGATTTCAGACAAGGAAGGCACTTGAATTTGCATTGTAGGAAGATGGAAAGAAAGTTGTTTGCAGTCCATGTTAATGAAGGGAAAAGAGAAGGAGGACATAGAGGTCTACAATGGGTAAGGATGAGATCGTTAGAATCCATGGGAAGACTAGAGTAATTATTGCATCCATTATTCAATAATGTCCATGTATGCTTGGACTGGTACAGCTTTGGAAGGGTTTGGTTCTTGAAAGTGGGGAGGATAAAAGTTGAAATGACCAAAAGCAATCGGACTGGATAGAATCCTTGAAGTGTGGAAGTCTCTAGGAAAGGTGGTACGTTATGGTTGCCAAAATCATTTATATGAGATTCTCAAATGATGAAGTGATAACAGATGGATGAAACAAGAATTTGACATTAGAATTGAGCTAGGTACTGAAGATCCCAACGTAAAGGTGATTACAATTCTACAAGAAAAGATATTAGAGCATAAATTGAAGTGCAACTCAAAGACCTTTATGCTATAAAGATACCTGTGACAAGTATATAGAATGACTTAAAAGTACTTAGGGCTTGTTCTATACACAATAAATTTTCACTAACTTTTTCTTTCTTATCATTTTCAACCACTCGTACAATTACTTTACATTTTTTAATACATTTTCCCAAATTTTCAACCACACATCTAACACATCGTTCAAGTAGATCCATAAGCCATCCACTACGGAGAATGATGAGAAGTATATAGAGTGAATTTAGTAATAATATGTAGAGGGTGTTGGAGCATGGGTACTATTTATTTTGGCAAGAGAAAATTGTATTGGATATGCTAATATGATGTAAGAGTAAACTAATGATGGAAGAGGTACAAGGGCGCTATCTATTTGGTGTGATAGTGTAGATATTTTGATTAGCATGGTATCAAGTTTGTGCCACAAATTGTTATTTGGTTGCTGTGATTATGAATGTCAATATGAGACGTAAGCCATGCTCAAGATGAGTCTATTGGTGTATGTTATTTGCTGACAGTGCAGGAAGGGAATCATACTACGGAACTTTTGAATTTGTGGGGTTTTGGTTACAAAGAATTAAGGCGGACAAAGAAATCTTCGGTCATTCTGGGAGTAATGATGAAGTGGAGTCACGATGGAAGAAGATTATGCTTTTATCAATTTTAGAGAAATTTTTGGACAATTATTAATGAGGACGACTTCAAAAATATTACACTAACAAGGAAGTTTGTCAAAATGGATCCCAACAAGAATTTCAGGTGATCAAATAATACCTAAGAAATTCAAAAAATGTTGTTAGATGCACATGGATTGGCCATTATTAGAATCTAAATGTGCTAAAATTTAGTAACATGCAGATGTTAAAATGAAAGTGAGACCATACTAGAATTGGTTTTTTTATAAAGAAGCATACATGCTAATAAGCATAGGTGATAGATAAATAGGGTATTGAAACGTATCGCGTTTGGAGCTATTGAATCTAGTTGAAGAAGTTAGAAAGGGACCAAAAATTAACATTGCCTCATGTTGTTCCGGAAATAGTTTCATTCAGTTTGTAGATGTAATTCTTGACGGAATTTAATACACGTATATTGTAGGATGGATGAATAAATATCTAGAATTGTATTACTAAAATGATTTTTTGTTAAGTTCAATTAACTATTGAAGGAACGAGAAGTTGCATAGAGGACTAGCAATATATTCTTAGATTGATAGAATAGATTGACTTTGGTGTTATGATTCAAAAGTTTTTGTTGGAAATAAATTTCTTGAGTATTGTGTTAGAAAATGTAATTTTAAACATCCCCATTTCTCCTAGTATCGTTTCATATGAAGAGTATTGCGTCTCTCATGTGTATACTAGGAATTGGACTCTAATACCTTTCATTACTGACGGGTAGGAATAATGGCCACAGTAGTTGTTAAGCTTCCATAGGAAAATTCATTATTAGTTTATGCTCCTCATCCCATCAAGATAGTCTCATTTTCATTTTTACAAAGATTAAGAAAGTTTCATTACTATTCTTGGAAAAGAAATATATGTGCGGACATTTTTATTAATATACCCCTTTATTTTTTTAAAATGTTTTAATAATTTTTATTTGTGGATAATTATGCACATTAAATAGGAGTATGTAAGAAAGATAGCAAATTAACTCAGGAAAGTGCCACTATAATTTTGGGACGAACAAAAATGGAAAAGAGGACTATCCTTGTGGAATGGAGGGAGTAAATGTTTTGTAAAGAGTAGTAGCAGGCTGGTGTGGATAACAAATGAGACTACTTTTTACTAAGCACTGTTCTCCTACTCATTTTTATACATTTTTACACTACCCATTTCGTGGACCTACCTTGTACTACACAAATCTCCACCATTCAATTCCACTTTTTCTCTCTCCTATATCACATAAAAACACATAAAAATACACACCCTAACACGCGCTAAGTTTATAAAGTATTATAATCTGGCTTGCAGGCAGAGGCTAATTTTTGCACTTTTGTTTCTATTTTGATTGGACATAAGAATCCTTAACAACCTATAATTCCTCATTCTTTCTTATAGGAGTTAACCTCGACTAAAGCTAGAATCAACCAGGAGATTGAATCCTATAATCAAAGGCTTCTCTTCGTTGATAAAAGAGTGCCAGAGCTCGAGGCAGAGAAGAAGGTTGCTGCAACTGCACGGAACTTCAGGGAAGCAGCACGAATAGCTTTGGAAGCGAAGGCATTGAATGTTGAAAAAGAAGAACTGCAGACAAAAATGGAGATTGCAATCTCAGAAATCAAGAATCTTGAAGAAGAAGCTGCCACTACTCTTAAAGAACTGCAGGAAACAGAACTGCAGATTGCATCCAAAGAAAAGAAACTTGAAACAACCCGATACCAGAGGCTAATACTAGTCGGCCGCGCTGCTTCAGCTGAAAGATCTGCAGCATTAGAGGTTGGCGACCAGGAAGAAGCTGATATTTTGCTTGCTGAAGCTGAAGCTGTTATGGCTGAAGCAATGAGTCTTCAACCAGATAAGTTTAAGGAAGAAGATTTCTCGAATTTACAGGAAAATTTCATCTCCATGGAACTTATATCTAAGCTTGATAGCAAACAGTTGACAGAACTGGCATCATCTCTTCATATGTTGCAACACATGGAAATCGAAGGAGGCCAATAGGAGGAGAGGTTAATGAAGGTTTGTTACCTTTTGTGTTTTACCAGTTTTTGGTCCGGTTTTCATTTTTAGTTGTGTATCATTTTTCTGGGTTTGCTGTATAATTTGTTCATTGTGAGTTACATAATTTATTGTTTTCTTTAGATAAGTATTCTTTTTGTTGGAGAGATTACTGATAGTTGACAAGTGTAATGAAGAAATACTTAGGTTGAACTCCCAAGGCAAATAAGATTAGAAATTGCTTTTCTTCTTGTCCGCACGTTATCATTGAAATTTGAAAGTTTCCATATGCGCGGACCCATTTTTTGACGTGTAGAATTGTATTTCGAGAATGCACAAGCTGTTGGCACCCTGATGATGTGGCACGAGCGCGCCCCAGGCCCTACGCCCAACACGGACCCTTGCTGACGTGTAGGAGTGCCAGGTCGGCCGGTAACGTGTCCATTGTCCAAGGTCGGATTGATCCTGAGACTCACCTCACTAGGGAATCGGCAGAGTGTCCCAGTTCAGCTCGGCCGAGCCCGCCTAACTCCGCCCGGGGGCCAAGGTCGGCAAACCCGTGGAGAACTGTTCCCATTACGAATGGCCAACCCGGCCGAGTCGGCTTCGGCCATGTACCCGCCGATCCGCTGCTTCTGATGGCAAAGAAGAACAATCGCGTGTCACCGCGCACCCCGACATCCTCGACACCACTGCGGCCAAACGAGCATCTTGTCCCCATTAATGCATTGGCGGCTCCACCCAATTTCCGAGGTCAACTCTTTAAATGCAAGAACTGCACAGAGACATCATTACACCTATTCGGGTCTAGGTCGGTGACGCAATGATGACTACGGCCTCTATCGATTTTACACTATAAACGTAACACTTAAGATTCATTCAAACCGGAAAAATTCTGCATGTCGAGACTTTCGGACATAATACACTTACGTTCTTTACTTCTTAATACTACTCGGTCGACACCCACCCCAGTTGATAAGTAATTAGTCCTTACTGATTTCGACATCAACACAAGCTATTCAAGATGCTCTAAGGTTTTAAAGTGAGTATAAATACTATACTATTTTGTTATTTTAAATCTTGTGGTGATCTTGTGTTGTGACTAGTGATTATTGTGACACTCATTCGTGCTTGCAATTTAATTAGGGATAATTAGGTTTGAAGACAAATGTAGGACTGAGTGCCTCAAAAGAAGCTCTGAATTACATGTGAATTACCGATTTTCAGCATTAGTAAATAATTGGCTATGGGTGAGTAATTGAGAGATTAAAACAATATTAGGTGAAACCACATTCTTAATACACTCTTTGATCTCTCCTCGATTAGTCTATTTCTTGATCCACATCTTCTTCAATTAGATCTATTTTTCGCATTTTATTTGTTATTATTATTAATTTTTTAGCTCAATAAATTATCAAGGGAGTTTCATCATGACGCGTATTAACAAACATGTTGACTTAGACTCTTCAAGCTCTCAATTTCAATGGTAAAGGACTCGAGATCAACGGCTCTTCCCTAGTGGTTAGAAGAACCCCTTGTTTGATACATGACCAATGTTCGAATCCTTCCACTCCCCTTGTAGTTAAAAAAAAAAAAAAACAAGAGACAGAGAAGGACTTGAAGGAAATTTACAAGATAATAAAATAAACTCATAATTCACATGACCATTGCAGTCAATATGAGTTTTCAAGGAAATAAATATAAATTTACACCACAATAGAGTAATTTTGATAATTGATAATTCACATATCGATCATGTATTAGTGTATATGTAAAAATAAATTTTTATAGATTTTGATGTGATATAGGAGAGAGAATGAGTGGAATTGAATAGTGAAGATTTGTGTAGTCAGGATCACACGAAATATGTGGATGTGAGATATGTGAGAGAATGAGTGGAACTGAAAAGAATGTATAAAAATGTGTAAAACTTTATAAAAACTTATAGGCTAATAATTGGCGCAATTTCCTAATCACAAAGTAATGCAGAAGAATTCTCTATGTTTTTCAATGGAAAAATATTAATTATTAGGGTGATAGGGGTTGATTTTTAATGGTTTTTAATGTAAAAGATGAGAGATAATGAGTGGAATTGAATGGTGGAGATTTATGGATATGATGTGATATGTGGATATGATTGATTTAAGCCTTGTTTGATTGGGGGTTTAGTTGTTCCGCGCGGTATTCCGTGTAAAAATGTGTGGTTAATATTATTTTGGGAAATGTGTGTGTGGTTGAAAATGAGTATGAGGGTATACATGCGTCTGAATTTGGTTAACCAAAATGAAACAGCGCTTAGAAGTAAAGAAAGAATGGATAAAAAAATTGAAAAAATGGTAAAAATATTAAAAAAAGTCCCTATCGCCCTATATATCTGTGCAATGTGGCAGATGAGTAATTTAATTAGAAAGCGTGCTTTTGAAACTTAAAGAACAAGAAATAGAACCGATCAAACCAGAAGATTTCAGGTGGGATGCCAACAGTGACAACAGGGGCAAGGATATTCCAGCGGACGCCGTACGCATAGCCAATATTGATTGATTTTTATTTTTATAGCCAAAGAGGGTGTTAGCATCAAGATGTTAATGTATTTTTTTCAAATTTTAAATTTGGTTAAACAAATCACATCCATATATCTCTCCATTCATTAAATCTCCACCATGCAACTCCATTTATTCTCTCTTCCTACTCATAAAAATACATTAAAATTCATTTGCTAACACACTCAAAACTCATCACCGGCTCTCGATGTCTCTCTCTAATACCCTGGTAACAAAATATTCAAAATTCAAAAGCATTCACAGAATCCCCATTTCCTAGTTATCTCTCCATCTGATCAACGCCGATACCGATCAATGAGAACCCTTTCCCTCCGCCAGCATCGTGCCGTCAGTGTACTTGATGAAAGTAATATTTGCTCCTCCGTTTTACTCTCTCTTAAAAGTTACTCTCAATGCCAATTTTCATAAGCATTTATTTTGATGCAACTTACTATAAAAATTCATTTTTCTTTACTATGATTTTTAGCTATTTGTTGACTTGACCGTCTATATATTTTATTTATTTCTCAAATATATTCAAGAAAATCGTTTGGGAATAATCTCTTTCACACATACCTAGGCTGTCTACACATTTTATCACCCGATCGGAGTGAGAGTTTCCTCCATAATAATGAAAAATAAAATATAAGTCTATCCCTAAATATAAACCCTTTCCCAAATTTTTTCAAAATTTCTTCAATTCTTCATAAATCTTAAATACTCTCTCAGCAAGTTTTAATTTTACTTCTGATCACCATTAATAACCAGATAAGCTTCTTCTCCGTTCGAATTTCACATCTCAAATATACATTCCAAAAATCATCTAGGAATAACCTTTGTCACACATACTTAGTGCTCGTTCTTTTATAACTTTTAACAAATTTTTACCATTTTAAGTCATTCACTCATTCTCATTTAAAGTCAAACCAATTATATCCACATATTTTCTAGAACCCAATGTACTACACAAATCTCCACAACTCAATCCCACTTATCATTTCTCCTACTACACATTAAAATCTATAAAATGTTACAAAAATTTACAACCTAACACCCGCCTAGTCATGGTGGAGCTTGAGAAGGAATGTTCGAGGTGAATTTCCAAATTTGCCCTTCAATGGTGGGCCAACAGGTATTCGCTTATCAGCCATAGTTAGCCCATTTAGAGCTTGTTCTTTCCATTATTTTCCAAAAAAAAAATTTATCTCTCATATTTTCAATCACACACACATTCTCTAATACAATATTAATCACACATTTTATACGAAAATATCGTGCACAACAAATAACTCCCTAAACAAAAACAAGTTCTTAGAAAGATCTCCAAATTTCTTTAAATATGAGATTAACTTTATAATTTAAATAGTTAAGTTCACAAATTTTACTTTCAACAATTTCTTTAAATTAATAATTTAGTTTAGAGAGTTAATTTGACTTCTCAAATTTGGAGAGTCAAACTCACTCTTTATAATTGAATGGTTCTGAGTTTGATTCTTACTTGCAACAATGTAATCCATAATTAATTATTATCGTTTATCTTAAAAATATTATTATTAATTAAATTTGAGATAAACAATAATTTTTCTTGAAAGAGTAAAATAAAGAGTTAAAATTGGAGAGCTTGTTGGAGCATTTAAAAATTTTCGCACTTTAAATTTAAAGATGTTCTTTATTTCATGGAATATGCTCTTTAAAAATAGAGAAATTGTTGAAGATGCTAATCAGGGGTCATCCACGACCGCATAGACAGCAAAGGTTTCTTTTCTCCCTTCTTATCCCACGACAAATTGCCAACAATTTTCCGTGAAGCAGAGGAAAAAGGGAAACGTGCTCGTCGCCGAGTTGTCACCAATCTGTTGCTTTGATTTCCAAGAAAGGATTGATAATCTCCATTACCAAACTTGGAAGGTACTCTCAGATTGATTTATGTGTAGAGAAAACATGCTTTAAATATTTTTTTGCCTTTGTATCCTGATTTCAAGCTCTATTTGATTATTGCGAATGATTTACCTAGAATACAACATCGATCTAATCCTGCTGCGTACCAATATCAGCTGCAGGAAAAAGTGCGAGATCCACAAATAAGATTACATTCAATTTATTATCTTTCCGAAGTTGTTTGTCAAACGGTAATCTTTGACACGCGACAGGGATTTCTCGACAGCACATCTATTGATATTTGGCGTGGTTGTTGTAACTCAGATGATCAAATTGTGTCTCCTACTTGGATGGAGATGAACTGCCAGTTGAATGGGGTCAATTCCCAAACTTGCAGCGTAGTTGGGACCTCGACATCGTACCACAACACTGTCCATGGACCACATGGGCAGGTGACTGGATGGATGTATATAAATCAAGATGGTAAGATGTGTGGCCCTTACATTCAGCAGCAGTTATATGACGGTTTATCGAGTGGCTTCTTGCCGGAAGAGCTACCAGTTTATCCCGTAGTGAATGGGAATCTTGTCAATCCTGTCCCACTCAAGTTCTTCATGCAGTTTCCCGACCATGTCGCAACAGGCTTTGTTTATCTGAACGCTGCTTCCCCTACTGTAGCAGTGAGTGCAAATGATCAGCATAGTTCCAATGAGCTGTTGCCATTATCGGATAACACTGGTGGTGCAAATTTGCTACTGGTAAAGTCACTTGCACCCTGAAGGATTATACCATCGGAGGAACCATAAACTTGGCATAATGCGGCCATTCCTATACCTATGCTTTATTGATTGCATCAGTCAAAAGAATGACACTTTGATTATTTGGTGTTGCTCGTAGTATTCATATTACTGCTTTCTCTCTGCTATAATAAAGGAGTACATTTTTTCAAAGTGAACAAACTAAGGTCAGAACAAAGGAAGATTTATATAGTTTGCACCATGTTGTAAGACACACACGCTTACCTAATACTCCTTCGGCCCCCAAAGACAGTCTTCTTCATTTTTTTTCCCTCTCTCTCCACAAAGATTAAGAAATTTCAATTAGTCTATTTGGAAAAGTAAGTTTTACGAACACCTTCTCTAATATGCCATTATTTACAGCCCGTTCTTTTACAACTTTTAACAAATTTTTACACATTTTAACACATTCACATCAAAAGTCAAACCAATTACATCCACATATTTTCTGGGACCTACTGTACTACATAAATCTCCACCACTCAATCCCACTCATTCTCTCTCCTATTTCACATCAAAACTCATAAATACACATACACTAATGGGGGCTTAGTAATTTATCACTCATTAATCAAGCCCACTGCCCATATGTTTGAATTTTATTTTGGTTGATAACAATGTGTAAACAAGGTGTACTAGGGTATGAAGAATTAGATGCACTTCAAAATAAGCAAGTGGTCTATAATTTTGGGATTGTCAAATACGAAACGGAAGCCTATCTTTGTTGGATGGATTTAATATTTGTTAGCAGAATTATCTATGACCTACATTAAAGAAGTACTTCTAGCCAATATAGTCTGTTTGAGTCCCGCCAATAGAACTATACTATATCTGTTGGCTTGGGTTACTGAAGTTTTGAATCAAGTCTCAGAATTATGTAAATTTTTGTGAGATAGTTTTATTCTAAACCAAACTTTAACCGCGGCTTTCATTTAAATATAATTTACGTTTCAAAAGAAATTTGGGGTCCATTGACCCAATAACTAATACGGGCTCCACCACTGATCACTATTGTAGCCGTAAGCAAATAACTACTGCAATTTTTATTAGCTTCTACTTTATTGAACTCTTATATTCTGCTTCTTGAAACTACAGCATGGGCACGAACCTTGTTGGTTGTTTGAGGATGAAAAAGGGAGTAAACATGGACCACACTCTATTGCTGAACTTTACTCGTGGTGTCACCACGGGTATCTAAGCAATTCACAAATGGTAATATATCTGGCAAGGAAAATTTTAGATTGATTCATGGAAGAGATAAACGATCAAATCTTAATATATGATTTCTTATTCTGCTGTCTCAATGAAATTGTGCAGATATACCATTATGCTGATGTTAAGTTCAAACCTCTACCCCTGCAAATGTTGCTCAATACTTGGAGAACGCCTGAACCCTTAAATGTGTTAGATGCCACGGCCAAGGATATTCTTTCACTGCCAAACTTGGTATCTCATATTTCTGAAGAATTTTGCTCCCAGCTTCACTCTGGAGTCATGAAAACAGCCCGCAGGACTGTGCTAGAAGAGATTGTTGGCTGCGTAATTTCAGAGTGTCTTGACAGGAAGAAAATTGAAAAGAATAATAAGGTTGAACGAGTACATCACTCTGTTAAATCCCGCTCTTCGGATGGAAAAATGGTCAGTGCTTTATTGTTAAAGGGAAAGTGATTGCTTTCGATGTAGTTAACAAATACCTTCGTGCTGTTTTTCTGTTTACAGTCTGTAAAGAATCTTGAGAGGGAGGATTCTGTTGCCGTTGATGACGTAGAAGTGTGTGGGATTGTTGACATGACATCTTCTATTCGTGAAGCAACAATTAGTTGTCCTCCCAAGAAAATTCAAAAGAATAATAATCTTGAACGAGTACATCGCTCTGTCAAATCCCGCTCTTCAGATGGAAAAATTGTCAGTGATTTATTGTTAAAAGGAAAGTGATTGCTTTCAATGTAGCTAACAAATACCTTCGTGCTGTTGTTCTGTTACAGTCTGTAAAATATCTTGGGATGAAGGGTTGTGTTGCTGGTGATGACATAGAAGTGCATGGCACTGTTCAGAAGACATCTTCTATTAGTGAAGCAACAACTAGATCTCCTCCAAGCATGAAATCCGTGGGAAACTATGAGAACTTTTGGGGCACATACATGATTGTTTGCAAGATGTTTTATGATTCTTGTCTGCAAGCCATGTGGAATGCTGTCTGCTATGATCCCATTGCGGACTATGTTTGCACTTGGAGAAGAGCAAAACGCTGGTCACCTCCTTCTTCAATTGTTGAACCAGGCAGGCCACATAATTGGTGCCTGAAGCAGATTGAGGGCATACCTGCTAATGATGTAGGTTATTGATGTTTATGATATCTTCCACCAAGTTATTTTATTATTTGTCTTAAATCCAAATTTAATGGCCCCACAGCTTCTGCACAGACAAGACTATATGTCCTCTGTTGTAGATTGTCCGCCTGGATTTGGATTGCGAAGTGCTGCTGTTAATGTAGAGTCGCAGTCAAATGTTGAATCAGACAGTCTGCATAATATCTGCTATCAGCAGATTGATGGGATACCTGCTATTGATGTAGGTGATTGATGTTTATGATATGTTCTGTTCTATTATTTGTAACTTTGTGTCTAAAGTTGAAATTTAACGGTGTCACAGCTGCCAAACGAGCAAGATTCTTCTCTGGTAGACTGTCCGCCTGGATTTGGCCCAGTAAGTATGGCACTGGATGTTCAGTCACTTTCACAGCGTGGACCGTGCAGTCCAACTGACAAGTGCTGTGGACAGATCGGACAACTACCTGCTAATGTTGGTTATTTGTGTTTGTAATATGCTTTGATTTTTTCGTTGTATTTATATTTGTCTAAAAATCAATTCTAATCGCTTTACAGCAACTGCACCAACAAGATTCTTTGAGCCCACTGGTAGATTGTCCCCCTGGATTTGAACCAGGAAGAACGGAAATGGTACAGTTGCAGTCACAACCTGTGAGTTGGCCGGCTTTTGATAGAGAAAGGTCTCGTAAGACAAATTCCAGCGAATCCATATTGGAAAGTGTGTTGAATGATTTGCATTCATCAGCAAAATTGTCGTTAGAAAAGTATTTTAAAAACCTTGTGGATGAGGAAGTGAGGAAAGTCGATCATCTTTCAAAATATACATGCGGAAAGGAGGTATTAGCCACGAACTACTGTTCAACACAACGTTCCCCCACCCCCTCCAAAAAAAAAAAAAAGAAAGGACAGAGACCTTGGAGTACGAGATTTTTTCTCTATATACCAGAGGGCATCTATTCTGTAGCATCTTTCGTTTTCTTTTATTTCTTATTTTTTTTAACTAATACTTTTAACCATATATACAGCATGATTTTATGATAAAATACTTGTAGTTTATGCAGGTTTCCGGTCTTCATCGAAATCATACAAGTGGCGATAATTTGTCTGAAGCTGTTGATGTTTCAAAATCATTATCATCCAATGATCCCCTGATATCGTCACCCTCAGCAATATCATTGAGTCGGAATGCTAGTAAAAACCTTGATGTTTCGGCTTCACACTTCCCTAAGTATGCATTTCAGAAATTGCCTGTCCATTCAGACTCTGTGAATACTTTTGAGTTGGATGGACTCTGCCCACGTCAACCTGAGCAAAATGTGGAAGATTATGTTTCATCACATTTCTTCAAGGCTGTATTTGAGAAATTGCCTGTCCATGTAAGCAGTGCACTTAATATGGAAGCTCTACATGAATTGTGCCCCTCTCAGCTGGAGAGAAGTAGGGAACATTGTGTTACATCACCAAGTTCTGAACTACGATTTGTTAAATTGGACGAGCATACCTGCAATATTAATTTCCAGATTGCATTGATGATGAGCCAGCTGAGAATCCATGATCGTGTGCTGAGAAAGTTGAAATTTAAGTTGGTTGATGATTCCATTCAGAAAGCACTAACAATATGGTGTTCTACAAGGAGACACGAACCATACCATAATAAGGTACTGTTCACTGTTTTCTTTATATTACTTGTGGATTCCTGTTTCTGGTGATTGTATCGCACTATTCTTTAGTAGCATGAATTTAGTTAATTTTTAACTCCCTTCTTTACTTGATATATCAGGGTGCTGCAAGTAGGGTGAGCAAAGAGAAACCTTGTGATGGGGATAGATCTGCAGATTCATCTTCACTAAATGGAAATTATATATGTTACCGCAAGAGAAAATTGGGTGAGAAGAAGTCAGGATCCTTATTTGAGTCGCTCATTGCTGGAGACATTGGTTCTCAAGATCAATCTATTGAAAAGTCAAACCAAGTTAATACTCTCAGAAATGTTGTTCGAAGCAAGAAACTCAAAACTGCTCTTCCAGGGAAAACTGGGACCAAAAATCAGAGCGGCAAGGCTGCTGATTCTGATTTACTTCTTTCAAACTCATCGTCTTTCCATATTCCTAGTAGCAAGCCCGAGAAGGTCGCTAATGCTGTTAAAGGTTAGTCATTCATTCAAACATTATCTGTAGTCAACAAGCTAATATCAAACATTTGGAAATGATAAAATCACGTTTACTAAGACAATGATTTGTTTTAAAGATAAATCAAGTTGTAGGACACAGAAAGCTTCCTTCTCCCATGTGGACCAGTGTAGTGTTGATAGGATTACCAATGATAAGAGCCGGGGCTCAGACTCGATGGAAACTCAGAATGCTGATCGCACCAAAAAAGTGTCAAAATGTGAGCATTATGTTTTTGTTTTTCACTTGTCCCATGATTATTTGCCAAATTTCATTCCTTCTGTATTTCAAAAACATCCAATAGATTTCCAACTCCGAAGTTTGTGTTTTGACATTTTGCTGCCATCTGCTCTTCTATGCAGCCTCTAAGGTTTCAAATCTTAAAAGGAAAGAACCTGTTGATGATGCACCGCCATCTAAATCTAAAAAGGTTCAGAAACTGGCAAATAGCTCGATCAAGCTAGCAGACCGTAAAAATAATATTGTACAACAGATCAAAAGAAGTAAATCTAGGACAGCCTGTCCCCAATCCAATGGTTGTGCTCGGTCTTCTATTGATGGTTGGGAATGGCGTAAATGGTCTTTGAGTGCAAGCCCTGCTGAAAAGGCTCGCATTAGGGGCACTTATCTTCGTTCTCAACATGTAAGCTTAGACTGTAATGGTCTTCAATTTGCAAATGTGAAGGGAATTTCTGCTAGAACAAATAGGGTCAAGCTACGAAATCTTCTTGCTGCTGCTGAAGGTGCTGATCTTTTGAAAGCGACCCAGTTAAAGGTAACAGGGAACATGTGATCCTCGTGCTATCTCTTCTTTGCATTTTGTTAATGGTGATTGAGCAAAGTCTTTTTACAGGCAAGAAAAAAGCGTTTACGCTTTCAAAGGAGTAAGATACATGACTGGGGGATTGTTGCACTAGAGCCAATCGAAGCAGAAGACTTTGTCATTGAATATGTTGGAGAACTTATTCGTCCCCGTGTAAGTAAGCTTTTCTTTTTCCATTCCTATTTCCATTTGATGGATGTAAAGCAAAGGGAGTTTCCCTTGTGATCATATAAGTCTGGCTTATTATATGTTTTTTGGCCTTCCTGGGTGGAAGGCTCATCCACTTCTTTTGTTGTATCATTTTTCTTTAGCTTTTATCATTAATAAAAGTTCAGTTTCCTATCAAAAAAATATGAGTCTGCAGTTTCAGTTTTGAGATTAATGCCAATCCTTGTACAATGCTTTCCTTCCCTCCTCTTTATTTAGTTTTTCACGTTTTTCTTTCATGTTGCTATTGTTTTATTTTTCTTCATGTAGGGTTTGTCATTGAATGCTTCAAAATGCGTTTCACCTGATGCACATTATTCTATACTTTTTGTAACTGTTGTTTAGACGTGTAGATTTCTGAACTCAAACATTGATCTGGAAAGGGCTTCAAAAGATTGTGCCCATGTCCAAAGAGTTGCTAAGCTATTAAAAATGTTGAATCTTGTAGATGCATATTGGATGCATTATCCAGAAAGTTGCAAAATCCCAACCACATAATTTTGTTGGAATTCAGAAATGAGTTAATGATAAAGAATTAAAGATGTTGCTATATTATTATACATTCTGTTGTTTTGTACTCTCAATTATTCCTGATTAGTGCTTTGATCTACAGATATCTGATATCCGTGAGCGTCATTACGAACGTATGGGAATTGGGAGCAGTTATCTTTTTAGACTGGATGATGGTTATGTGGTAAGTAAACCTCTCAAAGATTTTTCCTGCGTTTTGGATTTACCTGTGAATGGAATAAACTTTTAATTGATTGAGTTCTAGACTATTATTTTAGCCAGGTTTCAAATATTTTTCCTGCCTTCTGGATTTAAATGTGAATGGAATAATAAGCTTTTAATTGATTGAGTTATAAACTCTTACTTGAGCCATGCCTCTTTGTGCAGATTTTGATTGATATCATTAGGAGCAGTATGTCCATTTACTAGTGACACTATTTTGCGTCTGCGCCTCAATGTTAAAATGAACAGCTCCAAACCCCTGATACTGACATTTCAGCGTAGGAAAATAATTAATCAAGAAAGGGCTGCTCATTCTTTCAAATAAAATTGGGTGATTTACACATTTCTTTTTGTAAGTCTAGTTGGATCTAAAAGACTAAAACTACACTTGCTGAAGGTCTAGTTCGATCATTCTCTTGTAATCACATCATGCGATGCTAATTGTGTGATAAGACATTAAATGTCTCTTAACATGTCGGACTGGATTTGCACATGGTGGCATTTTTTGGTTTTACTAAGATAAGCTCTGACCGTTTGAGCAGTTGTTCCTTTAATTGTTTTAAAATTGGTACCTCCACTTCTTATTTGACATGTTCATTCCTTATTTAGGGTCAAATATGGGCTGGGTCTTAACTTTCTCATCCTGGGCTCATTAATCCTGTTGACATGTGTTGAATGAACACTTAAGTATTCTTATTCTGATAACCATTCCATAGAATGTTCTCTCTAACTTGTGAGTTTTCTCTGATTGCACAAATTGTTTTATCCTTCCCTTTTTTCCTTCTCCCAGTTGTTCGTATCCTTAAATTTGAGTTCCTTGATAAGAGCTTGTTTGACAAAAGGTTATTTTCAACCATAAATCTTTTCGCGTTTGTAGATAACTGTTTCTTAGTTTTTAATCATTGTTTTCCAAAGATAATCATTTTTCTTCTTGGAATAGCTTTGTCAAAGAGGACCCTAGTTACCTAACAAATATGTCTGTTCTGTATCAGATGATCCTTAAGTTTGATTATTGTTTCCATGGGCCCATGGCTAAATGGCATTCTATTCAATTCAGCTTGGATCCACTGAACTTATTATGTTTAAATATCAGATTCTTTCCCATTCTCTAATTTGTCCTTCTTTTGGAAAGTTTCCTCTCTCTATCTGGATTGGTCCTTTGCTTATTCTCATTTTCTGCTTTTCAGTTTTGAGATCTATAACAAGTGGCTAACTGTTACTAGTAACTGAACTTCAAATGTGGAAATTGAGACATGTAACATGATACATGTGATTCAGGTTGATGCCACGAAACGAGGAGGGATTGCTAGATTTATAAACCATTCTTGTGAGGTAATCACATCAGCTATGACTCTGGCATGAAGCACTTTCTGCACTGCCTTTCATTCTAAAATTAGTTATGTTGTTGATTTCAATGCAGCCCAATTGCTATACCAAGGTCATAACTGTTGATGGTCAGAAAAAAATTTTCATATATGCGAAACGGCATATTGCTGCTGGTGAAGAAATCACTTACAATTACAAGTTTCCATTGGAGGAGAAGAAGATACCTTGCAACTGTGGTTCTAAGAGGTATCGCGAATTATTGTTATTACCTTGGTGTTGGATAGAGCTTTGACAAGTTCCATCTTAGATTATGCATGGCAAGGTGTTCCGTTAGGTGTTTATAAGAAACATTTTCTAAAATCCTGAAAAATAGATGTAAAAAGTAGTTTCGAAAATGTGCATGTATAGTGTGATTTGAGAAATTGTACGAGAGAAAAAACAGCACTTCTTAAATTTAAGAACCACCTTTCTGGACAACTTTTACACCATTAGATATCCGTTGGAGGCAATACAAATGGCCGAACTTTGCGACACTTCCACTTGTTGACCTCGTTCTCATATCTTCCTAAGAGAAAATTGTAACTTAATTCTTAAGTAAGTTAAGTACAACATCATGATTGACCTGATGCTTCTAATAAATTTAGGGTCTACTTTGTGGTTTTTGAAATGCCGTGAATTGCCTGCATGGGTAGGTCTGTGTGATGCGCGTGAAAGCTTGAAGTGATTTGTTTACTGTTGCCAAACTACATAGTTGTTGCAAGCAAGAAAAAGATCTGTGTTTCTTTGCCTGTTACCACCACGATTATCTTTTTGTTAGAAATCCTTTTAAAATACAAAACTGAAAAGGCAATTCTCGTCTGCTGAAACGCTGTCCTAGATCTGCATGTAAAGTTTGCTGAAATTTTCTAGATTGTTATCTCCATTGAGAAGTTGTCTGCCACCATATGGCGCAGTCCTTTTCATCGTCAAGCGTCAACCCCTCCCCTCAAGAAGAAAGAAATAAATTTGCTTCTTACCAAAATTTTCTCTTTCAGGTGTCGTGGTTCATTGAACTGAGAAGCTGAAGAACTTTGTCTGCTGGTAACTTCTGCCGTCTATCATCAACAGAACAACTTATTGTTCTCATTTGTTTCATTGTATTCAGAAGTTTCTTGTGATTGCAGATTTCCAACTTCGGTACCACCAAAACAAAGATCTTCCCAGGTACCTCATCCTCTGCCTTTTATTATTTTTTTGTCATTTTAATGAGATTCATGCACTAGAACATTCAAAAGGTTACAAAATAAGATTGAGCCAAGGTGTATTCTAGCATCAGCCTTTATTGTGCCACCCGCTGCTCATGCACATATTCTTGTGATGCCAAAATCAAAATTTATTTGGGTTTTGCACCTCCTTACCCTCCAATGTCAGAATAAAAATTGATTTGGGTTTTGCAGAGGTACGCGTTGCTGAATTGTGTGTGTGCTGGAGTAAAATTCATCATTTTAGTACTATTATTTAATTGAACATGATTTTATGGTATAGCATTTTCGAATTTAGAATAATGTTTTAATGGGTTGCCGTAGTATGAGCTTATTGTTTCTTTCTTCTATTTTTCTGAGTTCTGTTGGTTTTTGTTTACTTCTTTTTAATGTTTTGTGACTTGTGAGGTCTGTCGTCACTCTGTCCTGGTGAATTAAACAATGCTTTATTATCGTTGGTCGGTAATTTGGTAAATACTTCCTCTAACCCAGAGGTTTTGCTTGATATAAAATTCTATGTTTTCTGTAGGTTGATAATGAAGCCTAACAATTCTAGATCGCTGATGTTCAATGTGTGTGGACAGGAGGTCTTACAGTTGGTGTTTTTTGACTAGCAGCAAAATTCTATGTTATCGGTTCTATTCTTCACCACTCAGTTGAAGCAGCAGCTTTCCCTGTCAGTCTTAACTTAATTACTAATGTTTCTACTGTGCATGCACCTTTATGCAATTGTTTATTGGTTGGAATTATTGGTTTGAGCTTGTTTGTGTTGCGATCCCATTATTTGCATCATTTGTGCAGTAGTTGGAATTCTTTAGATGAAATGAAAAACTTTCTTTTCAATCAACTTCGGATGGTGAGAACTGTAATAAAACTTTCAATTCTGAGTTAATCCTAACTGGTCTTAAGTCAAATCATCAAATCCTCTTGAAGATGAAATGGAAGTCTCAAGTTATTATTGATCAAGTCAGAAGAAAGTATGACAATATTCTATATTGACTCCAACACGTGTGGTTTTGACTTAATCCATATCTTGCTTGAATCACGTGGAAAAAAGCTTGATATCTGCTCAATCTACCAAACTGGGAACTACTGATCGAAATTGTTGTAGTTGAAACTAGATTAATGGCTTAACAAAGTTAGGATTAGGTCATCTGGATTCAGGAGCAATCGTAATAAAGAATAGCATATCTTACTGAACCCTATTGCCCCATCAAATGATATAACCCCCTGTCAGGAAGGAAATGGAGGTCTAGAGTTATATTTCAATCAGCTGAATAGTTTCCCCTATTTTTCCAAACTCTTTTTAAGGGATCACTTTTTACACTTTCAGATATTCTTCCGCTTTTAAGGAATTTAAGTTTAACGCTTGCTCCAAATTTTGACGTATGTTACCTAGTGAAAATGCTGATATCCTCGTGGTTTCTAAACAAGGATTTGGGAGTAGCTTTATATATACACACACACACACACAGGGAAGGATGGAAAATTACCCGCAGAAAATTCTGGAACGAAAACAGAGTGGGACCTCGTTTGTCTTGGGAAGTTTGATAGAATGATGCTAACCTAAGAAGAGTCACAGTTCTAACTAACAACCTAATTATCTTGAGTTGGAAATAGCCTTTAATTAAAATGTGTATCGTCCTGGCCATCAAAAGCCCAATTAATGGTTTCTGAAACTGTAACAGTCGAACGTTGCGAAATTCCTTTGTGATAAGTTAACGGACAGATAAGAAGCTATGAAGAAGCGAGTATCTTCCCTTTCTTGAAATCCTCTTTTACCAGGCCAGTTCTTGTCAAATATCCTTAAGAATTTGCAGAAGTAGGATCAGTGATTCAGTTAGCTTTATTCATAAAGAATTGTAACATAAAGTGATCAAAGATTTGGCCACAAGTGTGTGGATCCGTAGTTTTAGATCCATTTTGAAGGGCATGTATATTATATACAAATCCAGAATTGATTAAATGCAAGCTGTGATACCTCTTTGAACTTCATTTCAAGTCTAGAAATCTAGAAAATATGATAATGCAGATTCGTTAAATACAACGCCATAAGCAGAACGATATTGAGGACCTCTTTTGATTTGTAGTATGCAAGGACGACCCCATATCCTTGTTTTCTGTGTCCAAGATGTTGAGTCTGAGTCACTACTAATAAGCACTTTGAGAATTTGGCCGAGCAAGCACTTCGGTGCTATTTAAATTGTCTAAAGTCAGAAGTGTCAAATTATTGTAGTAGTTATGATTTTGAGAATTATGTTGCTTGGAAACTTGGGAAACATGAACTTATATTTCCATTATGATTAACCAAAAAAGCACATAATAAGATTCCTCTGTGGTGTTTGTTCCCATGCAGAGTGATATGATGTGATATTTCCTCTGGGTTTTCTGTTTGATGTCAGAGTCGAGGATCTCAAGTGCTGATCCAGCTCAAGCGCATATTTTTGTAGACATCACGGTTGCAGATGAGTCTCTCCTCTTAAGAACTGAACGGGTGTTTTCATCTTTTTTGGGACGGTATTCAGAATTCAATCTCATGTACAGAATACCCTTGAATTTTCAAATATTAGATAAGTATACAACACATGCTTTGATATCATTCAGGCGGGTATTACTCCAATTTTGTATAGCACGAGAATGTAAAAAACTAATGTTACTGGTAAAGCAATAAAGACTTGAAATTAAAAGTTGAAATATCATTGTTGGGTTCTTTTTGTTGCTTATTGTGACGTCTTATGCATGTTTACAGCCGTTATGTATGTTTTAAATTGGTGGTGATCTTTTTATATTTGACACACTGGATATTGAGTTGTTTATTACTCCAGTTTTCAAAACTATGGATACAAACTTACCAATTTTTATGCAAATGTGATCAAATAAAAAGCATTAAACGGCTTGGTATTTCTTGTACTGTTGACTTTTGTTGGACAATTTGTGCATTAATTTGGCTACTTTTGTCATCCAGTGTCTTGGGTCTAAAATTGGTTTGACTGTGAATACTTCCATTACATGCTTTTCCACTATGGCGGTTGATTTTGTTTAATGGTTCACTTGGAGATTTGAAAATGCATTTGCCCATTTATGGATCTTGATTGTAAGAGTAATATTATATTAATCGGAAAAAGAGGGTAGGGCTACAATTTTTTGTTATCTCTCATGTAGTGTTATTTTTTGAGCATTTAAAAGATGCAAATTCCAACTATTTCCCTTTTTCTTCACTTCAGATTGCGGAGGAAAAAGCAAACTAGGGTGAATATATGGAAAATGCTATTTTGAGGCATTCTGGTATGTGTCTTCCACTTCTATATATACCACATTGCCCCAGGTAAACCGATTATCTTTTATTTTAAAATCCTAATGACATGGTAAATCCATCTAAGATTTTAATCTTGTTTCATATATCATTCAAAGTTTTTAAAAATTTCTAAATGGGGATTTCAAGAAGTTTCACCTTGTTACAACTATACTGAATTGCCCAAGCAACTATTGGTACTGCCCGAAGGACTCGAGCCTACATTTACGTTGGATATTAAAACGCTGGGCTTAGGTTCACCAACAAACCATTGGCACGTGTTACGGTAATCCTATCTTTCTTTCTTGCCAGAGGAACATTAACATATTTTTAACGGCTTTTTACCCCAATGCAATTGAGCTAGCAAAAAATTTTCCAATTCATTCTCGTTGCAAACACACTTTCACAATGGTTGAATGACTTAAATATGTGCACCTTTGGAGTACTGCCAAAAGGTGGGGCCCAGACGGCGGCAACGAGCAATGTGATCTTCAGTTGCGAAATTCTCGAGCATGATTATTTATAAAGATGAGATCATTTGGACCGACCTTAGCTCAAATGGAAGAGTTGAAAGGGTTGAGCAGGAACTCGGACACAAGTCCTCAAGTTTCTGGACCCTTTGGCTGCCGGTTCAAATCCGGCAGGTCGGAAATAGTTCATGTTGATTTGTTGCTTTGAGTTCATTAGTCGTCATCTCCGAGTGTTTGTAACATGTGCCTTAAACAATTGAGTAATGCTAGTGGCCCCCTTGGGGATAATCACATCATTGGCTGCAGGTGAGGTGGAGTGAAAAAATAAAATTAATTAAATATACAGATTAACCTTTCCAAAAAAAATGCAGTTTGCTAATCTCATTTTTTACTGTTACTCCATATCGGGATCGTTGAAGGGTGATGAACAAAATCAGTCTAAACAAATTTGCTCCTGAAGTGGGAAACTACGAAGCAAATAGGAGGAGAAACTGATTGAATATCTAAATCACTTGATCATTCAATTATGTGTACGTGACAATATGGGGAAGCGTAACCAAGAATACACTCAAAAGAGATGAAAATTGAAAGATAAATCAAGTATGATTTCTTAGGCTTGGTTTGGTTTTATTATGTTTCATGTAAAAACAAACGTTTACAGTTGAATCGAAGTCAAATTTCAATATTAGTCATGCTTCTCAAATCACCGGTCATGATTGTCACTACATCTTGTGGTCCTAAAGATTGGAGGAGGGTGAAATAAACGAAAAGTAACATAATTTATTGTCTGTCAAGGATATGGGCATAAGGCTACTTTTGGAAGAAGATTTTTACTATGTATTCAAGGCCTGCTTTCTTGGCTTTGTTGGAAGGTTTTAATAGCACGGTAGCATGACGTAAGATCATATTTGACAGTGTTGCCACTTCGGTAAGATCATATTTGACAGTGTTGCCACTTAGGTGGGGGGACGTGTACCCCATCAAATGGGTGGGAAGCACCTTGCCTTGATGTGTCAATTTGTCACTTTGGCTGGCAAGGTGTTCTTCCTATTGGTGGCGGTATGGGACCTTCACTAGGATGGCCACCCTTAATCAGGGTTGCACCATTTTACGCCAGGCGATCGCCCTACCAAAATCGGATCTTGGTGCCATGTATTTGATGGCACTTTGTCGCTAATGTGGCTACAATTGAATGGGGGTTGCACCATCTTACATGAGGCAATTCTTCAACAAAAGATGATTTTGTTCGTTGCTACTTAATTTGTCACTTTTGAAAACAGGGGGTTTTAATAGGATTGTAATATCATGTAATAAGGTGAGAAATGTTATCCGCCTTGTGTGGGAGGAGGTATTCTCCCCACCTGTTGATGTGGATTGACATACCAGCAATTGAGCCTGATTTTTGGTATCTAAAATAAACTCAACTCACACATCACTAGCGAGGGAGTAAACTCCTCCGTGCATGGGGATGAGAACATTTCTTATAATAGGGTATCGTCACCTTAGTAAGAGAGCAGTTGGAGATTTGTATTCTTCCAATGGAAGGAAATACCTCCATTTGAGGTGTCAATGAGGTGTTTTAACTATTGGTAGAGTGTGTGTCCATTGCTTAAGTGGCTACATTTGAATGGTTGCACCGTCTTATATGAGGCCTGCCAAAGTTAGATTTTGTTAGTCTTGTTAGTCGCTACGTGTTTAAGGGCTCTGTCACTTTTGAAAAGTAGAGCTTCAATGGGATGGAACCATGATGTAATACGGTGTTTCCACCTTAATGGGTGATTTGTACCCTTTCAATGAGTGGAAATACGCCATTTGCAATCGCATTATGTTATCTTTGGCGTTGAGGTGTTTTCGTTATTAGTGGGGTACGTGTCCTTTGCTGAAGTGGCTACATTTGAATGGGGTTGCGAGTCTTACATGAGGCAAAGCTAGATTTCCTTAGTTGCGACGTATTTTTGGGAAGTTGCTTTTGGAAAAGAGTGCTAATAGGACGGTTGCATTGCATAATGAGGTATTGCTACCTCAATGGGGATTTGTCATTTGTATCCTTCCAATGGGTGGAAACACCTCGCCACTTGAGATGCAAGTCTCTTATCTTTGGCGGCGAGGTGTTTTCGCCATTGGCGAATACGGATCCTTTGCTAAAGTGGCTACATGTGATGGGAGTATCCGATGTCTTACGTGCTAAGTCTATGATTTTTGTAATGATAATGTCATATCTTGTGTAAAAATCAATTTGGAATTAAGAGCATTTTCATGTGTTTCTATAAATTGAAACTGTTTTCTGTTTCAATGACAATGCCCTTTAATATAAACTTTATTGTGCTCTTGATTTATCTATTTTTTATTTATGGAGTATCGGATGACTCTAATTTTGAAGAACCAACTAATTTCTTTATTATTAAATGTATTAAATAAATGTAAAGTTTCGATTCTGCACTTTGATTTTTCAAGTAATTCTCGCATATTTTAGTCTAGCATTTCATTTGATTTACTAAAGATGATGCTGAAAATAAAATATGAAAATATAATAATGAAAAACATAGGATAAAGACTAGTGGTATGTGTTCAAAATATATATGTAGGTGTTACAATATAAATTATAATGTATTTTTATGAATATGAAAAGAGAGAATTAGCGGAGTTGGATGGTGGAGATTTAATTATACAAGTGGATTCTACGAAATATGTGGATGTGATTTGTTTAATTAAATTTGAATTTTAAAAAATAGGAAAAAGAATGCATATTTATGAATATGATAACATGCTCTATAGTGGTTCTTTCTACAATGAATGAGCCAATGAGGTACCTTTTACTTTAAAGAGATTTTTTTTATTTTTTATTTGTTGGTAAGAAATTGGATTTTCCTATGAGCAGACTCGAGCTTTGAAAGTGGGATCGACTTAAAAATTTTAAATTATTAATGTACGCATAAACAAGTTGCAGAAAATTATTGTTTGGCTGCACTACCATTTTGGTTTTTTATGTCAATCATTTATTGTGGCTATGATCTATAGATTAATCTATCTGTATGTACTTGTGTACCCTTGGCACATCATATTCTCTGAAAGTTGTTCTGTTTTATCTAGAATTGTTGCTTGATGAGTATGCTGCTTTCCAAAAGGTGAATTAGTTTAGATTCGAAAATAACTGAGATTTTGTATTTAGGTTCTCTAACTTTGGTGCCTAGTTCACATGAATTTCCACCACATGTTTGTCACAGATAATATAATATGACAATAATTTTGAGTTGTGACCATACTTTCTGTTTTCCAATAGCAATTTACTGTTTTCTACTTTCCTTTTGTTTTCTTTGAAAATCAAATCAAATAAAATATTTGAAACCTTGCTCTAAGGACCGACTCTTTAAATATAGAAGAAAATCTCCCATTTGTAGGTTTCTCGATGTGCATCTCAATTCTCAAGTTCATTGGTTGTGTGGTGTCAATGTGCAACATCTATAGTAACCTTTACGCTCTGTTTCAACGAGTAACTAATGATGCACGCGAATAAATCGGCACATTTGTGAACATATTTTTACCCTTTTTTTTATGCCTTGGGTTGTTACGATGTGCATTTTTTGGCATTGAAGTTTCAACTTTTGATGGCGCACTTGCCTCTATTCACTTGGAGGTTTTGGAGTTGTCTGCAAGTGGAGATTGCTAATGCTTGTTTGATAAGGTTAGTTTTCCAGGAAAAATGGATTTTTTCAGTTGTAAATGTTGACCTTTGTCATCTTTTGCCTACGATGAAAAGTTGAATTTTTTTTTTTTTTCCCGAACTAGTTTTGTCGAAGTAGTACGGCGTCCAATCAGGGCGAGGGAAGGATTTGAGATGAAATAATATTATGTATTATGAGAGCTGAGATGACACGAACATTTTATGCTTCTCCCTGGAGTGTGTTATGTTGTATTATTATGAGAGCTTAAATAATACTATGTATCATGTGATTGTGCCTAGGTGACCATCTAGTCACTGGAAATTGAGCAGGGGCCTTTGCACAGCGCATATAGGAACGTAAAAGGTTCTATACAGAAAGTTGTTAAGATCAGTCATTGATGGTTTAGAAACTAAGGCCTTGTTCTATTTGGTGTTAACCAAATCCGCACGCAATTCCGTATATCTCATACTCATTTTCAACCACACACACATTTCCCAAAATAATATTAACCACACATTTTTACACGGAATACCGCGCGGAACAACTAAACCCCCAATCAAACAAGGCCTAAATTTTATGACCAAATTTTGGCATCTTTTTCAGGAAGGAAAGATAAAGATAAAAGTAAAAATAAAGAGTATTCTTCACTTATTCTACCTTTAATTCTATGTTCTGAATCAATTACAGGCAATTATCTTGCTTGGGTTGATCCACACTATGAGAAAACAATCAATGTGCTGTTGAGCAAAGCAACCAATAACAGCACTTATGCAACCAATAAGAGCGATGTAAATAGATTCTTAGCAGATTATTGACTATAAATTGCCAAAAAGATAACAAGTACTATTATTTTGTCGTGAACTAATGCGTTGAAATTTTGGTGAACTTTGCGTATAGTCTACAACTTTTACGTTTCAGCGTTTCGCATTAATTGGGTCTTCATTTTTATTTTTATTTTTCCTTCAATTCCTTGAGTCTCCAATTTTTCATGTCATATAAGCAGGGCCGTAACTAGGCACAGGCAAAGCAAGCCTTCTCTTCGGGCCAAATTGGTAAGGGGGATGTTGTCTTTTCTTTTTTTTTTTTTAATTTGAAATTGAATTAAAAGAGAAGTTGGCCGCCGCGTGACTCCTTGTTGCCTTGTTGGGCATGCTAAAATTGAAAAAATTCTAAATCTAGTGTCCAAATACCAAAAGGAACCCATGTCTATTACACTTCTCAACTGTTCCATTAACCATTCTTGAAGAATCGGCTTTCCTTCTCCCGCTCGACAGTCGACAAATCAATATTCAATAATTTATCATTCAAGACTTCAAGTTTCAATCATCATTCATCAAAATTGCCAAGTTGTCTTCTCATCTAGTCATCTCAGTGCTTCTCCAAAATCCGCAATCTACTGAACTTGGTACCACTCGTGTCCTGATAAATGATAATCGGTAAGAAACAATGGGGCATTAGGCCTTTTTCTCTTTTTTTAATTTTAAAAAATATTTGACTCTTTTATTTGTTTACTAATCAAGATTATATTATATGACTTGTGAATAATTTAAATTGTTAATTTATAATTGTAAATTGTTTAATTAGTTTGGTAAATTATTTGGCTGCATAGATAATTATACAGTTATTAGGTTAATATATTGAAGTTAATCATTTTGATTAAATATAATTGATTTCACATGATCTCATCGAGGTTACATGAATGAATCATTGAATCCGAATATGTATTAATGTATATATAACATAATTATTTAAACTTCATCATGCCAATTAGAGAATAGAGACTAGAGACAGAGAAATGGGATTGGACGATAGCACTGCAGCATATATTTGATCTAGATTTGAATTACATCAAAAGCTGAATTTAATTTTTTATATTTTTTTACTTAATTTGTTAACTGTTAAAATTTTAGATTATTAGATTAGATATTAGGTTTAAAGTAATTTGTAGATGATAATTGAATTTGACATTTATCATCTTGTCCTTGATTGATATATAGCAACACAATTATTCTATTAAAGTAGATTTAACAGGTTATTGTTATTTGTTAATTTTTTAGGCTTGTGTTAAACATCATTTAGGATGCCTCCCAAGTACATATCTGGGGCTCAAAAGAGAAAACGGAAACAAAGGGAGCTTGCATTGATTCAATGGTCGAACAAATTGATTATACAAATTTAATTAATATCTTTGCCTCTAAAATCGCAAGGCGCGTTGTATTTACATGATTCTATTGAATCTTTAGACATAGTTATTTGATTTTGTTATAAATATTTTAGGTATTACATTTTGTTAGTTTATTATTTATTTGACGAATTTAGTGTTTAAAGGTCTTATTTGTTTTAATAGAGATTTTGTGCTTGATGCTTTACTTGTTTTGATATATATCAGACTTTGAGGACAGTTCAAGATTGCTAACAATTTTGCACTCAATCCTATATTTCCTCCATTAAGATGGACTCATTTACTAGGTATTTACTTGCTAATTACTAATTTTGCAACAGTAATTGTATGTGAATGATTTTTTTGAGTCGTGGCCTTGTCGGTATGTTAAATTTTAATTAACTATTGTTTTCTTATAATCATATTCACTTTTAATTATTGGATCATTGTAGCCTTGTCGGCATATTTCTTTTTAATTATCATAATATTGACTTTTAATTATTGGATTGTTGTGGCCTGGCCAATATATTTCTTTTTAATTATTAAACTTTTGATTTGTTGGTCTATTAAATTTTTATTTCTTTTATACTATTTTGGGGCCATTATGAGGGTCCAATTTTTAGAGTTCGCTTTGGGTCCTAAATAGCTTAGGTCTGGCCCTGCATACAAGGTCTTCAATTTAAAAGATGGCCATTACACTCTTACTTTTTAAATAAAAATAAAAAGGATAGTTTGGAAAAGGTCAAAAAAATAACAATAAAAACAGAATAAAAAATTACTTTATTCCTCACCCTACCGATCTAGCTACCCATCCTTATCCCAACCTCTCCAAAGTTGATGAATTTCAAAAGGTGTATTTGATAACAAGAGAGGAGAGTCCTAGTTGGGGTGGGGATAGGGATGGATAGCTAGGCAGGTACGATGCAAAAGAAATTATTTTCCTTTTTCTTTATTTATTTTTACTTTTCTTTTTAAAATTTCCTGTCTTTATTTAAAAAAATAGGAGGTACGTATTTTTTTTATGGGATTAGGGACTTTATGTGTAAATTTATAAAAGGTCAGGGATTCACGGCATCAAAAAGAGAGAGACCAAAATGATATAAATTGCAAAGTTTGAGGACCATATGTGAAATTTTCCATCCGGCGGCACAGATACACGGAGGACAGGTGGCAGTATGTGTCTGGGTCCATCGGATGGTGGACTGGCACAGAATTTTATATTTATAAAATACCGTATGAAGTAGGACAAAAGTCTTCTCCAGAAGAGCCAGGTACATGGACTTCAAGCTTTGTGCAAAATTCTTTTATTCAAAATGATTTCCATTGACCGACATTGTCACACCGCTACATGACGTGTATTTATCATCCCATTATATAATTTCACAAAAAAATTAAAAAATAAACAAAACACTAGTCAAATTGCGCCACGTCATAACACGTAGATCTTTCAGCTGGAGTATAGCGGACGAGTTGGAACTTACCTTGAACTTTCACAGACGCGCCGCTGCAAACAGCCAAACCGACACGGTGGCCACTCGTTTTTTCCCCTTGATTTCACGGCTCATAGTTTTTGCCGCAACACTATAAGGATCTGCAAAATTCAGTTCATCCATATCTCTCAATTTTATCCACTTGACCACTTTGTACGAATTGTACAATCTATCTGATACTGTATATATATAAATATACAGAGTAGGAGGAGAATATATAATCACTCACAAACACACAGTTTCCATATAAAGACAGAGAAATAGAAATACAGTTGTAAGCTTTTGATTTTTGAGTCTACTGATTCTCGAAATGGCGGTTAAGAAAGGAGAAGCAGTTGCGGTACCTTCTTCAACGGCGACGTATAGTTCCACACCTCAATCGTCTCCGAAGTCGGCATTCCAGAGATTTCGGCAAAAATTATCGCCGAAAAGGACCGAATCGGAGCACCCGAAACAGTCAATTTCGAAAAGTTCTTCAAGTTCCGATGATGAAATCAGTGAATCGCCGGCAGTGAATCATTGCCAATCGAATGAGATGGAGATGGTGTTTCGATACTTCGACGAAAACGGCGACGGTAAAATCTCACAGGAAGAGCTGCGTCGGTGCGTAATGTCTCTAGGTGGCGAAATGTCGGAGGAGGAGGCGGAGATGGCGGTGCGCTCGTCGGACGCCGACGGAGATGGAATGTTAGGGTTAGAGGATTTCAGGAAGCTGCTGGAAGAAGGCGGCGAGAAGGAGAAAATGGAGGAATTGAAGGATGCGTTTAAAATGTACGCAGTGGAGAATGGTGATTGCATAACGCCTAAAAGCTTGAAGAAAATGTTGAATCGATTGGGGAATTCGAGCAACATTGATAGTTGCAGAAGCATGATAAGCAGATTCGACACTGATGGAGATGGAGTGCTTAGCTTCGATGAATTCAGAGTTATGATGCGATAATTGATTCAGTGGGTTGAATATACTATGATTCTTCCGCTGACTGAACAGTCTCCTCTTCAAATTTTCCTTTTGTTTGTATATATTTCAACGTTGTATATCTTATAGAGTATGAGGGAATAAGAGAGCCCCAATCAGGGGTACACGTGGTGTGGAGAGCTTTCCCACATGGAGATGGGATCAAAATTATAGGGAATAAACGATTTGATTGTTTGATTGTTTAATTGATATATTTATGAAACCCATGACCTATATCTGTTTATAAAAACTCTTTGATTGGAGAATTTGTTCTTTGGTATTTTTAAGCATGACAGAGTAGGAGCGTTCTAGATGGTACAGGGAAGTATGACCTTAAAACGGCACAAGTTCATGCTATGAAGAGAGAGAGCGCATTGTAAAGAGGCAACACTAAGGGTGTGTTTGATTTAGCATCTTTTCAGGAAAAGAAAAAAGTTGAAACTTTTTTCAAGAAAAGAGAGCGTTTGATTGCCAAAATTTTCTGGGAAAGTCTTTTCCATTTTCTCTCCACACGTGACTTGTTTTCCTTGTTTTTAAGGAATTCCAATTCGTACAAATTGGCTAGATTATGTTTTCTTAGAAAAATTTTGATTCTTCTTTTTTTTTTTTAGTGGACAATTTGTTTTAACTATAAAGATAAGGAAAATGATCAAATTTCATGAAAAAATACAAAAACAAGGAAAACAATAATATTTTTCAACTTGTAAATTAATCCAATCAAATACTTATAACTATCATTTTTTCTAGGAAACTTTTTTCTGGAATTCATTTACCCGGAAAATATTTTTCTTTCAACCATTTTCCGATTTTACAATCAAACACATCCTAAGTTTTGAATTAATGCATCGCTTTAATAAGGTCTAAATAAAAAGGCACAAGCATTGTGTTATTTTTCGGGTAATGCCGCATTTTACTAGTCTCCATAATACACATCTATGAGACTATAACCGCTATTTCCTCCTGCTTCATGGAGATGTATCTTGCTAACATAAATTTAATCACATTCTCACATAGATTAAGCCCATGTTAGGATTGAAATTTTTATGTATTTTTATATGAAATAAGAGAGAATTGGTGGAGTTGAATGGTGAGATTTGTGTAGTACATGTAAGTTCCATAAGATACATGAATGCAATTGGTTTGATCAAATTCAATTTTAGAAGGATGGATAAAAATGTATAAAAATTTTAATCATCCCATGCCTAAATATGTAAGTTGTACTAGCGTTGTCTCAATTATATAGGTTCGTTGACTTTTTTACAAAGATTAAGAAAAATTATTGGAAAAATGCAATTAATTTACTAATCTACTCTCGTCTAATGAACACTTTTAAAAAATAATAGTTATAACTAAGCAAATTAAATAAGTTTGTTTTGGTAAATGACAAAACAATATTCCTTAATATAGAAACAAGGCTATATAATTAGGACATCTTAAAAAAACAACAAACCTATATATTTTGGACAGAGGGAATAACTATTTTCTTTGTGTCATAAAGACATATTTTACTCATATTGCTATAGTCTCATGAACATATGCTATTACATTCTCACATAAACTAAAAGGTGTAGTTGTAACTAATATGGTTGTTCGTTGACGGAGAAATAACTAACAATATTTGACTATATCATATATCGATGTTTCAAATAGATATATGTATTAATTTGATGGCTTGATGTGTTGCACTGGCGACAGACCTCGTTTACAATAATATGATTACTGTTATGTATATTTTTTAGCCAAATTCGTTTGCCAAAAGGCATTTTCTGCCAAATTAAACAAACGTGGACACGAGCAATAACGAATTGTGGTATATAAATTCGATGAACCATGACTTTCCTTTTAAAATTTCGTAAATAATAATTTCCACCTTTCAAGTTGAGTAAAGGTGTATTTGATTGCATATTGGACAATGTTTTTCATGGAAGATAAATTTTAGGAAAAAGTTTTCCCACCTATTCATTAGATTCAATTTTCCAAGAATTTGAGACAAAATGTGCTTTATTGGATTATACTTAGAAAAATTTTTTAAGAAAATTTTTAGCTCAAGTACACATGGACTGGCTCCAAGTCAAGTTAGGTCAATTAAACATCGACGATTCGACGATATAAACAACATTCTCTCAAGAATGGACCACAATTTTGTCCCCACACAAAAACACACGCCAAAAAAAAGGGAGACAGAGGAGAAGAAGAAGAAGAAGAAGATTACTACCACTACTACTTTCCAAGATTTTTTAGTTTCAACTTTCCGAATAATTTTATGGTTCTTTCGTAGATTTCAATTTTTGGTTTCATTTAAGGCACTGATCAAATTTTTTCCCAGTTCGGGAAATCAAAACAGCCTCCAAAATCCAATCTGGCTCTTTGATAAACAAGGAATGGGTCTTGAATCAAGCCTGGCCCAACACATCATTTCAGGGTCATGCCAAGCCCAACACAGACTACGCCTTATATAGAAATGTAGCCGAAACAAATCAAACAATTCACTTCCTTGCCTACAAGTATTAGCTTCAAGAAGAGCTCTTTGCGACACAACTTAGCCTTTGTTTGACAAAACTTTTAAGTTACCTTGCCTCACACTTCAACCCCACGCACAACATAAATCTCCACTCTTTAACTTCCCATCCTTCCAAAATATCACCCCTTTTTCTGTTTCATTTTGCCACAAAAGCGTTGTCAAACAACCCCTAAGCTAAACAGTGATATGAATATCATACTCAAAGCATAAGAAACACCGAGAAGTTCAAATTCAGGCACAAAAATAATGCTAAACGCATGATGGCTTTCATAATAATGCTCCATAATCAAGAGGTTGAAACATAAAAGCAACCATTCTTTTTATTTGTATAAACGATAGACATAGCTTGGATGAGTTCCAAATCTTATATCCCATTAAGGGTGACCACCACTTTACGTGGAGTAGCTGCATCGCGGTGTTCGCATAGCCATATTCCCTGAAAAAGAGAAGACCCAAACGGTTTTTGAGTGTGCGAGTAAAAAGTGGAGTTGAAATGATTTTGAAGGAAAGCGATTTTTCAAAAAATCTTTGCCAAACAAGCTCTAAGAAGGCTTCTCTTTTCTATTACATTTGTTTCATCAATAAAATATCTCAATCGAGTAAGAAAAAGTACACATCTCAAGGAATATGTTCATTATCTATTCTTTATGGGGGTTGAAAATCAAGATCCAAGGTACAGCATGAAGGTAATACCTGCCAAGTTCCCATATTTAGTCGTCCATTAGTGATAGGTATCCTGCAGGAGTAAGAAATCATTATGAACCATTGAACTGTTTTGTGAAAACAAACTCTTTAAGTACACATAAACCAAATCATAAGTTCAAAATTCGCACGTGAGGGAGCAGCCGAACATAGATGACTTGATGTGTGCTGGCATGTCATCAGGACCTGCAAATATCACATGATGTTAAATCCCTATAAGCAATGTGAAGCAAAAAATGGCAATCAGGATAATTAAAATCTCCGGTACATTAATACTTGATTAGTTCTTGTTACTCTACTTGTATTTCTTGGAAGAAGATACCATTTTTGTCGTCAAATTCTAATCCTTACTGATTGAATATTTGAATTCTTACTAGTTAATATCGAATGAAAAGCTTATTTACTACTAATGGAACAGAGAGGTATTTGAAATAAAACTACCTTCCATGGTATGTTTCCATGGTGCAGACGAACCCTGAGATAACGAAGAAAAATTTAAATGTCAAAAATAGTATCATCGTGAAAAATATTATGAACCCGTGGAAACAAAATTGTACCTCGGGAACGACTCTGTTTAAGAATGTCTCAGTATCATCTCTAACATCAGAGTCATAATTTTCATTGATAGTCAATGAAGCGCTTGTGTGATGCACTGTTATGGTGACATGTGTTAAGAGGAAACAAGAAATGTCTGAGCAGGCAAAACATAAAGCAAAAGGAATAGTGAACGGTATTCAATAGGTGGAGAGAGAACAACTCACGGAAAAAATGAGCAAGACCACATTTGAACTCCGATAAATCTTGCCCTATTTCCTTTAGAATCTGAAATGAAATGGAAAATACTAAAATTTGAAAGCAAATGGCGATTTAAAGAAATCAAATTAAATTTTTAAAAAAAAGCCCAAGTGGAAAGCTTAGATGTGCATTGTATTCAGCAACATAACCTAGTAGCCCAAGTGAGTGGAAATTAAAAAAAGACAGGAGACGTATTCTGTTTCCCCATTCTTTGCCCAGCAACTACCAAGTGAGGTGTTGGAATTTGAACTATTAAAACCAAAAGGGAGCATGAAAAGCCATTTTATGCCTGCCTATATAAAATATCTATAATCCCCGAAATTTACGCAAAATATCAAAATAATAAAGTCAAGCTACGATCAAATGTTGCTAAATGATTGATACACAAAGAATAACGTCAAGAATAGTTGCAGCATTGACCACTGCATTTTCAACTAAAAGCCTCAAAATCATCAAATATCTTCTCATAGTAGATTACATATAATACTTTTTTGATGTAGTTTGACAATAAAAAATAAAAATAAAAATAAATAAAAAAACACTGATTTTCTGTGAGAATGTGTTGCTAACAAGCAAAGAAGGTAAGAAAAAGTAATTTCGAAGGTAGTTTTGTTAAACATGGGGTTTTTCTTTCCATCACCAAATTCAAGAAGTTCATAACAATTAACAAAAATCTATTCCATCTTAACATGTTCTCCTTTGTAACCGCCTTACAGACATTCCAAAGTTCCGAAGTTATAGTTCAGAAAAAATTGCAAGTTCGATAAGTTCATCCTCTGAATCGTTGTTACAAATCATATATCATCAGGTGATTCTTAAAATAGGAAATTCCCTAAACTCGGAACAATAGAGTAAAGCCATGGATTCTCTGATTAGCGAATCATAAACAAAACAAAACCCACCACCTCACTTCAATAACATCCGAAATCGGTCTCGATAATCCCAAGGCAGACGAAAAACAAGGAAACCTAAATTCGAAATAAATTGGAGCAAAAAACAAATAGTTGCAGACCTTGTTCGTAATGAGATGGCAGCCTCGTCTCTGAGCGGGAATTACTAGAGTCTTCTGAGCCCATTTTGGAGCTTTAGCAGTTTCGACGGTCGCACCAGATGCCATGGAAATCGAATTCACAAAAAGCTGATTCTTGATTCTTCTACTTTTAGAGGTATTGTGCGGGAACTGTACAACAATAGGGGACGACAAGGGTTTCGGAGCTGCAGTTTTACGCGAAGATAGTATTGACGGTGATGCGGGTGAAGTTAGTGTATGCATTTCCCGGGGCCTGATAATATGTCCCAGTATCCCACTGCCACTGCCTCCCTGCACAAAGGTAGACCAAGGTTGATGTCGGGTTGGGGTTTGAATTCAAGGCCATTATTTGGATTTGGGCGAAACGACGATCACTTTCGATTGGGCCATTTGCTAAGTTCTCGTGGACGTGCCTTGTCCAATAAAATTCATTATTCAAGGTGCTATGTTTTTCCATTAGATTAGTATACAATTTTATTGCGGTGATATCTAATTGTTGGATATTATGTAATACGAAATTTGGTTAAAAATGGAGGATTTTGATGGAGGTTTGTAAAAATTTTACAGGGGAAAATGGGATGTAATATTTGATAAAAAGTTAAAAACTGATCTAAATGAAATTTTATATCGTAATATAGAAAATCGCAATCCGACGGGTCATAATTCTAATAATTGTATAATTGTGTGAATATTACCGTTTCGTGCAGAGAAATAATAGAATGATAAAAATATATCACTTTATATGATCGTGTCAACTAATTTAATTGTATAATTAGTATTAGTATGATTTTAAATTAGTGTTCGAATTTTGTAGTTTGGATAGAAAATGCTTTTGAAGACTCAAAACTATATAAAAAAATATTTAAAATATTTAGATTTTGTTAGAAAAAAATTTCTTCACTGTTCAATTTCGCCGCTTTTACTCTTTGTTTAAACCATGGGCAAAATAGTAAGGTGAGCGGCTAAACACACCCCAAAAATTACTCTCTACACCCACCCAAGTTTGAATTTCAAGTAAAATGACCGAAACATTCTTATGGAAAAAAAAATGGTTTGGCCACAAACATCCGAACAACCATCTCGATATGCTGAACACCTCAAGGGTGTTCGGCCATTGCTGGCCAAAAAAAATAAAAATTCCAACTTAAAAAAGCTGCGATTTCCGGCAGCCATGGCTACCAAAAATTGTAGCATCATCAATATCCATTGTGTTCAGAATTTCAACCATGGCCAACGTATCTTTTTCTTTTTATTTTTAAAAGAAATTGCAGCTTTTACATGCCCATTGTTGTAACGTTGGTCACCAAAATTTGAAATACCATGGCAACTTTCCCCATTCTGCAATACCCACGTGTTTAAATTGAAATACCCATGTGCAGCATCATCAATACCCATTGTGTTTAAATTGAAACGCAAGCTCTCCCCTTGTGTTTAAAATTATTATTATTTTATTTTTTTTGCCAACATTCCGTGTTGGCTGAACATCCCTACTGGCCGAACAACCCAAAAAGTGTTCGGCTAATGTTGGTCGAACACCCATATCGTTGTTCGGCCAAATTGGAATCGAATGGTAGAATCATTAAATGGCCAAGTCTTAAAAATGGATGGGTGTGGAAAGTAATTCTTGGGGTGTGTTTAGCCGCACCCAATAGTTATTGGGTGGAACTAAAGGCACCCCCAAGTTTACTTAGCACACCCCACTACTAAGTATAACCCCACCCAAAAGTACTAAAAATTTAGCATTATTAAACACACTCCGAGATTATATATCTATTTCACCCTCGCTGTTAAAAAAAAAAAAAAAAGGCCACCCAACCCACCCCACCCCACCCCATCCCGCATTTTTTCTTTTACATCATTTTCCCTCGTAAACCAACTATTTCTTCACCCCAAACACTCTACATTTAAACCTCACCCAAATTTGGAGCTTGATATTTCACAATGTATTATGGAAATGACATCTTCTTCACCATATAGATGGTTTCTGACCTTTATTGTCCCGAAAAATCTTATTTTACTTCATTTTTTGTTGCCCAATTCAAAATTTCCGCAACTCTGTTCACTCATGGTTTGATGAACAAGTAAGTGCTTGTTCATCTAACGTTGGCTGAACAAGCAAGTGCTTGTTGGATGAACAAACAATTGCTTATTCATCCAACATTAGATGAACAGCAACCATTGGGGCCGGATATCTCTCTTCCGTCTAGGAGGCATTCGTCTAGAGGCGAATCATCGGCAGGTCCAGTTGCACGGCGTAGACGTGGTTCAGTTATGATGTTATATTTTTGTTTCGAATGATACACTAGTTGTATAGTTTGAAGTTCTATGCCGTTTATTTACTATATTTTGGTAGGTTGCTTGTGATTTTCTTTTGCTTGTTGCACTAGTCAATTGAACTATGTAATATATGACGTCCTAAATTGTTCATCAAAAGTTCAATCATGTGTTAACCGTTCAAACTAGGCATGTTGATCACATTACATGGTATTCGACCAATATCAGTTCAACAGATTTGATTCTGTAATTGAATATGTTTGAATGCGTGTTTGAATCCTATAATACACACAAAGTGTAAGCTCGTGACATCAAATTCAAATACACCCCAACAAACACAAACCTTAAATTGCTACTGTTTCTCAAACGTTGAATGAACGATAATTGCTCGTTCATCCAATGTTGAATGAACCACTAATTTCTCGTTCATCCAATGTTGGATGAACGAGCAGCTGGTCGTTCATCTAACGTTGGATGAGTGAGCAGTTGCTCGTTCAACTAACCAGAGATGAACGACCAGTTGCGAAAAGCTTGAATGGAGGTGCAAATAACGAAACAAAATGAGATTTTTTTTGGACAATAAAGGTCAGAAACCACTTATATTGGTGAAGAAAATACTATTTCCATGATCCATTGTGAAATATAGAGCTCAAAATTTGGGGTGAAAAAATGGTTGAACAAATGTGTTTAGAATAGGAGGGAAGATATATGTATGTATAAGAAGGTAGGGTGGATGGGGTGTGTTTTTTTTTTATTATTAAAAAATTTAAAGGATATTTTGGATATTTGGCTTGAGGATATTTTAGTCCCAAGATAAAATGGCGTGTGATAAGTAAACTTAGGGGCGTCTTTAGTCCCTCCAATAGTTATTCTATTTAGATTTTGGCCGTTGTTTCATAGCCAGTTGTTGCCTTCTTTTTCGGTTTTTCCTCTACGGCATAGAAGGGTATGGAGTTCCAGGTGCTGGTTACGAAATATCTAGGACCTCATTTTCACAATCATCAATAGTTTGAGAGCCGAAGATGCAATTTATCCTAAAGTATGGTGTTAGCGGATAAGTTTTAATGTATTTTTATGAGTAGGAAGAGAGAGAATGAGTGAAGTTAGATGATGGAGATTTAATGAGTAGTGAGATATATAGATGTGATTTATTTGATCAAATTTAAAATTTGAAAAAAATACATTTAAATACATTTTGGCAATCTTTTTCCAAAACCATCGATGGTGCCATAACTATAGCACCATCGATGTCATTTAAGTCGATTTGACGTTTTGAAATCGACCAAATCAGAATCGACTGCGATTGAAAGTGTCGAATTTTTAAAATTTTTCGGCGATCTGATGACCACGGTCCAAAGTTTGGAATCAAAGTTTTGGTAAAAATATTGCAAAAACTTTGGCCGTGATCACGGCGACCGTATCGTAGGAAAAATTCGAAAAATTCCTGGCACTCTCCATCGCAGTGTTGATTCTAAATCTGATCCCGAATTTCAAAATGGGGATCATATCGACCCCCAAAATGACATCGCCATAGTTACGACACCATCGATGATTTTGGAACCAAAATGTATATTTTGGACATCATGCTAATCGGAAATGATCTCACACCATCGATGGTGCCATAGTTATGACACTATCGATGGCATTTTCGAGGTCCAAACGACCTCCATTTTGAAATTCGAGATCAGATCTGGAATCAGGGCGATGGGAAGTTTCAGGAATTTTTCGAATTTTTTCCGGCGACCCCGCGTGACCATCGGTCAAAGTTTTGGCACTATTTTTGGGCATTCCTGAAACTCCCTATCGCCGTGCTGATTCCAAATCTGGTCTCGAATTTCAAAACGAAAATCGTTTCGCCCCGAAAATACCATTGATGGTGCCATAACAATGGCACCATCCATGGTGCCTTATCGTTCCTGTCATGCTAACAGCCTAACACTATTAATTGCTAATTGCTAGTGTCGCATTGCAATTTCCCTTTTCTGAATCGTACATACCATCATCGCAATCGCAAAATTCCCAAAATAAGAAACCAGAATCTCGTCTTACTTTGAATCAGTACTACTCTATAAGTGCCACTTCGATTTTTACTGTTCCTACGACGATTCGAAAACGACGCCGTTTCTAAAAAAAACGACATCGTTTCGCCTTTCCTGCCCGAAAACGCCGTCGTTTCCAAACAAAAAGAAAGACTCGCGGATCCTACCGACCCACCGACAGATCCGACCCGTTTCACTCGTTTCTTACGCATTTGTTCTAGGTTTTCAATCTCTCTCTTTTCCTTTTTCGCACAAAAGACACTCTCGATTTGCAGTCGCCGCTACAGTGCTCAGCTCCGTTCAACGTTCGATTCGGCCTCCTGCTACCTCAGCTGGCGTCGATCTACCTCTTCTTCTTCAAAGCAACATAGGTCGTTTCTCTTTTTTTAACCATAAAATGTAGATTTCGGACTTTCCCTCTCTGATTTTGATATTTTTAGTTCAGATTCCATTACGAGGTTCGACGACCCAGATCTATGATAGAGTTGCCTTCGCCATGCCCTAATTCCGGTGTATCGATTCCTAGAGATTGAAGGTTCGGCTGTTATCTTAATACGAAATTTTCAATTTGTTGTTTTGCTTTTCCTTTTAATCGAAGTTTCTGTAGTTTTCATCCTCTTCTTTTCTTACATGTAGCATTCGAATTCACTAGCAACCAAATACACTGGAAGAAAAACCTACGTATATTGCCGTTTCTACGTTTCTCTTCTTGCCATTTCTCGACATTCGTGTTATCTGAGGTAATCTTCGTTTCCATGCCTCTAATTAGCAGTCCTGAGTTATTATTTTGCCAAAGGGGAGTAGATTTCAGATTTTCTTATTACCTTCATAGTGGATTGTTAAAAGTGATGATTTTTATGGTGGGATTTTATTGTGGTAGAGCTTTCATCCTGACCCATGAATCGGTTATATTTGTACAATTTTTTTTTTTACATTTTCGCTGGAGGAGGGGTTGTTCTGATGGGGTTTTTATATTTTTGTTCTGTTTTTCACACACGAATTTGTGTCTGCTTCTGGCAGCTCTTTCCTTGGAGTTTGTTTTCTTCACATTTTGAGTGATGCTGTTCTTTTTGATTGGTGTTGTTCTTTTCTTGCATATTTTTGTTGGAAATTAAAAGGTTCTATTTTTCTTGTAGGTGAAGGTGAGCTAACCTTCTCTGTTCTTTTTGTGTCAAACACTTTAAATGGGTCTAATATCAGTTTTATTGTTCTTTTATAGTGCTTTACAACTTACGGTGAAAAGATTTGTGGTCTTGGCAATGCACCTCTACTACAATGCTTCCTATTGCGGCTACTCTTCTCCAGGTACAGCTTAACAAATATTCTGCATAGCAATTATTTTAATAGCTATTGTCCTTGCCTTTTTGACATAGTGCAAAGTTCATACTAATACTTCATTGGATATCATACTTTACTTTTGGTAAGCGTAACTTAGAGCTTCTACTCTCATTTAGCCGTTCTGTTTTTCTTTTAATACTTTTCTTTATGAAATTCAGGATGTTTGGTTGCTTGGGGGGTTTTGGTTTGTTTTGTATGTCATGTGTTATGTTCTAAGAAGGCCGTGTAGGCTACTGCCCTCATTCTCTTTGCATTTTCTCTTACGAACAACCACTGAAGAACCAGTCACTTGAATTTTGATTTCCCTTGGCAAACCAACTTCTCAAACAGAAAGATTTGAGCCATCTATCTTCTAATTAGGAATCATTTTCTATTGGGTTTTATAGTTTTATTACTTTAATGGAAGGAGGATTGATAACAAATCAAGCCCTCTTAAGTCTTCAGCCGTTTGTGTTGGTCAATATGAAACCTTTAAAATTTAAGGCTTCATGTGTAATTAGACCATGCATATTTCCAAAGTTTACTTCACCTTCACCTTCACCTTTGATTCTAAAGTCTCAGTTCCACCCAGACAAGATGTGAGTTTTTGAAGGAATAATGTTTTTTGGATAATTAAATTCTTTGTTTAAAAATATTTTAATTATCGGTTAATGGGTTAAAATTTCAGCTGGTGGTATACAGCTTCTGTAGATTCTTTTTATCCATATGGCTGCAACAAGAAATGGGAGATGGAGATAAATGGGACATGCAGGTAGCTATCCATCATCTTATTTAATTCCCTAATATATTTCACTAACTTGCTAATGGTAAAAGTTTTTATTAATTATTTTGCTGCCCATCATTGGTAACCTATATATGTATGTGTGTGTGTGTATATATATATATATATATATATATATATTTGGTTTGACATTGGAAGGCCAAATGATAGACAATCATTGCTTAGTCCTATGACTTTACCTTCTTTGTAATAGCCTCTCTCGTGCTCTCTATGAAAAAGGATGTAAATCACATTGACCAATGTGTTTTTTTTTTTTTTTTGTGAAGCTATGAACATCAGTGTTTATAGACATGTTCAGGACATGCTCTTAATGCTAACTGCCATTGAGTTGAATTACAATAAATATTTTAATTTACAGCTATGTAAAAATGCAGGGGTTTTAGCTTTTAAGTGAAAGAAAAAGTGTTACTTTTTCTTTCACTTGTTATTTAGATCTATTGTTTTGGTAAAAGAGTAACTATTATTCTAAGGTTATCCATTATTTAGAATTTGAAGAAATTTTCATACAATTGCTATGTAAAACTTGTCCACCATGAAACACTTGAATGTGCGATTGCTTCATAACATTATGCTAGTGACCGGAAGCTGAGCCAAATGACCGGAATATTGAGAAACTTTGTGAATGTATGCATCAGTGATGCATTTACAAATGCCATAATTGTAACTTCTGTTTGCTTATTGAACTTTTTACCTTTAATAGTATTATACTTTAGAAAAACGATTGGTTACCTGGTAAGAGAATGCCATCCATGAAGCATCAAGCATATATCTTGAGTTTCTCTATCAAGATGTTCAACACATTAACTTAAAATTGCCTACAGTGCTATGTCATTGATGATCAAATTCTTTGAATTGAATGTGTCCTTGACCTCCAATAATACCCTTTAATATGTTTCTGATTTTCCATTTCAAATGACAGATTACTTTGGCAAATGGTTTTACAAGCATAAACGGAATGAGGAATTTGGCTTTGTGAAAGTTGGTTTGCTCATTTACACGAAAATCCTGTGTTCATTCAAGGAACAGATGTAAAAGGTTAGGATGTTTCCTAGACACTTCACATTTTGTACTTCCCTATTATTTTAGGTGATTGTGCTCTTTAAATTTGGGAAATATAAGTTATGGCCATGAATTGCTTGTTTTTTAATTATCTCTGCATATTCCTATAGATATTTTCCAGTTAAATATTTCATATCAGTGCTATCATAATTGGTTACATTTTCAGACCACACTTCATCCAGATTGCTTACTTTTCGTACAAGTTTAAAATCCACACTCTTTCATCATTTATTTTAGTATAGATGGAACAATACAAATAGTAGAATTGCCATGAAAGTGATTCATAATTTGTAGCTCGGCTTCTGATATATTATTACATTATAAACTATAACATTTTGCCTTGAAAGATTAATTTCTAAATTTTTCTTACAACTCATCTAATTTATTTACCACCTTTTCTATAACAATCAAATTTCTAGGAAATAAAATGGACTTGTAATAATTTTTGAAACATTAATCACAAAAAAGTTTCTAGAACCTAACAACCAACTAACATGAGATGTGTTTTATGGTTTGAAAAGATGTTTCATATTCAAAAATACAAATAGCCATTAAGAAATGACCCCTCATAACAATTAGGAAGGTTTATAAGCGATCTGATAAATGTACTTATTATGTTTCGTTTCCATTTCGTTAATGTGGAATTCTTGGGATTTCTTTAATGTACAGGTATGTAGAATTGTAGAGGTGACAAGCACGGTCAAGGACAAGCTAAATCTGATAATCAGGTTTATGTGCTCTAATTCGCTCATTCACGGTGCATCAGTTGTTGCTCCTATACTGAAAGCTTGGCATAGAATCCATTATTTTTATAAATATATAATTCACAATTACTGCTAATTTGGTATTATCACTTGGGGTCGCTTGATATGCAAATGATCCGTTTTTTCTGCTTTTTACACAGTCCTATCCCAGACGCCTAAGACTCTTGAAATTGTTCGTACGGAATGCCAATTTTTTGGATGTTCTATAAGCTACAAGTAAGATGTCTAGAATAGTAGTTTAGTTAGTCTAAGAAATAAGTGTAACTTTGGTTTTTATTGCTGGCCGCCTAGCCCTCAGGAAGTGCTTACACTCGTCATATTTGAATAATTGATTGTTCTAAATCTTTAGCTTAAGTTTCTTTTTTAAGTATTAGCTTTATTGAACTCTCAAAAAAGTATAGGCTCTATGAAGTATTATTTAAATATTCTCTATGAAGTATTATTTAAATATTATGATAATAATAAATTTATGATTTTACTACACTCCTGACTCTTTTATTTTGAAATTATTTATTTAAGATGATTAACAAGTTTGTCCAATTGCTTATTCAGGGTTGTTACGTGAAGTGAAATTTGGAAGGAGTCATCTCCAAACTATGAGGTATTATTTATTTTTCACATGAAATTTCTACAATTATTTCTTTACTTAACACAGTAATATTCTAATTTGATCTGTATGCATCTATAATCAATTGATTAATTCGTTTAAGTCTTATCTTTTATTTTGCTCAAATAAATTATTTTGCTTTCATTTGGTCATGATTATACTGTTATTATAAACAATGAGAATTCCTTCAAATGGGAAATAATAGACTGTTAAGAGAGATCCATCTTATTCAAAACAGCTAACAATTTGGTAGATTTCTAGACCTTTAGCCTGAAAGCTTGGCGACAATTTTCTGTAGCTAATGTTATTTATATAACCATTACCCTCAATTTTTTAGATTAATAATTTTTTTTTTTGAGCCATTGATTCAATTACATGGAAATTTGTAGATTTTACTTTGAATTCATTATGGCTTATATTGCAGCAAGAATGGTTTGCCAACCAGTGAAACCCTCGAACATTACACTCTACTTTCAACAATGGGGATTAAATGGGTGACATTAAAGCTGTTAATTTTGTTTCTGCGAATTTATCAGTGTTTAATTTTATTCCGATGACATTTTTCTTTATTTTAGATTTCACCAATTGAATATAAAGAACACACTTGTGCAGAATTGATATTGTGGAATTTGTTTTCCTTTATACCCAGCTCAAAGTTAATTTGATTTTGATGTATTGCTGTTAATTTGTTCTAGATTGGGAGAATATAAAGGAAAAGTGGGGGACTTTTTTGCGTCTTATGTTAGAAATGTTGTGCATTTTTTCCTCATTTTGTATCGCTTTTAATCTGTTTACTGATTTTGGTGCGGTTGAACGTCTTGTTTCTGTCTTGCATCCCCACCATCCGTCTAAAATGCGGATAATTTGTTTTTACCTTGCCATGCCTACAACCTATGTATATTATATGCAACAAAACATCAAACAAAAAAAGTCTTTTTCGCAACACTTGATTCTGAATCAGGGTCTTAAGAAGCTTTGTTACCTTTTACAAGTTTTTCCCAACACGGCCGTACTTATTGTGATCTTTTCATTACATGGTTTCACGACCATTGACAAATGCATACAGACTACTCTAATTTGCCTGACATCGAGTGTTTTATCCTCACCAATTATAAATGTAAAAACATTTGGAAATGTTAAAAGCAAGCTACATGCCTCGCTTCTTATATAATATTTCATTTAAGTTTAAGCTTGCTCATGCAATTGAATATTTGATTGTGTTTAAATTTATTCTACGCTAATTTGTACCAATTTAGTGTAACGTGCAACGCACGTTCTTCTACCCTAGTTATTAATATATTTCTTACTTCATTGTTCGATCGTGTCTGCAGAAAACGCACGCAGCATAGAATTCTGAACCTCGAAAGAATCGAATTTCTTTGCATGATCACAGGCTTTTTTATCCGAACTTTCTATCATATTGCTGCACTAAAATGATAACGCTGTGGTCTGTGACGGCGGTCATTTTGGCGGTGTCTGTAAGCGGCGGAGCCGCCCTGGAGGACGGGGAACTGGTCTCCCGAATTGCATTCGGATCCTGTGCCAACCAAAGCGCTCCGCAGGTCCTCCTTTTCTTTTGTTTTTTTGTTTTTTTCCTTCTTTGTTCCATGAATAATGTAAATCCAATATTGAAGGTGTACTGTAAGTCTGTAATAAACTAGCAAATAATACTAATAATTTAATCGAACAGTGGCTGAAGAGTAATAATCATTGTTTATGCAACGCATTGGATTTCCTATATTGTGCATTGGGCTTGAATTAGCTTACTCTGTTGTGACAGCCTATATGGGATGCTATTATAAACTTTAAACCCCAAGTTTTTGTGTGGATGGGTGATAATATCTATGGGGATTTACGACATCCTTTCAAGCTCTTTGGCAAGGAAAGGACAATTGGACCTTGGAAGAATGTTCCTAGATTTACCCCAACCTCGGAGAAGGAAATGCAACACAAATACCAGATTGCCAAGGCCAATCCTGGTTATTCTCGTCTCAGACAGAACACGACGGTGAACCTTCTTTCCTAGACCCTTCTACTTATTCATAGGCTAATTACTTACTTGGTTTATGTTTTACTGCTTTAGCAAAGTGAGTTGTTTATGAGATTCTAAAAACTTGTTAGTTATTAATGAAATGACATATAATGTATCAAATTGCATTATTAATGAGAAATTATTAATGAGAAATGTTGTTTGTTGGATATCCATATCCCTTTCGTGAAATTGTCTTTTCATGCCACAACTTTTCGACACTATGTGCATTATGAAAATTCGGTTATTAACTTCACTTTCATTCCTCTGCACTTATAACTCTAAATAAGTTATGAATATTTTTTGAGTTTAGTTTTTACAAAAAGGAGAGTACAAGTTATTAGTAAGTATTGCTGGTTCATATATTTGAAGTGCTTGTACTGCGGGATGTTGTTGTTTCATTTGGGATGAAAGGAATGCCTTTAAACCCTTAGTGCCTATATGCAGCATTCTCGTCTTCAGGAGAAACTAGAAAGAGTTGAATTCTTGCATTGCCCTATCTAATTTTCATGCAAAATCTCATTTCTGCATTTCTATAAGTTCTTAATTTTGATGATTTGCATGTAAATATCTGGATTTGGTAAGGAAAATTCTGTCTATTTTAACTTGTAAATAGTTGGATGTGCAGCCTTATCAGTTACCACCTTAGTCATCCAAGAAAGTCATAACTATCCTACATATATATTGAATTAAATGAAGACCTTGTCACTGAGAATGATGTACACAATCAACAGTGGAGAAAAAGGCCTGGAGTTAATATGGTGTAATGAAACATACAAAGGAGAAGATTGCGGCTCAAATGGGAAACTTTGAGATTGTTGAAAGTGCCCAGATTTAGCATACACATTCTTTCTTTTCCAGTCACAACCTACCTATGCCTGAACGAACCTATCCTACACGTATCATCCTCAACATTTGGTGCTAATTGCATACTGAAAATTCACATGTATATGGATACGAGCTCATTAAATAATTTTGAATAACAATTATAACAGATGCTGGCATAATGAATTACTCAGTGATAATGAGTATTGGTATTGAAATCTTAAAGTTGGCCATGTGGAATGGAGTTGGCACATTAAATATTCTATTGTTAGAGCATCACCTGTACTGCTATTTTTCATCTCGTTATTCTGCTGCTTAATTAAATGCAGGTTATCGGAACTTGGGATGACCACGATTATGGGTTAAATGATGCAGGGAAAGAGTTCCCCAGAAAGGTGACAAACCAAAGGCTAATGTTGGATTTTCTAGATGAACCACAAGATAGTCCAAGGTTAGTTGTCATTCATGGAAAAATCCTTACGATCGTAACCACACACAATCTCAATACATTTAAATATTATTATTGAGAAATGAAATTAACACATTTATTTTGCTTTTCCTTTTTGCTGCAATTAGTGGATAAATGTTTTTTGTGACCCCACCCAAAAAAAAAAAAAGGAAAGAAAAGCTGCCTTCTTTTTAAAATAATTGTATCGAACTATGGGATGACTGTGCTATACAATCTCAGTTTTTTTGTAATGAATTGTTTCAAGTATAGCTTATCTTTCTCTTTAAATCTTTTTACAGGCGGAAGCAAGCTGGGGTTTATATATCCTACACATTTGGCCCCGTGGGTAAAAAAATAAAGGTATCATTGATTGCAGTCTAAGTAATACAATTTGTACCAAGGAAGAAATGTAACATGATTTTCACATTAATTTCAACCTGGAAAACCTTCATCTTTGCATATCGATGCACACAGTTAGACATATCAGCTTCTAGTTCAGCATCTTTAAACTTCTTCAGGTTATTCTTCTAGATACGCGATATCATAGAGACCCGCTATCCAGTGATGGAAGCATATTGGGGATTGCACAGTGGAAATGGTTGGAGGAGGAGTTGAATGCGCCTCCTACAGCCATTACCGTTATTGTATCTTCTATTCAGGTATTAGACATCTCCCTTGTTATTTCAAAAATTTTGGTCCGTTTAATTGTTGGGGGAGTTAAATAAGCCTCCTACTGGTTTTGGATTTTCTATTCAGGTATTAGACATCTACCTCATTCTTGCCAAAAAAAAGGAAAAAAAAAAATGTTCAGTAATCTTAAGAGTTTGTTCATGTTGTTCTAGGTGCATTAGATGAAGGTAAAAGGAAATTCTTCCAACATTTGCTGCACCATCAGTAATAACTATGTAGCCTATTGTTCTATGTAACTTTTAGACATTCTAATTTCTAATGCTTCTCATTCCTGCATAATGTGATTCTTTCAACGGAACCCCGTACCCTGTTATTCCAAGTTCATGATTCCAGCTTCTTATATTTTCATTCAGGTCATATCAAACTTCTCAGCAACAACTCGCCCCTTAATCCAGGTTGAGTCGTGGGGACGGTTCCCAAAGGAAAGGGCCCGTCTTTTTAAGTTGTTAGCTGACAGTAAGGTGATTGTCTTCTGAATATTTTACAATGCAAGTTGTAATAAGTTCACCTATGAAAGAGTTCTATTCTTAGCGCGTGGTAGTGTATAAATTAAAATGGATTTTTATGGATTTTGATATGAAATAGGAGAGAGAATGAGTGGAGTTGAATGGTGGAGATTTTTGTAGTACATGTAGGTCCCACGAGATATGTGGATGTGATTAGTTTGACCAAATTCAGATTTCAAAAAGAATGTGTAAAAATATGTAAAAATGAGTAGACTAACGGGCGCTTAGTTCTGCCAATGTGTATTGTGATATGCTCATTAATTGCTAATGTATATTTCACTATGATCTCATTCTGATTGCTTTCTCTCTTTTCCTTTTTCTGTAAAACAGAGGGAAGCTGTGTTCTTTATAAGTGGTGATGTTCATTTTGGAGAAATCAGTCGATATGATTGTGCCACTGACTATCCTCTGTATGATGTAACCTCTAGTGGTCTCACTCAGGCAGTCGAGAAGGCTGTTCCTTCACCTTTGCGTCTTGTTGTGAGACTTTTGGCTTGGTTAACACCAACTACTATGAGGGTGATGAGCAAAAGCTGCAGATACAGTTCGTGTACATATGGTAAACCTTTCATTTATTTTCTAAATGCTGATGTGGCTGCATCTAGGCATTTTTGGAATTATCTTCATTTTCCAACTATCTTGTAGCAAGGCCGAATTTCGGAATCATTGAGGTTAATTGGAACACAAATCCCCCGGAGTTGAAATTTGAAGTGCGGGATGAAGAAGGATTGCCTGTCATTGGTGTGAATATCACGTTGTCACTACTCCAGATCTCAAAGAAGACCTCTAAAGTACAAAGCAATGGAGGAAAGTATCAGAAGCATTGTTCTCTTGAAGTTGATCTACCATGGATTGTCAGATATCGATTAGCAATCATCTTTTTAAGTGCTGCCGGAGGTATGGAACCTTTTCAAATTTCCTCGATTGGTTGTGCTTAATATGCTCTTTATCTATGAAAAATATTTGTTTTATACTGCATGTTAAGTGCCTGTTTGGGAGAAACTTACAGAAATTTTATTTTTTATGTTTGAAAAATAAGGAAAAGTTTTGAAACACGTGAAAAAATTATGAAATTGGTGAATGGGTGGTTGAAATAATTTTCCTGAAAGTCTGTATGAGAGGAAGTCATTTGCAAGTCAGTATTCTCATTCTTTTGGCCTTTAGTTTAATGATTCCGTTATGAAGAATAAATGTATGAGAGGAAGTCATTTGCAAGTCAGTATTCTCATTCTTTTGGCCTTTAGTTTAATGCTTCCATTATGAAGAATAAATGTATTTCATAATTTCTCCTCCTATATTATTGTTATTATATACATTGTAGGATACTTAACTCTTGATCATCTCCGTTGTCATTTTCGCCCTTCTTGACGTAAAATATTTGCTTTCTGTGATGGAAATCATTGTTTGTATCTCCATGTAGTGATTTCTTATTCATTGATAGGGTTATCTTTTCTCTTGTAAATTCTCTTGTAAAGCTTCAATTGGGCCATGCATATCTTTCTTTCTGTTCATTTTTGTTTTCCTTTCATTTTTCTGATGGTTATCTATCTCCTCGTGTTTTGATAGTGGAGTGTTGCTTCTTGCTCTGATAGGAGTCTTTTACGCCATTATATTACTCTTCACATACTGCCTCCGCTAACACAAGCTCTGATAGGAAGCCTTATATTCCATATTAGTTATTGAACTGGTCTTACCAACAAATTCGAATTTAAAATAGAATTTGATTTTTTAGAATGAGTGGTGGAAATTTGTGTAGTCCATGTGGCTCTTAGGAGATATATGGACGTGATTAGTTTGACTAAATTCTAGAATAAATTCGAATGTGTTGGATAATGGGGGCGAAATGCTTGAGTTTGTTAATGTATGGTTGAAAAATAGCAAAAAGGTGTAGGACACATGAAAAAGTCATGAAATTGGTGAATGAGTTGTTGGAAATGATGTCAAACAAAAATAAATTTCCTAAAATTCTAGATCAAACAATAGACAGGAAATGCTATCATTACGATTTACGAAAGTGTGGCCCACATATCTGACATCTGATTATGGAAGTCAGTTTCAACCTTCAACCCAATATTCCCATCCTTTTACTTTTTAGTTCAGTGCATCCCTGATTAATAAATGTACACCATAAGTTACTTTTCCTCCTCTAGAGATTCAATTATACCATAAAATAAAAAACATGTCTTTCTTTAGGTTCATTTTTGTTTTTGTTTCATTTCCCTGACGTTTCTATCTCTGTGTTCTCTTTGTTTTAACATTGCAGTGTTGCTTCTTGCTCTAATAGGAGTCTTTTATGCCATTATATTGCTCTGTACATGCTGCATGCGCAAACACAAGCTTGATTGACAGAGTAAGATGCTTATGAAGATATACGAATCACAAGATAAGGGATAGACGCAAAGTTGAGCATTTATCTTCGTTTTTCATTTGCTATCCATGCTTTGGTGGCCCATTGCCTGTCGAGGCAGATATGCATATTTGTCATACGAATTTTGAATTATAGCAGTCACACCATGATTTACATAAAAAAAAAAAATTGATCTGATAGGCTTACCCCAACTAAGCTCGGCTAGTCTGAACTGAGTGGTTTTTGCCCATTATGTGGGATCTTCTAATTTAGGCCTGACTTATAGTCAGTGCAAGTTTGTACGTTTTAGAATACCTCTGATATATGGAGAAATTATCTAACGGCATTCAATTGCATGACTGGCAATGGTGCATTTCGCGGTTCAATTACATAGTTTGCAATGGTTGCCGGATTTGTAATGAAGGTTTAATATGCATATATTATTAGTGTAGGTTCAATTACATAGGTTGCAATGGTTGCCGGATTTGTAATGACGGTTTAACATAATTGATTGTGTACTAATAGTGGCATATGCGTAAAATTTCTTGAAGGATCGTGAGCTTTTAGAGTATCTCCAAATTTCTTGAAGGATCGTGAGCTTTTAGAGTATCTCCAATGCAATGGTGTTGATTGGGGATGATGTCAAGGAGATACATAGAGAGAAGATGATTATTTTAGTGGAATTGAAAGAGAGAAGTCAGAAAAGATGAGAAATGTAAAAATAAATTAAAAAATAATAATAAAATAGTACTGAGGATATCAAGTTGGATGTTTATTTGCAGAATGGATGTGGGAAATGATTATTAAAAAATGAAGAAAAAATGGGGTAAGTAAGAGAAAAACATTAAAAGGGTGAAAATTGAGGGGGAAAATAGAGAATTATGGGATTCATTTCATTTTTGTCTCTCTCTTCTCTGATGTAAACATTGTCTGAGTAGAATAATGTTCTCATTCTGATATGGGGAAGGAGTTATTCTCTCCGATGTTGATGTGTCAGCAGTTGGTGGCTGATACATTAATGGTGTGGTCTAATTTAATAAATCCACATGCTAATATATTAACGAGTGGGGAGATAACTCCTCCCTGTGTGGGCAGAAAATCATTTACTTGTCTTAACATGTGCATTGGAGAGTCATGTTGAAAATGTCACATTGGTATCCTTTTTGTAATTCCTTTTTCCAACTATATATCTTTTAGGGAAATTAGGGAAATTGACGCAAATGGTCCAAAAAAATGTACAATTGGTAAGTTTAGTCTGAAACAAACAAACGTAGCTTGATTGGTCCAAAAAAACATTTGAGGTGCGAATTTAGTCCAAATAGATGAAATCTGTCCATTAAATTGTTAGTCAAAGTCAAAATATGCTACTTTGTCCTCTTGTGAAGGGGTATTTTTGTCAAAAATATTACGAAAAATTACACAAAAGATCCTCACACCTTTGCGGGTTCTTAAAATCAGGTTCTAAAATTTTTAAGTTAGTTACGTTAGTCCAAAATCTTAATTAGATTATATAATTTTATATTATATTTTATAGGTGTCAATTTAGTCCATAATTAATTTTAGCGAATTAATTTGATACTAATTAGATAATTTTACCAAAAATCTTTAACGAAGCATTTGTTTACCTTTTTTTTTGCATTAGATGAGCTTAAATTTTGATTCTAACCAACAGTCAACAATTAATATAATTAGTATATCTTCGTAAAATTTTAATAGGTGCATACTATTATAAAAATAAAAATATAACGAATATAAAAAAAATAAAGTAAAATACAGACGCACACATTTTGATTTTAACAAACGGTTATAAATGAATTTTCGCACATAAATAAAATTTTATTAGAAATACATTGTTTTAAAAAAATATACCAAATATAAAAAATTAATCAAATCAAATAAAAAAATAACCCACCCTACCTAACCTACCCCGACCCACCCCCACCCCCAAAACCACCACCTGGTGGAGGCACCGCTATGCTGGTGCCCACTATCAACTAGTGGTGGCAAAAGCCACCACTAGTAGCAACGCTGGTGCTTACAAACCACCAGCTGTTGCTGGTGGCGGCTTTTCACCATCGATCAACACCAGATCTGGTGGTGCCCACCAGACTGGTGGTGGTGGTTGTTTTGGGGGTGGGGTGGGGTTGAGGGTTTTTATTTTTTTAAAAATTTTTTATTTGATTTGATTAATTTTTTATATTCGGTATATTTTTTTAAAACGATGTATTTCTAATAAAATTTTATTTATGTATGACAATCCATTTATAACTGTTTGTTAAAATTAAAATGTGTCCGTCTATATTTTATTTTATTTTTTTATATTCGTTATATTTTTATTTTTATAGTAGTACGTGCCTAATAAAATTTTACGAAGATATATTAATTATATTTATTGTTGACTGTTGGTTAGAATCAAAATTTACGCCTATCTAACGTAAAAGAAAACGTAAACAAATGCTGTTACGTTGAAGATTTTCGATAAAATTATCTAATTAGTGTCAAATTAATTCAATAAAATTAATTATTGACTAAATTGACACCTATAAAAGAATAAAATATAAAATTATATAATTTAATTAAAATTTTCGACTAATGTAACTAAAGTAAAAGCTTGAGGACTTGATTTTAAGAACTCACAAATGTGAGGATCTTTTGTGCAATTTTTCGTAATATTTTTTTTACCAAAATACACCTTCACAAGAGGATAAACTAATATATTTTAACTTTGACTAAGGTTTAATGGACGGATTTCATCCATTTAGATTAAATTCACACCTCAAAATTTTTTTGGACCAATCGAACTACGTTTATTTATTTCGGATTAAACTTGCCAATTGTACATTTTTTGGACCATTTGCCCCAATTTCCCAATCTTTTATATGTAAAACTCTTATTTACTAGTTACCGCATTTTTTTATCACAAAAACTTCCAGCATCACATGTCAAATTCAGTTTCCGGTGTTTCAGTTTCGATTAATTCATGCAAGCCCACAAGAAGTCATGGTCGGAATCGAATGGGCATTTGGAATCGCCAAGCCGAGTCCATTGAGCAACGGTTTGTAAGAGTCAACTCAGTTCATCGTCATCCATAAGATATGTATATGTCAAAAACTACGGCACTCAGATATTGAAGCAGTTGCACCTCCATTCATTGTGTGAATCACATGTTCATGTGGATTGACTGTTGCAGTTTTGATGGAGTACAAGATTTGAAAAGGAAAAAAGAACTGCCTAAACAGCGGACTTCGATGACAAAGTCAACTGTGATGTACAATAGATGGGGAGTGGGAGATAGGATACAATTGAACATTTCTGTAGCAAATTCATACCCTTTGGAATGGAAAAATACAATGAGTCACTATTTATCGCAAAGATTAGGTATAAGTCCAAACTCGCAAACAAACAGGGCTTCAGAGTCCAATCAAATAATTTTGAACTTACATTGTCGAGAAGAAATGCTAAGAAAACATAATTGATTGCACAAAAATCGACACATTGAGTAATCATCAATTAAGTATAATGTGATGTGATTTATACAAAATAGGATGCTTTTTCTAAAAAAAATTAAAATTATCTCGACTCAAAAGTCTAAACAAAAATTTTATTAATATGAAAAGTTATTAAAGGAAAAAGAGACATAAACTTTACCAATTAGTGATCAAGTGCACTTGGGTGCACCACCTACGTCCTTTTACGGGTTCGTCTGATATCTGTTTTAAAATTTAGGATTGGATCTAGATTCAACACAACGAGACGGAACTTCAGTAATTTGGAAAAAAAAAACTTTTGACACCGTAGCGGCCGATAGCTGCCGATCAAAGTTTTGGCCAAAATTATGGCCAAAACTTTGACCAACTGCTACCGTGTTGAAAATTTTTTTTTCCAAATTGGTGGAGCTCCGTCTCATCGTACTGAATCTAAATCCGATCCCTGATTTCAAAATAAACACCGAACGAACTCGTAAAAATACCGGAAAGCACCATAACTATGGTACACTCGGATATAACATAACATTGTTAAAACTTTACCTTCTAATCACAACAGTCAACTTTAATATCAAAGTAGCCAATGATATCTATACAAACTAGTTTTCACTCCCGTGCGTTGCACGGGAGTAAAACCGTGTAAGTTTGTGTGAAATCTAAAAAAAAAATTGTGTAGATTGATTTTTGTGGTATGAAAAATAATTTTTTATACATTTTAATATAAGTCTTGAAATATTTTTTAAAAGTAACTCAATGTAATTTTTGTATAAAATGAAATAAATCCTCAAAAATATATTGCATTTCGTTGCAACCCAACTTTAAAAAATTTAGGAAAATCTTTCAGAACGAAATACAAAAATTGACAGTGTCAAATATCGATTATTAATATACAGTTCGATATTTCTTTTTTAAAATAATCAAAGACATAAGGACTGCAAAAGGGAAAGATCAAAAGTTTGAAAATCTATTACGCCAAAAATTAAAAAAAAAGGAAGTACCAGCTATACAGTTTGTTTCCATTCCTCTACTCATCATTCACTTACTAAACAAACAATAAAAATTAAGTAATAGCACCAATTTAGTCTAGCCTTACTAAAAACCTTTTTTTTCCCCTGAAATTAACTACTAAATAATTTTCAAGACTACTTCAAAATTTGGCTAAGTTTCTCAGCCTATGTGCAATCATTGAAAAATCAAAGAATTGCGCTACCGCTTCTATCATTTTCGTGTTTCACCGCGACCTGGGATTCAATCTCAAAAAAAAAAAAAAAAAATTATTTTTTGATCGAAGGGTGGTGGTTTAATTGAACAATTAACTATATATAATCTAAATTTATATTTCAATTAAGTGTAATATAGTTTGACTGGAAATAAACAAACATAAAATAATGGCATTTAATCATAAATAAACTATTCATCTAAAAAACTATTTTAGCAAATAGATGGTCAAATAAATAAAAGAAATCAATTATTCTACATGTCAAATTGGTAAATGATAAATTGGCAAATATAAAAGATAATCGTAACAAAGAATGCAAAGATCGCTTTGGAAATAAAGTTTACGCAAGATTCAATTTCTCTAGATTTGAGGAAACAATGAAACATAAACGATTTTAAACAGCTAAAATAAATCTGATTGCTATCTTCTTATTTATGGAATAATAATTCCTTTAAAAGATATTTGGCGAACATGTAGCAGCACGATCCACACCAGTTTTCTTGATAAAAAAAAAAAGAGAACGACTTGTTCATATGCCATAATTGTCCATTTCTGCACACAACGGACTTTTGACGTCCCATGGCAACACAGATTTTTATTTATTCCGTGCATTCATAATATTATACATATAAAACTACTATTTTATATCAAAAGTAGAATCATATCTATTTTACATATACTACATTCATCCCACAAAGATAGGCTTGTATTCAATTTTTGTCGGTCCCAAAATATATGTCACTTTCTATTTTGTTTGCATTTAATTTCTTCTATTTTCCAATTATACTCTTATTTAATATACATTGTTATTAGTTAGCATTATTTAATGCAAGGGTATATTTGAAAAAATACAACTAAAATTTACTTTTCCAATAATATTAATTATCATTTCTTAAACTATGTGAAAGTCAAACCAAACCTATCTTTGTGGGATGGAGGTAGTACTATAGATATATGTTTTATACAATCTATTAAAAACTCTAACCTAAATTTGAAATATTTCAAGAAAGAAATAGAAACAAAGATGTTTGCAGAGAGAAATGGTGAATGTACAGACATAGAGAAATTTGCAGATAGAGATAGAGATTTTTAGACAAAAATGGTTAGTAATCTTTTGAAAGTATTCTAACACACAAAAATATTAATATAAATTAAAATTAAAATTAAAATTATAAGATTTAAAAATTAATTGATAGAATTGGTAAATGATATAAGTTTATTAAAGATGTTATTGAATATCAAATTCAATTTAAATTATGAAATAAGACTTATTTTGTAACCAACAATTATTTTATTATTTGGTTAAATACAAAATTATTGTTAGAGCAATCAATCAAATGGTAGTTATAATAGTTTAAATTCATGGTTCAATTAAATTAAAACAAAAAAGTTGTGTTGGTTCAAATGGTAAGGATATCATTACTCTGATGATAGGTCATCGGTTCGAATCTTAAAACTACATCAATTTTTAATAAATATACCTAGTTAAAAACCACCATTTCAATAACTAATTATGTCCTAAAACCACCAATTGGGTCCTAAAACCACTATATAAAAACCGTGCGGTATTCACCTCTTCTTTAATATATATATAGATGGTGTAGACTTAGGATGTGAATATGTGATTGTATACATAACATGATTTTCTGTCGTGAAACTTCCAAAAATGTATTTTAATGTATTTTTTTTAAATTTCAAATTTGGTCAAATAAATCACATCCATATATTTCTCTACTCATTAAATCTACACCATCCAACTCCACTCATTCTCTCTCTTCCTATTTATAAAAATACATTAAAACTCATCCGCTAACACATTATTCCTTACATATTTTGAAAAAGTTATTCTAAATATTTCTAGCCCTATTTCCATAAAGCAACTACTTTTTTTTTTTTTCCGGAAATATAGCGGGAAACAACAAGCTTGTTTTTGACAAAAAATTTAACCATTAATTTTAACAATAATATATAACACTAAAAATTTACTATTTTTTCTGTCCCAAATTATTAATTTTGACCACCTACTCCCGAGTAAATATACCCCCGATGATGGTTGGGGGTTGGGGGGTCATAAAACATTTTTGTCAGTCTTGGTACAATGACTGCCCAAATTAAATGGGCAACCTATCTTCTTCTTTTTCTTTCCTTTATTTATTTATTTTTTAAATATATATATTTTTCTGAATAATTTTCCAGATTCCTTGAAGGGTACGACTAAATACACCACATTTTCCTCTCAATACACCCACCATCACACCTCGGATCAAAATACCCTTTACAGTTGAAACCGAACATGATGAGGAGTACTCGGCCATTAATGGCCGAGCAACCCTTGGGGGTGTTCGGCCAACCTTGGCCGAGCACCCATGAAACTGGTCGACCAGGAAAAAAAAAAGTCAGCTCTTTGGCTGGCTCGCTGCCATGGCAACATCCATGGAAGTATATGTTTTTTGCAGCTTCTTTCCATGGCATCCATGGATGGTTGCTATGGAAACCTTAAAAAAAAAAAAAAAGCAGGGTTGCGCTTTTTCGATTTTTCTGAACCTGAGAGAAGAAGAGGGATAAGGGTATTACTTTCAACTATTGCAAGAGCTTTGGAATCATCAGATTTCTCCTGAGCTGGAAGAAGCGGGGGCGGAGTTAGGGCTTTCTCCTCAGTCACATCCTTGGAAGGCTCAGCCGTCGGAGCCACCGTAGCTGGTGGAGGCTCTGCGCAGGCCTCAATCTCAGGCACAGGCTCCACTTTCTTTGCTTCCTCCTCTGCCATCACTTCACAAAACTTTACTGTAATAAAATCTTTCCTTAGACTAATAAATTTGGTTGATACAAATGTGTTACTGATGCAATGGCCAGTTATGGCCGGACAACAAAAAGGAAAATTGCAGCTATGGCGCTTTTTTTGGCTCAGCATAAGGGAGTCCGTGGCTGCTTGGCCAGTTATGGCCGAGCAGCCTTTGGGGTGTTCGGCTGTCTATGGCCGAACACCCCACGGCCGAACACCCCTTGCGGTGTTCGCCGTCTATGGCCGACCACTGCCTTAACTCCCATTTGAAGGGTATTTTTATACTTCAACGCATAGTTTTTGCATTGACGGAAAAAGATGGGTGTATTGAGTGAAAAATGGGTGTGTCCAGCCGTACCCTTCCTTGAAAGAGTAAAAAGGAAAATTCACGGTTTGCTTAGTTACATATCAAACACGAAGCGGAGATTCAACCCGCTTCCAAGAAGTCCCTCAAAAGCGGAAACCGCTTGCCACGGTACGGCAATTCACTGTACTTTCAGTCATTGTCTTCGTAGGAAGTTCCAGCGAAGCTGCAATTTCAGTTGTTTGTAGGAAAGCAGTTGCAGAAGGCTGAAGAAATCCATGGTCCTGAATTTTACCATTGTCGAATCTATTTTACAGTGCCGCATTCAATAAAATTTTGATGTCTTTGATTTCTATTATGAGTTGCACTTCCATTGCAGGCCCTCGAAGAAGACGACGAAGCTATTGTAAAACGATTGCAGGAATCAATAGATTCTAGCCCTGATGACCCTTCTCTTCATTTTACTTTGGTAAAATGCTAGTTAATTTCTTGTTTTTGCTTTCCGTTAATTCGGTACTGTTTTTTGGTATTGATGGGATCATGGGAGTGTATATGTAGGGAGTTTTGTTATGGGAAAAGGGGGATAAATGGCTAGAGAGTAGGGAGAAAGCAGTGGAGCATTTTGTGATAGCGGTGAAGCTGAATCCACAAAATGGGGCTGCCTTTAGATACCTCGGTCATTATTACACGCAGTTTTCACCTGATCATCAGCGGGCTCTGAAGTGTTATCAGAGAGCCATCACCCTTAATCCTGATGATTCCGAAGCTGGGGTTTGTTTCTGATTGTTTGTTGAAGCTGTTTGATACTGTTATGTTATTGCATTATAATGGTAGAAATTTATTTGAGTTCCTGAATTACAGGAAGTAATTTGTGATTTGTTGGATCAAAGCGGGAAAGAAAGCTTGGAGGTTGCTGTCTGCAGAGAAGCTTCTGAGAAGTCAGCAAGGGCCTTTTGGGCTTTTCGTCGACTGGGTTATCTCCAGGTTTTGGCATCATCCTTGCCACATTCTTTTCTTGTAGGTCCTTTGTTGGTTGTGGTTATTGATCGAAGCTAAACTGCAATTGGTTGCAGGCTCATCAAGGTAAGTGGTCTGAAGCCATACAGAGCCTTCAACATGCCATTCGTGGATTTCCCACCTGTGCTGATTTATGGGAGGTAATTATGCATAGAGTTCACTATTTTAGCAATGTTTCCAAATTTCTAGGTTCTTGATGTGTTTGAATTTTTAGTTCTCACCCTTTTGTTCTTCTGTTTTTTTGCAGGCCTTGGGCCTCGCCTATCACCGAATGGGCATGTATACTGCTGCTCTCAAGGTCAGTTTTTTCGTCCTTCACTATTTATAACAGTCTTCATATATTTGCTCTAATGTGACATTCTCTTTGCCATCTGATACCTTATGTTCTAAAGTGAAGTGTTTCTTTCATATTCAAACCAGTGGTAAAGTGGAAGGGAGTGTCCGACCTGGATAACCCTTGATTTGGGACCATGCAACTCAAGTTAATAATTTATCAGCCTTTCCAATATTTAAAAACTCATTATATAGAGATTGGATAGAATTTCACTTGAATTCCATATTTCCCATTTTTCAGATCTTTGGTCTAGTGCATGTTATTCTTGTTGTCTTTGTCTTCATGATTATTTGAGTGGTGGTTGTTGTTATTGTTGTTAATCTTCATTTCTTCATGTGGCATGTAGTTTTTGTCAATGCTTCACTTAATTTTACATTGCCATAGAGACAGCCATAGCATCAATTTTTACTGCTTTTTCAGAGTTTGATGAGTCAAATATAATTGGATATTTGCATGAATAACCTCATATGTGTTTCAAACAGTCATATGGAAGAGCTGTTGAGTTGGAGAAGTCAAGGGTCTTTGCATTGATTGAGAGTGGAAATATATCTTTGATGCTTGGCTCTTATAGAAAGGTAACTCAGTGTTCTTGTTACTTTCTTCATGCTGTCAAAATGAATTAAACTGCATGTTTCATGCTCATCTGGGTTGGCACGGGTCGGTGAGGTTTTGGTCTTTTATTTATTCACTTTTGTTTTTGGGGTGAGTTGAGCAATTCTTCCAACGTTGTTTTGGGCCTTGGCCACTTCAGATGAACATTGACCAAGGTGGAGGTGAGTTCTGTTTGAGAAGGGTGCATTCCCTGTGAGGGAGCAAGATAACATAGGTTTGAGACTTGGATGCAGTGCTTGACCACGGTACATGGAATGGGTGGATTACCCAGTGTGGAGTGTGGACTGGAGCCCTCCACTTGCCATGTTCTAGTTTACTTGTACTGCAGTCCTCTTAGGTTCAAACCTCTAGTCTGTGTGGACTAAGCTAACTGATAAGTTCAAACTTCCAGTGTGTGTGGGCTAAGCTAACTAAGATAAAAGATTCTAACGTGTCTTAATCAGTAGGCATAGATATGCTCTTGAGATTTTCTTTAGATATCTCAAATTTGATTTCAAACTTGAAACTTGCTTTATGTCATTCAACAAAGTCAGCAAGCTTGCTGTTGATCTTGAATGGTATCAGGAAAATGGATGAATAATTGAAATATGGAGCTTTATCTTTGGAGCTCATCTGCAGTGATCTTAATATGGCAATGTATGTTTTACTGTAAAAAAGAAACCTACTGTTTCTTGAAATGTTTACTTTTTTCAAGAAATAAGTTATGAAGTTCTTATCATCAAGATTCTCGTAAAAGGACTTGCTCAAGCAGGTCTCTTGCACGGTTTCAAAACGAGGTTGACATTGATTATTTGTTTGTTTTATTCTGATAGAATTTCGGAAAGATTTGTTACGATCACCAGTAGACTATTTTATCTGTCACCAGAACACTTTGGTAATTTAATGAATAGTTTAAACAAACCTGCTGGTGCCTGAACAGATTTTACTTTTCAGGGACTAAGATATACTTGAACTTAATATTTCTGAGCCGTGAGATTCCCATAAAACAGCTTGTTTGTTCAAGACATCCGGCACAGTGTTGCCAGTGTTGGACTGATGTTAAGGTTTATTATATGCGTGTTTTGTAATTTACACTGATATAGCTCCATAAAGATTTCTATGATTCCTGTAGACTTTTGTATGTAGGATTGGAACATTTTGGCCATTCAATGGACACTAACTTTAAAAGAAAGACTGTTTAAAGTCTTACAGTTGATATTTGTTCATTAATGCTGTTGTAAATATGTGCCATATATTTCTAACTGAAGGGAGTCGAACAATTTCAAGAAGCATTGAAGATTTCACCTCTTAATGTGTCAGCTCATTACGGGCTCTGTTCTGCATTGCTTGGTTTGGCAAAGGAATGTATAAATTCAGGTGCATTTAGATGGGGAGCTTCACTCTTGGAGGTTGGCAAAGATATACTATCTTCTCCAGTGTTTTCAGTATCTGTTATCCACCTTGCCTAAGTACATTAAACTGTATATTGCAGGAAGCATCTAAAGTGGCAACTGATGGTACAAGATTATCTGGTAACATATCATGTTTGTGGAAGCTGCATGGAGATATTCAGGTATCTCGTGTCTGAGAGCTCACTTATTGATGTTCTGACACCATTACTCCAGACTAAATCTAATTCTCTGAATAATGAAGTTTTCTTTTTCAAGCCTTTAATGGACATGATGAGAATAGTTTCTGTTTCCTTTCTTTTTAGCTTACATATGCAAGATGTTACCCATGGATGGAGGAATTCAGCCTCTCAGAAACTGATGAGATAGCTTTCCGGTCTTCAATCAATTCCTGGAAAAGAACACGCTATCTGGCCGCCAGGTCTGCCAGTCGTTCTTATCAGCGTGCTTTGCACTTGGCCCCTTGGCAAGCAAATATATATGCTGATACTGCTATTGCATCAGATCTCATTAAGGAGGATTCTAACAAGGACCTGAACGTTTGGTAACTTCTAGTTCTTCTCAAGTGTTCTCCTTCTCATTTAGATTATTATCTTGACTCCCATCTCATCACCAGGTCCTTAGCTGAGAAGATGTGTTTGGGGGGTCTGTTACTTGAGGGCCACAATGAAGAGTTTTGGGTGGCACTGGGATGTTTATCCAATCATTCAGGACTGAAGCAACATGCTTTAATACGTGGATTACACTTGGATGTGTCTCTAGCTATTGCATGGGCATACCTTGGAAAGGTAATCAATATGTTATTTCAACAATATTTACTGGTGAACCTTGGAAAGGTGGCTTCACCTCTTGCTTTCACTTGTGGTCATTTCAGTATATTCGTTGCATTGATGAAACTTCAATACTTAGGCAAACTGTCAAAGAGACTGTAAATAAACTATTTAGTTGCCCTTCCAGCATTTAGACAAATTCGAATATTGTAATAGGTGCAAAATTCTTAGTATTAGGAACCGGCTTGTGCTCTATCTTTGTGGGTGGTTATCTTATATGCTTCTTTTTTCATGATTTCACATTACTAAATATATGGTTTGGAAGTCTGTGAACCCTGTGTCTTGCGAGCCATTATAACCTCATTAAGCGATTGAGAACAATCAAACGATCTATTTTCTCTTAATAAATGAGGAAAAGAGAAGGAAGTAGCTTTAAGATGTTATGTTATTTAGGTACTTCTACATGTTAAGAAGCAATTTCTGTTGCAAACTTGCAAATTTAATAAGAGCAAGTGTTGCAACCAGTGTATAGATGAGCTTATTCGGGGGTGTTTATTACTAGGTTGATGAGTGGTGAAGTGGTTTAGGGAAATGTGTGTGGACATAAAGTGTTTTGGAGAAGTGTGCAGAATGGTTATAAACAAATTGCCTAGCATATTCTACGTATTTCTGAATATAGTTTCTTTTTTGTTTTTTAACATAATTCTCAAATCAACTTCTTTATTAAGGCCTTGTTCTTTCCACGATAATGTTAGTGTTAGCAGAAGTTATTTGAATTGCGTGTAGATTGTGTGGTTGAAAATGAGAGATGGTATATTAAAAAATATGAAGTAATTATGTGTGTGGTTGAAAAGAAGGAGAGAGAAAAAAATTTGAATTTTATGGTGGAATTATAGTGGAAAGAACAATGCCTAAAATAAACATCTGCAGAAAACAGAAATCAACTTACAAGAGTCATTTCACTAGTTAAAGGTAAAAACAAACCAACTAAAAAATTATCTGTGTAAAGGCCTTTCTCATGACGAAGAAGCTACAACTGTGTATTGGGATTTAATTAGAAAATGAGATGAGGTTTCTTCTAAAAATTTTGAAAGAAGCTGTTTTCCAGTTTTGCCCTCCCACTTGGTCCTTCCTTCAAGCACAACTCTTGAGAGCAATCTATGGACCCTAGGTTCATGATGATCATAACTGGAGGAATGATGTAGCACAGCTGAGGTTAATTTGCTCCTACATGGCCCTATCAGTATGCTCTGATGACCTGCCCAAAATTTTGTTGGAGTCAGCAGTTGAGCTATTTTACTTCCTCGTGCACGGATCATGGGAACCTGACCAAATTCTGTTACGTAAATCTCTGTTTCCTTCCAAGAACCTTTTGGAAAGTTGAATGTGATGTTGATGTTGTCCTAACATTCTTACTATATCAAACTGTCTTTTTTCTTTTGTTTTGGATCCTTTAATCTCATTAGAGGGTCTAAAAATTGACTGTGTGTAGCTTTATCGACAAGAGGGTGAAAAGCAACTGGCCCAGCAAGCATTCGATCGTGCCAGAAGTATAGATCCTTCCCTTGCACTACCATGGGCGGGCATGTCAGCTGATGCTGATTCTCGGTAAATTTAAATATTCCTGGCTACAAAACTATGGTTAATTCACATCCCCATCTTTAACGTACAAAAAGATTTCCATTTTCATCTCGTTTGTCAGAAACCTCAAGCCGGAAGAAGCATATGAGTGTTGTCTACTGGCTGTACAGATATTTCCGGTATTGTAGCTTAACTTCTCAATCAATTTATAATTATTGCTTGGAATTCAGAATTAACTGCGTAGTTCTAATTGCATGATCAGCCTGTGTCAGTGATGTACATTGGGAACTAATAAGTGACTTGGGATTCTGGTAGACACATTTGCAAAGGAAAGGCTTTTGAATATTGAGTGACACTAGCTTGTGCATTTTCTCTATTGACATTATAGATTAAGCTGTTATCTGCTGGTGGCCTTAAGTTTTTCTGTGTTTCTAGTGGACTCTCTATGCCCGTCGAAATGCACTAATAGCTTTTTTGCTTGAGCAGCTTGCAGAATTCCAAACTGGTCTTGCAAAGCTTGCTCTTCACGCTGGTTACCTGCAATCATCAGAGGTAAAATGCTATATGAGGTTTTCTTCTGGAATATATCAGCAGTTCATTGGAACAATGTCGTAGCCGAACATGGTAAAATTTGCTGAGTATTTAATGCAGGTATTTGGAGCAATCCGGCAGGCTTTGCAGCGTGCGCCACACTACCCTGATTCTCACAATCTAAATGGACTTGTGTGCGAATCAAGAGGTGATTATCAAAGTGCCATTACCTCCTACCGGCTAGCACGCTGTGCAATTAGATCTTTTGCGGGCGAAGTATCAGAGTCTTTTCTCAATGACATATCAATTAATTTGGCTAGGTCACTTTTCAGGGTGAGCACATTTTGAGTATGAAGTCTTTCACTGCAATATTTCTCGCAGAAATTTAATATTTCATGCATTGATGCCTTACCCCATTTTTTTTATCACCCATTGCCTTGACCTTTTTTTTTTTTAATAAATTTTTTAGGCTGGGAATGTCAGTGATGCGGTCGACGAATGTGAATCTTTAAAGCAAAAAGGTTTGGCTTTGAATATCTTCTTAATTTGTTTTTGTGTCTTATGTATTGTTGAGAAAATAATCTTTCTGTTGGAGAAATGGAGAATACATTTGAATTAACTGGTCTTTGTCTCTTATCTACATTCAAAGTCCAAAAATGATAATGAAAAAGGAAAAAGAAAAGGAAATCACAATAACGGGAAGTTGATAGAGAAAAGGAGACTTCTCCCGCTAAAGCTTCTTACGGAACTATATAAGTACATACCATAAATTAGTACAAGTATGTATTTGTTATCTCTAAGATTCCTTGACCTTCTAGGGTTCAATGTGATCTTCATCTCATCTTTTAGATTAGGCTATTCCACAATCATCACAATATATCCAAACAGTCAAATGACCTGAATTAAGTTTTTACCATCACCCATTGTTATGCACGTGATTAACTTGACAATGGGTATGGCTGATACAATATAAATAAAATTAATCGCTTCCATGAGAATGGCCTAAGGTTTTAAACAATGTGGTTTGACACATACGACCATTTCAGTAATATATGTATCTAATGTTTCTGAATAACATGCTTTATCCACATTGTGCATACTGCTTCCTTATTTATTTATTTATTTATTTTCATGTTCCTGCCAGCGTCTGTTGTGCTTGTACATGCACAAAATATGCATAAATGAGTATGCATGTTTTTGGTGGAATAATCTTTGATGTATTGAAAACCCTCAAGAAGAAATGTTAATGATCCATTATAGGTGCATGTTGAGAAGTGTTACAAATAATATAGAAATGAGCGGTTGCAGTACTTCCAGGACCTACGAAATGTATAAAATGGTTAAACCAAAAATGTTTTTGTCACTAAAGTGCTTGTAGCCACTGCCAAAAACATGTTCCCACTCTAGGAGCAAAGTTGGTGCTTATAGATTTTCTTGAAGTTTACTTACATTTTATAAAATGTTTTGCTAGTCACATCCTTGAAGTGATCAATATAGTCCTATAAGAGTTTATTTGCTTTTATGTATTAATTTTGTTTTATTCAAGTTGACTTTTCAGATGATAGTTTTTCCATATAATCTATCACCTTGGAATTGTTCATCTGTTTACACTTCTTATCCTTTCTTAATGTTCCAGGTCTCCTTGATGCTGAAGGCCTGCATGTATATGCTCTATCTTTATGGCGGCTTGGCAAAAATGATGTCGCTCTTTCCGTGGCAAGAGCACTGGCTGTTGGCATCTTATCCATGGAACAAAAACTTGCTGCTTCTTCCATTAGCTTGATATGTAGGTTGCTCTATTACATTTCAGGGCGGGAGTCAGCAATCACTAGTATATTGAAAATGCCCAAAGAATTGTTTCAGAGTTCAATGATCAGTTTTGTTGTATCTGCCATTCATATTTTGGATCAAAATGATCGGCTCGAGTCTGTTGTCTCAAGCAGTTGTTCTTCTCTTACATCTCAAGGAGAGATCACTGCAATGCATATGCTAATTGCAGTTGGTGAACTAGTAAGTCCCCATTTCTGTCGGGTTTTTGTAGACTTCAATAATTACGTATTAGTAGCTTATTTGGTCCTGCTTTTCTCAGGTCAAGCATGGATCAAAGGACTGCCTTGCGTTTGAGAAAGGAGTCGATCATCTTAGGAAAGCAATTCACAAGTACCCTAACAGCAGTGTCTTAAGGTAAATTACATGGCCTGCTTATTCTAGGCTGTCAGTTTGAGCTGTTGCACCGTCGTTTTCTGCACCTTAATTACATTAGCACAGAGTTTTCAATGTGTCACTTGTTCTGGAAATTCTATGAAGTTAGGTCCTTAGGAGAACTGACACAGAAGAGCTGGCTAATGATTATTAACTTTCACCTCAGCTAATTACAGATTTATAGGTTGAACTATTCATGTGCGATTTAGTTGAAACCCTTAAAATCAACTATAACTTAGCTAAGATTATTTAATGAAGTTTAGATTTTTATAAATTCACCTTTATTGTGTGGAAAAATAATGTCCTAGGCTGACAATGATCAATTACTTCAAATAGCGTAATGACAACTTTAACTACTGTTTTAACAGGTCTTTGGGCCAAGTTAAGAAGTTGGACCAAACATGGTTCCTCTTACCTTCTTGTTAACTCCATATCACCTAGATCGATCAACCAATAAATAGAACTTCTTCTTACGGAAATCGATATTTCAGTGTTTCACTCTTTTGTTTTACAAAGGGAATTACTAAACTATGTCCTCAGGGTCTTAGGTCCCCTCCACAGGGAAGTTTCATGCTAATGCTTTATATTTCTCTGAGATTAACCATTCCAGCGTATCTTATCTTTATATGTGTAACCATTCTTATGTTGATTAATGTTCATTGCTTTTAATATTTTTCTGGTATTATCATGCTCAAACTTCCTCTAACATCATTTGCTGCCATCAGAAATCTTCTGGGTTACATCTTACTGTCCAGCAAAGAACAGAGAGATCTTTATCTTGCAACTAGATGCTCCTTTACAGACTTGTTGGACCAAAAAAAGGGAGAGACAATAAAATCTGCATGTGAGATTGTTGGTGCTGGAACAGTTGCTTGTTATTCCACTGGAAGCAATAGTGGGAAATGCTCCTTCCCCACTTGCAGACCCCAGTGGCCTTCTGGATCTGGAGCCATCAAACTGCTGCAAAAGTATACTACTTTACCTTTTATGGCTTGAAATCCTGAAATTATTTTTGCCATTTGTCATCTAGAAGCTTAAATTGTTAGAGGCAGTCCCGATCCCGATATGTTCGTTCAGTTTAAAGTTGCAATCATTTTTTCAACCATTCATTGAATTGATTTGATAGTTATTTTAATTTTTCTATTCCACTAATTTTCAATTTTCGACCACACGTTTAAAATTGGTCTAATCTATAATCTCTATCAGACATACTCTTATTCTATTAACTTAAGTTGTCAACATGTCCATTCATGTGCAGAACGGGGTCATTTGTTTGTGCAAAGCGAACATGTGCACAATTTTTAATAAAAATTGTCACAATTTGAACCTAGTTCTTTTGCATAACATGCAGATCATATCATTTAAAAGCTTTAATTAATAAGAAGGGCACTTATATTCATTTAGTGCTTGTTTAATGGAGAGCTTAAACAAGAACGCTTTTTTTTCCTCCCTCATAAAGAAGAACAAATTGAAAGAATGTTTGGTTGAAAAGTTTGGTGAAATTAATTGGAAAACGTGAATGATAAATCCTCCAACAGTTACCATATTTGTTTTTAGTTATTATCTTTCCGAATAATTTTGCTTTGCTTTTCTGAATTTAGTTTCCTCCCATGTGGCTGAAAAGTTGTTTGCTAGTTAAGTTCAGCGAAAGCTATTTTCAGCCTAACACTTTGTGTCCCAGGAATTTGCATCAAGAGCCATGGAACGTTAACATGAGGTATTTGCTTACAATAAACTATCTGCAGACGGCACGTGAAGGGCGCTTTCCTAGACATATTTGCCTCGTTCTACAGCGCCTAGTAGCTGTAGCTCTTTCAAATCAGCAATATTCAATGAAAGACATGTCGTTTCAGTACCAAAAATTCCAACTAATGCTTTGCGCTTCGGAAGTTAGATTGCAACAAGGGAATTACAGCGAGTGCCTCAAGCACGCTACACTTGCTACAGGGGTTTCAGTTGATAATAAATACCTTTTCTTTGCACACCTGCTACTCTGTCGTGCATATGCTGCTGAAAACAATATTGTGAGCTTGAGCAAAGAGTATAGAAGATGCATGGAGCTTAGAACTGATTTGCATATTGGTTGGATTTCTCTCAAGTTTATTGAATCCCGATATGGGCTTCAAAATGATTCCACTATATTAGCATTGAACTTTGAGGAGTGCTGTAAAGACATCAAGAATTCATGGAATATGTGGATGGCTTTATTTGGTTTGGTACAAGGTCTTATTGCTATTTGGTCGGGGGATTGCGTTAGTGCAGAAGAGTTTCTCACGCAAGCTTGCTCTGCCAATGGTGGCGAAAGTTGCTTCTTTCTGTGTCATGGTAACTTATAAAATATTTTCCCAAAATTTGATTTGTTTTTTCAAATAATATGGCGAATGATGTCTTAGTACTTTGATTATGGCATGCCTTGGTGATATTTTCTTTTGATGGATTCAGGTGCTGTCTGCATGGAGCTTGCTAGGCAGCAGTGTGATTCGAAGTATATCTTATTAGCAATAAGAAGCCTCAAGAAATCAAAAGAAACTGCTGTAACTCCCTTGCCTATAATGTCTCTCTTGCTGGCACAAGCAGAAGCAAGCCTTGGCTCCATAACCAAGTGGAAGGACAACCTTCAAGATGAATGGTTTTCGTGGCCTCCAGGTTCGACTTTTTCATATTTTTCTGTGCAACCATATTGTGGACTTAGTTACTGCAAGTTGTGAAGGTTTCAGTTGAGATCATTTTGGGAGTAGATTATATTCACTTATATAATAAGGACGCAATTTGTTTATTGCAGAGATGAGGCCTGCTGAACTCTTCTTTCAAATGCATTTGCTATTTAAACAGCTGAAAGAGTCATCGCCTAATGCAGATCCTAGTCAGGAACCTCTGAGATGGATTCTTCAAGCAATCCACACAAATCCCTCGTGTTTGAGATATTGGAATTTTTTGCAAAAGAATTTAGAATGATGTTGATGCCTCTATGATCTGATCTTCTGTACATTATGAATTTTACCAACAAATTTTATGTGCAAAAGGGATAATAGCTTGTAATTTACACCCTTCAGAACTCTCGTCTCATTTAGTTTGTAGGATGCTGATTGGTTAACTCACTCCTTCAGTTTAAGGCTGTAAAGACAGGTCATCGTAAATTCTGAAAACAATGAGTGGTAAATTTTATTGACACTTGTTTATGTAATCACTGATGCCTAGTACAAGATTTGCTGACTCTCTTTTACTATTTTCTATATATATAAAACACACAAGCATATTGACCAGACCAAAAGAATTTAGGACAATGCTTCTAAGCATGAGCTGAATAAGTACCTTTCAGCTCAGCAGCTATAGCTCAGAGACAATAAGGGCCAATTCTGTGGACCTATTATCTCCCATCCCCGAATGATTTCGAGTGTTGAAGCTCATTTGAAGGATCCCAATCCAGCGTCGACGAAAGAATCTTAGAAAGACCCATGAAAACATCAGTGACCGAAGGACGTGAGTTGAGATCTTCAGCTACACAACTCTTAGCCAGTTGAGCCAACGAATACGCCAACTCAGTTGGATACTCTTCCCCAAGTTCAGAATCGATGAATCTCTTTAGTTTTTCTCTGACATTCTCCCCCTCAAGCACGTCACTTATACAGGTATACAACAATTCCTCTTCTTCATCTCTCCCCTTTCTAACCACAGCTTCCCTTCCTGACATCAGCTCCAACAACACTACCCCAAATGCAAACACATCAAGTTTTGGAGTGATCAATCCATTCTCAATGTACTCGGGTGCCATATACCCGTAGGTGCCCACCACGTGTCGTGTCATTACGGGTCCACTCTGCTCACTGTCCGAACTCCTCGCCAGCCCGAAATTGGCTACTTTGCCCCGCGTATTCCCGTCCAACAGGACATTACTGCTCTTCAAATTCTTGTGGATATATGGTGGGTTGGTGAAGTTATGGAGGTAATTCAATGCATCAACAATGTCATAAGCAATTTGAACTCTCTGTTTCCAGTCAAGAAGCTTAATCCCATTAGAATGATAGGATTCTTGATGTAGCCAATCACTGAGTGAACCTTTCTCGGCATACTCATAAACGAGATAAGTAACTCCTCCATGCAAGCAAAAACCTGAGAGTCGAATGATGTGGGAGTGATTGATTTGTCGGAGTACGTCTATCTCACGGGAGACATCTCCTTTCATTACTTTCACGGCTGCATAGTCGCCGTTGAACAAACCCTTGTACACTGATCCACTGATTTTATTAGCGTCTGAAAATGATCCTGTAGCCCTCTGAAGTTCATCATATTTGTACAATGTTAGTGTTTCAATTGCATTACGTATCCCTTCAGAAGAGATTGATGATGACCAAGGTTGCGCCTCGACTGACTCCTCATTGAGTTTCTTGATCAACGATGGCGGCGATGGTGGCAAATGGTGGCGGCGGCGGCGGTGGAGGCAGAACCAAGCGGCGGAGATCATTAGGAGGACTAAAACAGCAGCACCAATACCGACACCGATGAACACCCACTTGCGAGAAGAACCTCCACCACTCTGGCCAGCCGGGGTGGTGGGAAGCGATGGTGGAGGTGGCGGCGGAGGTGGTGGAGGCACGGTGTTGATATTTTCCGTAGTAGGTTCCTTAGTTAAAGGTACTAAAAGAGGGGTGAAGAAATAGATAATCCTGTTTTCGGAGAGCCTGTTCGCGTTGAGGATTCCGGCAGCATCAGCACCAGCGCCGGAAAATTCTCCGGCGATTTGATCGTAGCTGTCCCCCATCTTTACCAGGTAAGTCAGCAAATGCTTCACTCCGGCGGCCGTCTGGTTTGCAGACGGACAAGCACACCAAAGAGGAACATTGAGTCTCATATTCACCACCAAATTTCGAAAATCGTACGGATTATTAGCTTCCATAGACTGGCAGGTGGTTAAAGACTGGTAAGTGTCATTCGCCACCGAGAAATAGGTTTCGCCTTGTGTCTTCAGAGTGTACGACGCGTTGTGCTGGTACCTCGAATCGGCGGCGGAGCACGAGCAATCGACGGGGACGACGACCAGAGTATCGCTTGGGAGAGGAGCCACATCGGAAACGTCGTTGATTCGTGCGATTTCAGATGCATCCGCGGCGAGGAGATATGCGATCGTGACGGCGCTGTTGTAAGTAGGTGTTGATCGGAAAGTGAGGTAAGATCGGCAGGAAGTGGGGGCGCCGCCGTCGCAGACGTAGCCGCGGGTGATGGTGTCGTTCACGGTGCAGTTGAGCTGTTCATTGTTGACGTAACTCTGTTGGCCCTGCGATTCAGGAAACTGAACAACAAGTACAAGAAGAAGCAATAGTACAACAGATGAACAAAACTTGGCCCCCATTATTGAACACTAAGCTCTGCAAAATTTTTCCAGCAATGTGTAAACGCAAAATCAGGCAGAAACGAGTGCGTTTTGATGTGAAGGAGCTGAAGAATTGTTCAAATTCTTATCGAAATCAAGTGGCGAAAACAGAGAAATTAAATAATTAATGATGAAATTTGAATGTGATTGGTCTGGAAAATAAAAATTGGGGAAGAAAGTCGTATTACTCGGGTCCAATTTTCCAATATTGACGAGTTGACTCGCCCGCTTTAATCAGTCGGTCCACGCCAGACTTCGTGGGGATAATTTCACAATTGGGCACTGAAGTTTTCCTTTAGTGTTACTTTGGTCATTGAATTTTAAATATGTCTGATAAAGTATTTGTTAAGTGATCCTGTGAAAAAATATTTCCCTAAGACCAGTTATCAGTTTGATTAAGTTATTAATGAAAAAAATATTATATGAATTTTATATGTCAAGTCAATACATATGGTTGAGAATTTCAAAATTATCACATGAACATGTGAAATATACAGTAATAAAATGAACATCAATGCTTACAATATAAAATAATGCTTTCAATATTAAATATTGAAAATAACGAAATGAAGCTAAAGACTTGTTTGATTGGGGATAAGTTTTATCTAATACTTTTCTCTTTCTTCTTTTTAATTATATATACACTTTTCAATACAATATTAACCACATATTTTACACGAAATATTGTGTGTATTAATTTTATTCCCAATCAAACAAGTTCTAAAAATCTAGAGTGAATGTTGGTGAAATTAGTCCATCTTCACAGGTCCTATGCACATTTTAATGCTTCTGGGCTTCGGCAGAATTTGAAAAATAATCAATGATGTCTAGACGTTGTTTCGCCAAGTTTTTAAAAACATTTTTGTTATGAAAAATATAAAGTAAAAGAAGTAGCACATGTGAGTTTTTGTAAGTAATTTGTACGAAGTGCTTTAAAAATATTTTTCCCCTAAATACAATTTATTATTATTAAATTACTACTTTTCCGTCATCAATTATGTTGGCATGCTATTGCTCTCTTTATATACTATTATTATGTCAATTATCATTACTAAGATTAAATAAAATCTAATGACAATTAATATTGTCAGATCTAATCCGATCCAATTAGACATATAAGAAAAGTCATAACTCAATTCAAAAATCGATCGATACAATCCCCCAAAACCTAATTAGGTCCTTGTAAAGCACTCAAACTAGCCAAGACCAATAAAAAAAAAAAAAAAAAGAAGGCCCGAAGAAACTTGAGCCGCGTCTGTTTTATCTTTTAATATTATTTTAGGGTTCTCAGATCCACCCGAGTCAATTCTTGAGTCTTGACCGGGTTTCTTTTTCGAATCATGGCCGAACTGATTGTGAAAACATTGGTGACAAATAGTTTGGCGTGATAATTGTTGGCGCATTCTTCACGGGTACCAAAAATGTAATTGGATCGGAAATTTCCATTTAAGGTTTCATACTGGGTTGACTATTGACTGGATTTGACGCGTAAAGATTAGAGAATAGTTCTTTCTCCATCATTTTTCCTTTTTCTATTCTGCACTATATTTACTTTACTGGTAAAAAATGATGATTTATTTAACGTGTGATGAAAAATATTATAAATTCATTTCCGTTCCAATATAACACGTTTCCATGTTGATGTGGCTGTTTGCATGTGATCCAAAGTATCAAATTATGAAGCTAAAAAATTTGAAAGATATCAAAGTATAATACTTATGTAAATTAGTTTTAAAAAAATATGAAAAGTATCGAACCATGATACTTATAAAATAAACAAATTATTAACATAAATAAATTGTCAACGCGATAGTGCGATAATAAAAATAAGTATTTATACATATAGAGTTATTCTTTCCTTTTCAAACCACTCCTTATTCTTATTAGTATATACCATTTTCACTTATTCCTTTACATCAAGAGTTATTCTATTGAGAATGTCCGGGTGTTGCAGTGGTAACAACCCGGCCGAACCTCGGGATAAGCTCGGGTTCTTTTTAAAAAGAAAAGGAAAAAAAATCTATTTGTAGAATTCTAGTTCACAAGTTAATAATCAAATGATATTAATCAATTGTTAAATTTCACAAATATTGTACTATCACCCCAACATACTTTTGGCACACTACTTGATTGTGAACAAGTCATCAAAAAGACAAAGTTACACGGGTTGTGTTGTTCTTCGATAAATTAGTTTGATAAAGTTCATTTTACGAGATTTTAAATCCTAACAACTTTTTGATATTTATGTAAAATATAAAAAAGCAATAAAATACCACTACTACCATTGACATAGGACCATATGCGGATCAGTTTTCAGTAAGAGCATCCTACATCATATGAATGCAATATGTCAAAGATCTGAAGAAGAGTGCAATATGAATGTCTTGAATTTTAACACAAACACAAGCTCCGCAAAACAGGCATATCAGTAAGCGGAGGAGTTATCGACAAGGCAGTAGCAAACTAGATAGACGGTACAAAAATCATTAACAAACAAATTGAGAATACAACACTAGCTAGCCAGAGCAGAGATTGTCTTTTCTTCATTCAATGCGCTGGGATTTTTCGTCAGGATGTCCCTCAAAATGAGCTTGCATTTCAGATAATTCATTTTCCTCATGAAGCAAAATGAGACTTTCGGTGTAATTAAGCCACGAAGAATGTGTAGCATAATCAAATGGGAGAAATCTAATTATACCTGTCTCAAGGTTATATGTTATTATAGTCTCATCGTTCTCTGTAACGCCTATTGGATAAAGTATATTTTCATCGGTTTCTACAGTAATCACTTTTACCCATGATTCAACTGCCCCAGGTTTATTCTTTTTCCATATGCTCCAAATATTACTTCCATGCAACCAAGCACCAGAGGCACTCCAGATTTTACTTGCATGCAACGGAAACCATCTGTTAGGGGTCTGAGGGCCAACAAAGAAAGCAAGATAGCCTTTGTAGACCAAAAGATAAGGAGCCTCTATAAAGTCAGGGTACTCCTGATATTTTGGAAACTCCGCCAACAGAAATTGTTCTGTGCGGGTATCAAATGACAAGATGATGAACTCACAGGTATTACCAGTTCCACGAGGATAAAGAGTGATCCAATTAAAAGTTCCATCTACAAATGCAGGAGGATGCAAGATTTGGATCGTCCCCCGTTAGTTTTGCATCATCAATCTTTCTCCATGACCCGACATTTACACTGTACAGCTCAACTTGAGATTGATTGGAAGAGTCAGTAGAATCGCCTTTTACAGGTTGCACAAGTCTTATCAACTTATAGTCATGGTTGGCAATGTCATGCCAAAATCCAACGTAGACTCTAGTGCTTGAACTATAGAACATATTGCAGCAACAAGACGTACCCCGTTATGCATTTATATTTCCGAATCACAGGGTTCCACAGATAAATGACCCTACCATAAAGATATCCTTCATCATCAGTTAAGCAAACTAGGCCACTGCATGAACCAATAGGACTGCAAGTCACCGATTCAAAATGCATAGGCAACTTTAGCGAATAAAGTTCATCAAAGCTCTCTGTGTTGTCACGATATGCATAACAATCCTCGGCACAGGGGTCCACATAAAGAAGATAATGTGAGCTAACGTCGCCTTTGTTATTTGCAATAGATTGGCTGAGATGGGCAGCAATGAAGGCAGAAGATTTGATAAAATCATACCATGATTTGCTAACCATGGCAAAAACGACCAACACATTTTGAGGGCAGCCTTGAAACAATTTCAAAGAAGATTTCGAGTGGAAGATATTTCTTTGTCCCTTTAGCTTTCTGACTGATTTGAGCCATTGCCTTTGCTGTACCTATCAAACAACAGAAGAGATTAAAGAATTTGGAGAGGGAGAAAAAGTTAATAACGATCACAACTCACAAGCTTAGAGCTATTAATAATCATTGTTCACATGTACTAACTAATGCTATTTAGCCTTCACTGGAAGACGGAACACACAAGAACTTAATGTTGGTGCCTTTCCACGTCGACATTGAAATAAGTTTTGTCACCACTTTTTGCTAAGTTTTGCCCCCATACTTGTAAGAGGAAAGCAACTGCTACAATCAAAACACATCAAAATCCTCCTTTTATTTCCAATAATGTATCAGTCACAGCATCAGGCTAAATTGGCAGCATTTTTTTTTTTTTATTTTTTTATGAGAACAAATGTTTCAAAAACATTATTCTGTAAAGATATATGTCAAACACATTGTAGCTAGGTTCGCTTAAATTCTAATTTGCAGGGTGAATGAATGTTTGATTTGCACAATAAGGTTAGCAAACATAGAAATAACAAATTACGGAAACAAATAAATACTGATAATTGCCGAGTACCAACCATATTCTCTGCAATCAGATTGATCGATCGGATACAGGTAGTCTAAAACCGATCTATTAATCCCTAAACACCTAAACAAAGAGTTCAAAAGCCATATAGCTGTGAAATTAAAGGAATACAAAACCTAAATTTAATTTTTAGGGTAAATGAACAATTGATCTGGTTAGTTGAGTTAACAATTCGAACACTAAGATTTTTCCAACACTAATTACAACTCATACGAGTCAGATCCATAGATTCTGTAGTTAAATTTAATACATGTAAACAATAAAATTTGAAGTGCCAAAAATCTAAACGGAAATGCCCAACGATCTTCTTTTCCGACATATAATTGAAACTAGGGATTAAAATTACCTTTAGCAAACAGTGCCAATAGAGAGTTGCCACAATCGATCAAAGCAGAAAAGATGGTAGAGTGTGAGTAAGCGTCTGCGTCTCATAGTTCAGTAGCTGATGAGGAACGCGCGAGTTTTTGTAACATGGCTTCCTTTTTAAACTTCAACGCGCGAGTTTTTGTAACATGGCTTCCTTTTTAAACTTCAAAGGCCAGAGGCAGGTAAAATTTGGTACACAATTTATTTTTATTTTTTTCCCCTCTCTCTCGCGGGCGAGTGTTTTTTGTAAAGTGGCTTCGTTTTTAAACTTCAAAGGCCAGAGGCAGGTAAAATTTGGCACACAATTTATTTTATTTTATTTTCCCCCCTCTCTCTCAAGTACGGTACTAACGCAGATGATCTCTTCCTAACGGAATGGCTTCCAGCTCACTCGCAACCCCCCTGAATGTTGTGGGACCCAGGGGGCAATCACAACAGGAATATAAAAATGTTCCAACTGCTGGAATAGGAACTGGCCCGATGGTCCGAATTGTCATTTGGATCATGATGCAAGTGTAATGATTAGTTGAGTCCAATCTTCAAACATTGACGAGTTGACCCGCTCACTTTAAGTCGGTCCACACTAAACACATCGTCCCCGATAATTTCACAAATGACCATTGAAGTTCGACTTCAGTGTTACTTTGATGGTTAAACTTTAATATATATCTCACAAGTTGTTTCTTTAAGAGTTGCTCTTGCAAATATTTCGCTAAGGCTAATTATCAATTTGATATTTATTTATTGACAAAGAAAAAGGACTTTTTTTTTTTTTATTTATTCCAAATTATAGTCGACTTTATTTATGGAGAGTGTAATAGAATTTCTCAGCATAGGTCATTTGCACGCTTTAATGCTTTTGCCTTTCAGCGGATTTTGAAAAACTAATCAAATAATGTCTAGACTGTTATAGAATAATCTGCATGAGAGCCTCGAGGAAATAAAATATATTATTCTATTTATGTGAATGACTATTATGTCCCTGATGAAATTATGTAATTACGATTATGCCATTTGAAATTTTTCTATAAATAGGGCTTCAGTTATTAATGAAAATTATTCCTGTGAATTCCTTAGAATTCATTCTCTCTAAACTCTCTCTATTATTTCTATACTTTTATAACACGTTATCAGCACGAGTCTCTAACCCTTTGAGTAATATGAAAGAAGTATGCTTTCTACTGATTCAGATCTTATAGATGATGTACAGATCGTAAACCTGGATTATTACTGATTTGAAATACTCAATTTTACATAAAAATCTCTCTACATGTCCCATTCTCTCTCTAAAAGCAGACAAGCACCACCCTCCATTATAAAATACCTATTCCTATAGAACGAATACAATACCAATGTCAATTAGTGGAATTTTCCAAGCCAAACACGGCGAATACTGGTTTCAAAAATTAAGTATGACAAATGGAAGCAAAAGGGACGGAGAGGTATATATTATATATATTATATTATTATTTTATAATATAATAATATATAAAACTATAACATTCGTTTTCTCGAGATATAAGGAGCATATATTATCAAAATCAAATTTTCTCGACTCCATTATACTCGATTTAACGAGATCTTCGATTTGACACCAATATTGATAAGGTAAACTTTCAAAATTTACAAATCAGGTACCCCAACTTTTGAAAAAGTTACAAAAGGGTCCTTAGACTTGTGAATATTTACGTATTAGTGCTTATAATGTCAAAACTTTATAAAGAGATATGTGCAGCGCCACGCACTTGCCAGACACTCGCCAGTAAACAGCTGTAGCGATTGGCGGCGTAAGTATGTATTAATGTTTTATAAAGAAATATGTGTAGCGCCACGCACTGCCAGTGCTATGCCGTAAAGCAGTAGCGATTGGCGGCAGCAGAATATTCGATTCTGACTCGTTACTTTGACGATAATTATATTTTGAAGAAATAGTTAGAACAAATTTTCTTCTATAGATATTTAAGTCTTGCACTTTATTGCAATTTAAATACTGCAATACCTCCTACTTGATGATGGGTTCAACCATCACTAATCAGCAGGTTTTATATATTTTTGCACTTTATATGCTAAGTGATGGGTAATACCTTCTACTAAGCAAACCCTACTCCTGAAGAAGTAGTTAAATGTTATGCAATTTAATTCTCGCAATTTAAATTCCGTAAATTTATATTTATTGCAATAATTTCCATAAGGTAGGTTCGACCACCTATTGGAGGAAATTTAATTTCTGCAATTTAAATTTACGCACTTTAAATTTCGCATATATTTCCAATGTGGTGAGTTATATCACATGATTGGTATGCATATTTTTAATGTGGTGGGATATACCACACGTTTAGAATACTTATTACAAATGTGGTTGGATTAAACCCCACAATTGGATAACTGATTTATATATGTTCGATATGAATATTCTATTGATATTAAAGAAGGGATTTGAGCAAGTGATGCCAGAATTTACCGTTGTATGTATTGATGAAATGAAATTGCTCAAAGAATCCCATTGTGATAAAAGAGAAAGAAAATATACCGTGGTGAAAAATCTCATTATGAGATTAGTATATTGTGATATGATGAGAAATGCTCTTAAAGAAGCATTTAATAAAGGAATGTTCAGTTTCCACGGCTATTGAATATTGATGGAGAAAATTGAGTAAGTGGTACCTGAAGTTATCATTGGATAAATAGATGAAAGTAAAATGCTCAATAGATCCCATGTTGATAAATCAAAGAAAATATATCGCATGGAGAGATTATATGAAGTAATCTCATCGATGATATGAGATTGTATTAATATGAGAATAAAATGCTCTTGAAGAAGCATAATCACTAAGATTTCTGTATTTGAATAAAGCCAATATGATATTATTATTATTACTCCAGAAGAAGTACAAAACAGCCTAAGTGGAACATATTGAGAATATCAAAGATGGCAATAAACACTCGAAAATATAGAAATGCGAAAAGAAAATACATATTGAACCCATAAATGAGGGATGCGTCTCGAGAGTATAAATACTCCGTAACTCTGCCACCCTGAACATTCGGGTTCATAATGAAAGATCCAAAGGATCTCTTTTTCGCTTGACACCTATGGTCTGTGACCGATGGGTTTCAGCTTTTCAGATTTTTGAACATATGATTGAATCTTGATGAGTAGATCAAGAAGCTGTATTAGCGAAACAAGTATATTTCTCATTGACGAGAAATAAATTTATGTTCTACACCGATCTAGAAATGCTAGCAAACCATCAAAGAAATAATTAATATTTAACAAACCTATGGGTTTGTTGTGAAAGTTCCACTGTGCAAATGACGCTATATTGAATACTTCCTCCGGCGTGTTATAGCCGCCTGGAAGAACGATAAAAGCATCACTATTGCTCATCATGTACATCAGGCAGTCGTGGATGGATTGTGTTTGTAGCATCAATCGGTTTGGACTAATGACATTTCTAACTCCAATTCGATTCGCCTCCAATTCGATGAAAAGGTATTACACTTGACACTCTTATCCCCATGATTGTGCGGCCATCATAAGACTCCTTAATAGTTTGTTATTAGTCCCTCCATATAGTATATTGATATTTTGTTTCTAACTCCCTTACAAGTTGGTCTTGCCATATCCACATATTGGATATGACCTACTAGTCTGGAGCCACCAAGAACACATACGGTTTTAATCTGGTGAGGTAAATCTTTGACTTGTATGAGATGATTCTAAAATCTCTATATCCATCTCTACTCTATCTCTCTTTTTGCACTATACTTTCAACGTATAAACATGAGAGACACGAATCCCTTTATTTAAAGAAAAATTTTCAAACCAATAATTGATTGTACTATTTACTTTTTGACAAATATGAAAGAGAAAAAGGCAGAAAAATTTTAGTGAAATGACATATACCTGTCGGTGATTGAAAAATAATATATATATATACATATATATATCTTAAAAATTGAAAAATAATATTTACAATTACAAGAAAAACATTGATCTTCGTTATTACACCGAACTTCCTTATATTAATATGAGAAAATTATTATACTAAGTTTTTCTACTAAATTTACAAATAGGATCTTCTAAAGTAAGTTTTTCAAGACTATAACGTGATTGTTCATCTTTGAATTTGGCCCATAAGGCCATCAGTTCACCTTGTACATGTCCACTAGGATGTGTCTCAAGAGCCTGTTGAATATCATCCAAAGGCTCTTTACTCAATCCATCCTTAATGAATGATATTTTATCTTCTCGGTTTCTGGACAAGTACCCCACAGATTTACATCGAGTATCACATGTCCACCGAGCACACTTGTAGCATCCTCCTAATCTTTTTGCTCACCGTTTCTTTGAAAAACTACTTTTACCCATACCAGGCATGTATTTAGAAGGAATCGAAACCTCACCAGATAATCGAACATTTACTTCAATCAACCATCGGATATCTTGTGGGATACCCTTATTCATTAGCATCCTCAACCTTTCAAGCCTACTTCGATAAATCCTTTTTAGGATTTTGATCGGTAGTGATGGATAGTATTTTCGAAGATTTGAGAGCAAATTATCCATTATTATATATGGACCATTATTATGGTGAATACTGTAAGTGCCCGGATAATTTATAAACGCGTATGAGGTAAGGCTCCGCGTTGGAACAGTATCGAAACATGAAGCGTATGTGCTAAGATTCCACGCTTGAACAGTGATGTGTAATAATGCTACCGAAACATGATGGAATATGTCGGTGAGCTATACATATGATGAAAGTAATAAATCATGTTGAGCACTATCTGCATACTAGTGAAATCGATATAAGAATTTACTGAACTAAAAGTTCAATAATACTCGTTTGCAGAACCGGACTGACCATCCCGGTTTAAATAATTATTGAAATCAATATTTCAAGTGAAGAATTAAAAGAATTCTTCAATGATTGTTCTCGATAAATAATGAAATCATTACTAGCCAATATTGGGAATAAATCCCAAATATATCTGGAATAAATGATGAGAAATATGGGCCCACTCATCCTTCATGTGGACTACTAGATATTATGATATGGATCCACTAGATAGTCACATGTGTATATGATTCGTAATTTGAAATTTACGAAATATTTGCTCACGGTATGAGCATGATTTCTAGATTTAATGATAAAGCTAGTAAATGTATATCCCAATACTTGAATAAATCCCTGAAGGATTGAGTATGCGCATACAAGTGGGATATTATGTGGCAAAATATTTAAAATCCTCCAATAAATTACCAATATCGAGAATAGAATGCAAACTATATAAATTCTCATATTAAGGCTGAATGATGAGAACATATATGAGTTTTAGTGTTCTAAATTTTCTTAGCATGAGGGGGAGTATTAAAGGTTGAAAATGATATGTGAAAAACATTATACTATATCCTCACAATTGAAATATGAACTTGAAGTTCAAGGATGCATGAAAGATTATGAACAATCGCATATATCAGGTAGGATGCTTTGATAAGTTAATATTGTTAGAAATGTTGATATTATAAGAGTTCCCCAATCATATATATCAAAGCAAATTGTAAAAGATGGTCTTAATAACGGAGGCATATACTCTTGAAGAGTATATAGACATAACTATATTGTGTAATCCTACAAGAGGATTGATAATGAGATATCTCGATAAGTTATGTCGATATGGGGAAAGAAATAAGATTGAAAGTGTCGACACAATATGAAAAGATAGCGCTACATACTATCAATAATAGTGAGGATATTAAAATCCATCGAAAATGCCGATGCTGAAATATATGCCATTATGATTAAAGTGTTCATGCACGGGTTTAATGAGAAATGAGAATGAAACTCTTGAAGATGTTTCAAATGTATTATTGTATCAGTGCATGCAACGGCTCAAAATATCTACATTGATATTGTTGAGAAATTCATATGCTGTACTCTTTTCCTTGATTGATGTTTTGTCCCAAAGCGGGTTTTTCTCAAACAAGGTTTTTAATGAAGCGACCCAATCTCAAGTAATATGAAATCTCCAGAAGAGATTTAGGTATATATCTCGATATATTGAGAAAATGAGATCGAAGCTGTTGATTGCATATATGCACTGAATATAACATGATATTGTATAACATCTAAAATTTCATTCACGTGGAGATGAATGAAGAGTATCAACCAATATATATGATACTCATACAAATCTATGAAAGATTTTGAAATGCTTGCAGCATACTTGTATAAAATACGCGTTGCACTCTTTTTCCCTTGACTGAGATTTTATCCCATTGGGTTTTCCTAGCAAGGTTTTTAATGAGGCAACATTAAAGGCGTATTCACATGAATAATGTACTCTTTTTTCTTCATTAGGATTTTTCCCACTGAATTTTTCCTAATAAGGTTTTTAACGAGGCATATTCATGGTGTATTGAGGACAACAAGAGAAATCGACACAGTGTATCTATTGGATCAAGTTATAATAGAGATAATGCTTTAGATCCAAACAATGATGATATTGAAATCCTTTACCAGAAGTAAGGATATCCGTCCTCAAGATATGAAATCAGATGGAGTAGCTGTACTTTCTTTTTCCTTCGATCAAGTTTTTCCCATTTGGATTTTCTTGACAAGGTTTTAACGAGCAAGACGTGAATACTCCTATACTGGTGATAGACATCGGGAGCAATATTTTGATGAAGCAATATATAACCATTCCACGATTTCTACAATCAGTTTGGAATTTTTTTTTCCCATTGGGTTTTTTTCTCCAAATGTCTGAAGACATTTTCAGACATAATATTCAATGAGTGTTATAGAATAATCTGCATGAGAGCCTCGAGGAAATAAAATATATTATTCTATTTATGTGAATGACTATTATGTCCCTGATGAAATTATGTAATTACGATTATGCCATTTGAAATTTTCCTATAAATAGGGCTTCAGTTATTAATGAAAATTATTCCTGTGAATTCCTTAGAATTCATTCTCTCTAAACTCTCTATTATTTCTATACTTTTATAACATAGACGTTGTTTAGCTAAGTTTTAAACATGTTTTTGTTTTGAAAAATATAAACTAAAAAAAGTAGCACGTGTGAGTTTTTGAAGCTGAGTGGTAAAGAGGTGAATTATACAAAGTGCTTTAAGAACAATTTTCTTCTAAATACAATTTATGATTAAACAAGTTCAACGTCATCAATCATGTTGACTACAACGGGTTATGGCTTTCCGTGCCAGTATGATGCCAATCATCATTACTCAAAATAAAATAAAATGTAGTGTCAGACCTGATCTGATCCAATTAGATAGAGAAGAAAAACCGTGAGTTGATTCAAAAACTGGTCGAGACGATTCCTAAAACTTGATTAGATCTCACTTGATTGTCAACAAGTTGTCAACAAAAAAGCCACACGGTTTGTGTGGTTATTTGATAAATTAGTTTGATAAGGTTTAGTTTTATGAGTTTCTCAATCTTGACACTTTTTGGATATTTTATGTAAAATAAATAACATATTACAAATTCTCTAAAATAAGTTAAACACTGTTCCAACAAACAAACAGAGTGAGAAAAAAAAAAAAACAGAGTGATTCAACGGCAATAAAGTGCAATATGTGGATTAGTTTTGAGTAAGAGTATCCTACATCATCCAGAGATGCAACTTGTTACATGTCAAAGAAGAGTACAATATGAATGTCCAGAATCTATAACACATGAACACAAGCACTGCAAAACGTGCATATCAGTAAGCATTTGAGTTTATCGAAAAGACAATAACAAACTACATAGACGGTATGAAAATCATTAGCGAAAAATTTGAGAACACAAGACTAACTAGCCAGAGTGTGTTTTCTTCATTCACCGTGCAGGGATTTTCATCAGGATGTCCCTCAAGATGAGCTTGCAATTCAGATAATTCATTTTCCCTCATCAAGAAAAACGAGACTTTCGGTGTAATTAAGCCACGAAGAATGTGCAGCAAATTTAACTGGGAGAAATCTAATCACACCAGTCTCAAGGTTATATGTCATTGAAGTACACTCATCTGTGTAAAGTATAATTTCATCATTCTCTGTAACACCTACAGGATAGCATATTTTTTCATTGGTTTCCACGGTAATCAATTTTTCCCATGTTTTAGCCGCTCCTGCTTTATTCAATACCCATATACTCCAAATGTCACTTCCATGCAAAGAACTGTCAGGGCCAACAAAGAAAGCAAGATGGTCCTTGTAGGCGACAAGATAAGGAACCTCTAAAGAGTCATGGTATACCTGATATTTCGGCAACTTCACCTTTTGAAATTGTTCTGTGCGGGTATCAAATGACAAGATGATGCACTCACCGGTATCACCACTTCCACGAGGGGGAAAAGTGAACCAATCAAAAGTTGTATTACCACTTCCATGAGGATGAAAAGTGATCCAATTAAAAGTTCTGTTTACAAATGCAGGAGGACGCGAGGTTTGGAATCTTCCAGTTGGTTTTGCATCATCAATCTTTCTCCACGACCCGACATTTACACTGTACAATTCAACTTGAGATAGATTGGAAGATTCAGTAGAATCGACTTTTTCAGGTTGCACAAGTCTTATCAACTTATAGTCATGGTTTGCATCATCGTACCAAAATCCAACAGAAACTAAAGTGTTGAAACTATAGAACAGAGTACTACAGCAAGACGTATCTGTTATGCATTTATATTTCCGAATCACAGGGTTCCACAGATAAATGACGCGACCAAGAAGATCTTCATCATCAGTTAAGCAAACTAGGCCATTGCATGAACCAATAGGACTGCAAGTCACCGTTACAAAATCCATAGGCAACTTTAGAGAAAAAAGTTCATCAAAGCTCTCTGCGTTGTCACGATATGCATAACAACCCTGAGCACAGGGGTCAACGTAAAGAAGATAATGTGAACTAACGTTGCCTTTTTTGTTTGCAATAGATTGGTTGAGATGGGCAGCAATGAAGGCAGAACATTTGATAAAATCATACCATGATTTGCTAACTGTGGTGAAACGACCAACACATTTTGAAGGCAGCCTTGAAGCAATTTCAAAGAAGATTTCAGGTGGAAGATATTCCTCTGTTCCTTTAGTTTTCTGAATGATTTGAGCCATTGCTTTTGTTGTACCTATCAAACAACAGACGAAAAAGTACGATCACAATTCACAAGTTTAGAGCTATTAATAATTGTTGTTCACATGTACTAACTAATGCTATTTAGTCTTCATGGAACACAGGACACACAAGAACTTAATGTTGGTGCCTTTGCACATCAGACATTGAAATAAGTTTTGCGATTTGTCACCACTTTTTGGTCCTGTACTTGTAGACGGAAAGCAGCTGCTACAATCAAAACACATCAAAATCCACAAAATCCTCCTTTCATGTTCAATAATGTATCAGTCATAGCAGCAGACTAAACTGGCAACATTTTTTTATGAGAACAAATATTTCAAAAACATTATCCTAGTAAAGATATATGTCAAACACATTGTAGCTAGGCTCGCTTAAATTCTAATTTGCAGGGTTAATGAATGTTTAATTTGCATAATTAGGTTATCAAATATAGCACTAACAATTTAGGGTAAAAACTAAAAACTTGCAATTTTCGAGTACCAACGATACCGTCTCCAATCAAATCCATCGATCAGATATAGGTAGGGTAAAAGTAAAATCAATCTATTTATCCCTAAACACCGAAACAAGGAGTTGGAAGGCCATATAGCTGTGAAATTAAAGGAATACAAAACCTGAATTTAACTTTTATGGTAAATAAACAATTAATCTGGTTAGTTGAGTTAACAATGCGAACAGTAACAATAATTGCAACTCATAAGAGATCCATAGGTTCTGCAGTCAAATTTAATACATGTAAAAAATGAAATTCGAAGTTTCAAAATTCTAAACGGAAATGCCCAACGATCTTCGTTTTCCAACATCTAATTGAAACTAGGATTAAAAATTACCTTTAACACACAGTGCCAGTAGCGAGTTCCAGCAATCAGTCAAAGCAGAAAAGATGGTCGAGAGTGAGAGAGCGTCTCATAGTTCAGGAGCGCGCGAGTCTCTGTCAAATGGTTCCGTTTTTCAAACTTAAAAGGCCAGAGGAAGGTTTTGAAGCATCTTCACTCGCTATAAATTTTGAGAAACATACGATTTCCTCCTCCGTCGTAATTGAAAGACTTAACAAATAGTCTCAAAAATGGTAATTAATTGCTTGCTAAATTTTTCACAAAAAAAAAAACATTTATTGAATTTTACTTAGATTCGATCATTAAATATTTGTTTATTTGAAGTTTGAATATATTAACCGATTAAGCTCACTTGACTCATAATATCGTATGACGACGAATCAATTAGACCAATTGATGGAATAAAAGTTAACTTACACTAAATAATCCATTCGAAACACGATTTTTCTTTTTTCATTTTTATTTGTAAACATTGCGTTTTTTTTTTTAATTTAAAAGTTAACTTACACTAAATAATCCATTCGAAACACGATTTTTCGTTTTTCATTTTTATTTGTAAACATTGCGATTTTTTTTTTTTTATAATTTATGTAGTTGTTTGTTTAATGTGATTAAATTTATAAGGTTAATCTCTTGATTTCACGTTAAATATTATCAATAACGTGTGGGTGATTTATCAATAATATTAAAATATTGAGATATCGAATTATCAATTGTCGATATTAGGAAAAGTTCAATGAGTGTTTAATTATGTTTTAAAGTTGAGTGATTTGTAATCTATAAAATCCGTTGGCTATGACACACTTAAGTTGCAATACTGGCACTGTGCTACTTCTTAAGAAGAATGCAATCCAAACTATATCAACAAGAGTACTAGTAATATCATTCGCATAAGTCCGAAGTAGTGACATCAGTTTTACGTATTCTTAAATCACAAGAATGCAAAAGAAAGAGTGCAATCCGAATGTCTACAATCTATAACACGTAAACATGGGAGCGCAAACCAAATCGGTAAGAGTACTAGTTTGTTGAAAACTCAATAATAATAAACAAAATAAACATTACCAAGATCACTAACAAAGTTTGAAAACACAAGACTAGCTAGCCGTAGTTTGTCTTTTCTTCATTCAATGTGGAGGGATTTTCATCAGGATGTGCCTCAAGATGAGCCTGCATTTCAGATAATTTATTTTCGTCGTCAAGAAAAACGAGACTCTCGGTGTGGCTTAAGTAGTTAGGCAACGAAGGATGTACAAATCTCTCACATGGGAGAAATCTAATCGTATGAGTCTCAAGGTTATACGCTATCACATTCTCCTCAGTACAAAGTATAATCTCATCGTTTTCTGTAACGCCTATTGGATAGTATATTTTTTGATCGGTTTTGACATTAAATTTTTTTACCCATGATTCAACCACTCCAAATTCATTCATCACCCATACACTCCAAATGTTACTTCCAAGTGAGCCGACGAACAAAGCAAGACATCCCTTGTAGACCACAAGATGAGGAAACTCTACAAGGCGATGGGACTCCTTAGATTTTGGCAACTCAATCTTCCGGAATTGTTCTGTGCTGGTATCAAATGACGAGATGAACACATCGGCATTACCAATTCCATGAGGTAGAAAAGCAATCCAATTAATAGTTGCGTTTAAAAATGCCGGACGATGATAGAATTGGAGTATCCCAGGAAGTTTTGCATCAATCTTTCTCCAAGACCCGATATTGAGACTATACAATTCAACTTGAGACTGATTGGCCCATTCACTAGAATCCTCTAGTACATTTATCATAATTCTTATGAACTTATAGTCATGGTTTGCACAGTCGTACCAAAATCCAACGTAGACTTTAGCGCATCCATCATAGAACATAGTGCGGCAACAAGACGTACCCGTTATGCATTTATGTTTCCGAATCACAGGGTTCCACAAGTAAATGACACGACCATGTAAATCTTCTTCATCATCAGTTAAGCAAACTAGGCCATTGCATGAACCAATAGGTCTGCAAGTCAGCGATTCAAAATCCATAGGCAACTGCAGAGAAAAAACCTCATCAAAGCTCTCCGTGTTGTCACGATATGCAGAGCAATATGCGTAGTCCTTAACAACGGGTGATATATGTAGAAGATAGTGTGAGCTATCATCACCTTTGTTATTTGCAATAGATTGGTTGAGATGGGCAGCAATGAAGGAAGGAGATTTGATAAAAGTGTACCATGATTTGCTAACTGTGGTAAAACGACCAACGGATTTCGAGGGCAGCCTTGAAACGATTTCAGAGAAGATTTCCGGTGGAAAACACTCCTTTGTCTCTTCAGCTTTCTCGCTGATTTGAGCCATTGCTTTTGCTGTACATATCAAACCACCAAGATTAAGGGGATTTAAAACAATCACAAGCTTAGAGCTATCAATAATCGTTGTTCACAAATTTTGGCAATATACATAGATGAAAGCAACAAAAATACACAATCCTCCTTTTACATTCAACAATATATCAACCACTGCATCAGACTAAATTTATTCTTGTAAAGATATACGTCAAACATTTTGCAGAGAGCCTCGCTTGAATTTTGATTGGCCATGTCTAAATGCACCCAGCAATTTGCTGGGTGCACCCACCTTTTACAAAAAAAAAAAGAGACAAAAGACGGATTTGGCCTTGCCCTTCTCTCCCTCTCTCTCACTTTTTTTTTTTTTTTTTTTTTTTTTTTTTTTTTAAGTATGTTCGCTGTAAACAGAGCGAACATGCTTTTAGCATGTTCGCTGTGTTTACAGCGAACGAGCTAAGGCTTGTTCGCTACATTCACAGCGAACAAAACAAAAAAAAAAAAAAAGAAACAGAAATGATTAATTTTTATTGATTTTTTATTTGTAGATGTAATTTTTATCATAATTTTTTGTTCAAAATTTTCGCAACCATTCTGACTAGTAGTTTCAAAATTTTTTAAAAGTTTTTTACAATCACTTTGACGATAAATTTTGAAATTTTTTTAATAATAAAGTAATTGCTTTTTATCTGGTTAGTATTGAATACAATTATTAAAAAATTTAAAATTTTTGCTGCCACTTTAACGACTAATTTCAGAATTTTTTTAATGATAAAGTAATTGGTTTTATCCAGTTAGTATTGAATACAATTATTAAAAAATTTAAATTTTTTACTATCACTTTGAAAATTAATTTCATTGATGAATTTCGAATTTTTTTATGATACACTAATTAGCTTTACGGTCAAATATAATTATTAAAAAATTTAAAATTTTTACAACTATTTTGATGAGTCTTTGCATTTTTTGTAACTAGTCTATGATGAATTTTATTTTATTTTTATTATATAGTAATTGGTTTTATCCGGTTCGTATTGAATATAATTATAAAAAAAAAATTGAGTGATTAAAAAAACTTTAAAAAATTACTCATGAAAATAATTATAAAAATTTTGAACAAAAAATTTTTCATATATTATTTTTCTTTTTTAAAAAAAAAAGTTCGCTCCAAGAGGAGCGAACGCCGACAAACGGCGCTCGCTCCAAAAGGAGCGAACTCCCAAAATGGGAGTTCGCTCCATATGGAGCGGACGAGTTTTTTTTAATGAGGGTATACTTGGAAATTTCAGAAAAGTTGGGTGCATAAAGAAATTGGCCGGGTGCATTTAGCCACGACCATTTTGATTTTCAGGGTAAATGAATGTTTAACTTGCATATTTAGGTAAAGAAATATAGCAATAACAATTCAGGGGAAAAAAGTAAAAACATGTAACTGTGGAGTCCCAACCATATAGTCTGCAATCAAATTCATCGATCAGATACAGGTAGGGTAAAAGCCCTCTGTTTACCCCTGTAAACACCTAAACAGAGGGTTTGAAGGCTATAAAGAAGTGAAATTAAAGAAATGCAAAACCTGAATTTTACTTTTAGGGTTAATAAACAAATTAATCTGGGCTGGTTAATTGATTCAACAATTCGAACAGTAAGAATGCCAATTATAAAAGATCCATAGAGTCTTTAGTCAAATATAATACATGGAAAAAAAAAAAAACAATTTGAAGTTCCAGAAATCTAAATGGAAATGCTCAACCATCTTCTTTCCCAACATATAACTGAAATTACGGATTTAAAATTACCTTTGAGAAACAGTGAACAGTGACAGTCGAGAGGAGCCAAAATCAGTCAGCAGAACAGACTGTCGAGGGTGAGCGAGCATCTCCCAGTCGAGTGAGAGAAAATAGAGAGCGTGCTTCTGCAGTAAAGACTTTACATCAATAGACTACAAAATACTTTATCCTATTTATTTATTTAGGACTTGTTCTATTAACAATAAATTTTAATTAATTTTTATAATTTTTTTCCTCATTATTTAGGGTGATTGGGAGTGTTTTTTAATGGTTTTTAATGATTTTTAATGTAAAGGAAGAGAGAGAATGAGTGGAGTTGAATGGTTGAGATTTATAGATGTGATGAGATGTGTGGATATGATTGATTTAGGAGAGAGAAAAAAATTAAAAAAAGTGGAAAATTTTGAAAAAAAATTTCCCCAATCAAGCTTATTTTCAACAACTCAAGCAAATATTTTATATTTTTTAATATATTTTTTCTAATTTTTGACCACACATCTAATACATGTCGTTTGAGTAAATAAAAATTCTTGTATATAGGACTGGCCCTTATTTATTTTTCCTTTTTTGGCTCGTGTTATCTTGTTGTTAGTGCTTGTTTGATAAATTTTTTTTTCTTTGAGCAAGATACAAATTAAATCAAATAAATTTTATTTACTTAAAATATTTACCTAATAGATAAAGCGAAATTAAAGAATATAAAAAAATTCAAAATTTTTATTAAACTATAAAAAAAATTCAAATTAATGTGTGATTGCTTGAGATTTGAGAGTGATAGACAAATAGGTGAGAAGAAAATAAAATAAATTTAATGTATATATCTAACAAACACCCGGTGGGCATTCCAATCCTTACCAATATTTAGTTCGAATTTGAAACACTACCCCACCCCTATTTTAAAAAGTGGATTTAAAGCGTACGCTTATGTGTGCATAAGATTGAAGCTCGAGATCCACTTTTTATCATGCTTTGCGCTTTATCTTGCACTGATTGCGCTTTTATCATGCACATATATCATGGCGTTTAAGCTCAAGGCATCATCTTAAGGCTTTTCCACACTAACTAGAGAGAGAGAGAGAGAGAGAATTTTCTTTTCCCATGAAGGGCAGCATAAACGGTCATCCCACTTCTCCTGAGTCCTGCCTCTATCGGGCAATATGACACATTTAACACTGCCCCTTGCCAGCAATTACTCTAAAAGAAGTTCAAAACACTGTTCCAACAAACAAGCATTCTGATTCAAGGGCAACAAAATATTCCTACTACCATTGACATATATAGGGCCATGTTTGGCAGTTTCAAAAGTTCTAGTGACGTGGGTTTTAAGGGTACGTATTCTACATCAAGCAAGTTTCTGGTCCCCGCGCGGGACCAGAATTTTGGTCAGCCCCCCACCCCCGGCCCCACCGCCATCAGGGGGGGCTGTGTCTTGTGCGGGTTCCATTTCAAGCACCCCGCGCGGGTGCCTGAAAATTTCCGATTCTATATCATAACAATGGAGTAACAAACTTAACCACTAGTATAGAAGTCTATCAACGAGAAATTTGAAAACAAAAGACTAGCTATTTGGTGGTTTCTTTCAATGAAAGCAAAGATTCTTATTCAGATGGGTGGCGCTGGGTACGTGTACTGCATCACCAAGCGCATCAATCTTCAGGACGATCTAGTCGCAAGTTTTCACTTCTCAGTAAGTGAAAGTAGCTGGCCTCAGAAGATTCTTACTTAATTTATTTCATTTTCCTCGTCAAGGAAAACAAGACTTTCGGTGTAATTAAGCCACCAAGGACTTACGAACCCCTCATATGGGAGAAATCTAATTACATCCGTCTCAAGGTTATACGTTATCTTAGTCTTTCCACAAGAAAGTATAATTTCATCCTTGTGTGTAACGCACGCGTATTTTTTTCTTTTTTTACAATAGTAAACTTCTTTACCCATGATTCAACCACACTCCAAATTCATTCATCACCCATACACTCCAACTGTCACTTCCACGATAGCTACCATCACAGCAACCATCAAGGGTTTTAACCAAGAGAGCAAGACATCCCTTGTGAACCATAAGAGATGTTGACCAAGCCAAGTAACCGTTGTGGTTCTCCCTATATTTTGGCAACTCCACCTCCCGAAATTGTTCAATGCTCGTATCAAATGACAAGATGCCACCAGTATAATCAGCCATCCACTTAAAAGTTCCATTTAAAAATGCCGGATTAGAAAATCGATCGATTTTGATGATCCCATGTAGTTTTGCATCTATCTTTCTCCAAGACCCAATATCGAGACTATACAATTCAACTCGAGAACGATTAGCTAATTCACAAGAATCGTGGTCAACACTTTGCATAATTCTTATCAATTTATAGTCGTGTTTCACATCGTCGTACCAAAACCCAATAGAAACCTCTGTGCAGTCATCATTGAACAAAGTGCTGCCACAGGACGTACCGATTATGCGCTTATATTTCCGAATCACAGGGTTCCATAGATAAATGGCCCGACTATAAAGATAAAATTCAGCTTCAGTTAAGCAAACTAGGCCATTGCATGAACCAATCGGCCTGCAATACCACGATTCAAAATCCATAGGCAACTTTCGATGAAAAACCTTATCAAAGCTCTCCGTGTTGTCATGATATGCATAACACTCCTTAGCATAGGGTTCAATATACAGAATATAATGTGAGCCATCGTCGTGTGCAATAGATTGTTCGAGATGGGAAGCAATGAAGGCAGAAGATTTGATAAAATCATACCATGATTTGCAGACTGTTGTAAAACGGCCAACAGATTTCGAGGGCAGCCTCGAAACAATTTCAAAGACGATTTCTGGGGAAGATATTCCTCTTTCCCTTTAGCTTTCTTACTGATTTGACAAGAAAGTGGTTCACTGTTTATGGCATAAACAGTGAACCCTTGATTGCAATAACAAGAAAAAGCGCCATGAGCTATTGAGCTGGATAAAAGGGTCTAGCATAATTATATTTTATTTAACTCACCCATCTGGCTTCTTGTAAAATAACAATGTTACCTTAGTACTAAATAACTAACAAAGGGATATATGTACACATATATTATGTGTGTGTGTGTTTTCGATTCGATGTTGATGATAATTAATTCCTCGAAGGGAGGGGTTTGAGAAAGTGGGCCATGCCGTCATTAGTGTCTTATGATCTGCATGGTGATGGTGCTAAGGTTCAAGTTTTTGCTGATGCTAGGTAATTAATTATAATATATGCATTAATTCATTCTTAATTTCCTGATCCTACAAATTTCGATTCCTTAATTTATTGTTTAATTTCTTTGGTCAATGTCGTCTTTACGCGCCTTGTTTTAATTAATTACCATTACCATTACCATAACAAATTAAATTTTATCCCCTTACTTGGTGTTTGATTTGGAGGTCGGATTCGGACAAAGAAGAATTCATTAAATTTCATTCTTCTGTGAGGCGGGGTGACATTGTTGGAGTTATTGGGTTTCCAGGTTTGCTGATCTTTCTATCTTGATTGATATGAACTTGTGTTTATATTGCCTTGCCTTGCTCAAGTTTAATTCAATGGATTCACTTCATTAGATTTTGCAATGAACACCCCTTCTTCAACATGTTTTATATGGCCTTTGCTGACTACAATGACCTGATGGAGCCAGCCGAAGAAATGCTGAGTGGAATGGTGAAGGAACTTACCGGGGGGCTATAAGAAAGTTCCAGCTCTCAGACTAGAAATGAGCTGCTTTTTATATTACTGTCTCCCCCTAATTTGCTAGCCGACTTATCCACTTGCAGCTTTGCAATGCATACACGGAATTGAATGATCCTGTTGTGCAATGCCAGCGTTTTGCTGACCAACGCAAGGATTCAAGAGTCGGGTGACAATGAAGCCATGGCACTGGATGAAACTTTCTGTACGGCTCTTGAGTATGGATTGCCTCCGACTGGACACTGGAGGTTGGGGGCTCGGTATTGATCGACTGGCAAGGTTGTTAACAGATTCACAGAACATAAAGGTTAGTGACAGGATCGATCTTTACCATAAATTTGAGAATTATTTCGAAATTTATGTTTATTAGGATTAATCCATTATTATCATTAGGGGAACAGGAAGTTTTACTGTTTCCAACCATGAAGCCACAAGATGAACCTCCTTCCCAAGGTACATATGCTAGCTTTTTCAAGTGAACGAATTAATTTTGTTAATTTTTTCCTGATTATTGCATTTGCCTCCTAAATTAATTAGATTCTTTTTTCTCTATTTTTCTTACATGCAGAGCTGAAAAAGAACCTCACATTGTCTTGAGACTGCTGCTTGCTGGATATTCGACATCAGATAAAATACTTCATCCGTCCCATTTTGATAAGCTTGTTTTTTTTTATTCGTCCCAAAATATAGGCTACTTTCTATCTATATCTATTTAATTTTTGCATTTTTCATATTATACTCTTATTTGATAGGCATCGTTATTAGTAAAAATATGGTATGATCATTTAATATAAGGGTATACATGAAAAAATGTAACTAAAATTTACTTTTCCAAGAATATTAATTACGATTTCTTAATCATTGTGAAAATCAAACTATACCTATCAAAATGGGACGGAGGGAGTATTAAATTAAAAGAAAAGGTTTTAACGTATTAATTTCAAATTTCTGGGCAAACATATCAGCCCAAATATTTTGTAGTGTTCCATATTCTTTCTTAATGCATGTCTATGCTCTCTTAATGCCATGAGAAAAACTTACTTGGATGCGCAAATATTTGGCACTTGTCAATTGTCATTTCCGTAAATTATCGAGTGCTTGTTTAATATAACTTTTGAGAAAAATCATTTTTCTCTGACATCATTTTGAAACTCCCACCTCATTGATATGAATTTTTGTTTCATATTTTCTTATACTAATTGTATATTCAGATGGGTTCGGCTCAGGTACCCACCGTGGGTACCTTACGGTACCCATAGTCGGGGAAAAAAAATTATGGGGATCGGATAAGATCTCCCACCATCAGGGGGCAGTTATATATTATTCGTCTAACTTAACATAGATTTCAAAAAAAAAAAAATTGCGTGATGACGTTGCGCCACCTGGTGGCGCCACATAGGCGTGGGGATTGGCTTATGTTCCCCATTGTGGGGAACAGAGCCAATCCGATATTTAGATATCCACCTGCTTCGCCTCGAAAGAGGACCAGCTTCGTAGCCCCACATATCAAAATGGACAAATTTTAATCTCAAATTTGAATTTTTTATTATACGAATAAAATAAAAATATTGAATAAGAGAAAACACAGTGTTTTGATAACCGTGGAATGCACTCATGTGGCTACTAAGAAAAGATAAAATTTTCACTTTCTTGCGACAGGCAGAGAAAGCAACCACACATCTCTCCTGCTCGCGTTGAGCAATATAAAACCTCCCATTTGCCCTGTATGTTTGATAGAGATAAAGTTGACACACTGTTATAAAAGAAGTAACAAAAGTTGTATCAATCAAGTTATAGAAGTTAAAAACACTGTTCCTACCATTGACATAGGACCATAATTGGCTGCTGCAAGGACTTCAAGGTGGAGACATGAGGTCTCTCTAATGGTATTCTATTCTACATGATAGGATGCACAAAGATTTTATCAGGCGTTAGTATCTTACGAGGCAGCCAAGATTTGATGGCTGTTGACTCCGTTTTGAAATTAGGGATCAGAGATCAAGACGTGGCGAGTGAGTTCCAAATTTTTAGATTTTTTCTCGACGACCAGTAGTGGTGTGACCACCAGTCAAAATTTAACAATATTTTTAGCCCAAAAATATTGTGAACCTGACCGCTGGTCATGGCTCTGAAACCCCTGAAAAAATCTAAAATTCCTAATTCATTCTCGCTACGCCGATTCTAGATCTCATTCCTGATTTCAAACGGAGATCAGCTCAGCCATCAAATGGTCTCGAGCTGCCCGTGAAGATACTTTAACGCCGATGGTTTTAGAAAAGTCTTGTAGGAATGCAATACAAACTTCAACAAAAAATTCGAAGAGAGGCGACTAGCTGTTTGATCTTTTCTTCAATGGAACTGCTGAGATTTTCCTGTTTTGATTTTTTTTTCTCTCTCTCTCGATGTTGCTCGTGATGAACTTGGACTTTCAAATAATCCATTCTCCTCATCAAGGAAAACGAGACTTTCGGTGTAATTAAGCCATAAAGAATGTATGAGACCATCATTTCAAGATATCTAATCAGGGTTATATGTCATGATGACAATCTATTCATACAGAAATATAATCTCATCGTTCTGTGTACAGGAAAGATCAAGTGCCATCGAGGAAATCTGGGACCAGATCTGGAATCAGCACGGCGAGAAGGAGCTCCTGCAATTTTGAAAATTTTCCAGCGACATCGTGGTGGTCCGTGAGGGCCGGTCAAAGTTTTGGTCATAATTTGGTCAAATTTTGGGCCAAAATTATAACCAAAACATTGACCGGCCGTCACGCGTCATGACGTCGGTAAAATTTTCAAAATCGTAGGAGCTCATCGACTGCATCTTGATTCAGAATCTGGTCGCGATTTCAGCGGATATCGGATCGGACTCAAAAATGCCATCGATGGCACCGTAACTACAGTGTCATCGATGGCACTTATCTTTTCCGGTTCTCTGTAATGCCTATTGGATCGCCTGTTCCTTCTTAGGTTACCAGAGTAAACTTTTGTACCCATGATTCAACCACTCCAAATTCATTCATCACCCATCCACTCCAACTGTCACTTCCATGCACCTTACTATCAGGGCCAATAAAGAAAGCAAGACATCCCATGTAGATTGCTAGATAAGGACCATCAGGATAGTGATGGTACCCCTCATAATAGGGCAACTCCACCTTCCGAAATTGTTCAGTGCTGGTATCAAGTGACAAGATGACGAGCTCACTTCCACTAGGAGAATAAGCGATCCAATCAAAAGTTCCATTTAAAAAAGCCTGATTATAAAAGTATAGAATTCTCCAAGGTAGTTTTGCATCAATCTTTCTCCAAGACCCAATATTGAGACTATATAATTCCACTTGAGATTGATTAATGAATTCACTAGAATTATCTCCTGCATTGTGCATAATTCTTATCAACTTATAGTCGTGCTTTCCATCCTCGTCCCAAAATCCAACAGAAACATGTGTGTCTTTATTATATAACATAGTACAGCAGTAAGATGTACCTGTTATACATTTATATTTCCAAAATCAAAGGGTTCCCCACATAAATGACACGACCATGAGATTCTTCGTCACCATAAGTTACGCAAACTAGGCCATTGCATGAACCAATCAGTCTACAATGCCGCGATTTAAAATCCATAGGCAACTTTCGATGAGAAACCTCATGAAAGCTCCCTGTGTTGTCATGATATGCACAAAAAAACGTGTAGTACTCAGCATCAGGTGACACATATAGAAGATAATGCGAGCTATCATCACCGCTGCTGTTTGCAATCGATTGTCTGAGGTGGGCGGCAATGAAGGCATAAGATTTGATAAAAGCATACCATGATTTGCTAACTGTGGTAAAACGACCAACAGATTTTGAGGGAAGCAGCTATTGCTTTTGTAGTACCTGTAAAACAACAAAGAGAATGAAGGAATTTGTAGAGGGAGAATAGATCCATAAATTTTTCTGTTCTACTTTAGTTTGCGGCAGACGCAAAAGGAAAGGCAGTCCCTAAAATCCCACCAACTTTCAGACACCAAAACATCTCATGATTCAAGCATGTTGTTTTTTGAATGAATTTGTTCTTACTGGGATGGCAACAGATCAAAATAAAAAATTGTGGCAACTAATTCTGAAATTTCTTGCACTCTATCTATGATGACAACAATTTCAATTAGAAGGATTCTCAAGATGGGAGAAAATGCTGATCCTGCAAAAACTCAAAAAGAAGAACCCCAGCAAAAATCCACTCTTCCAAGTTCAACCGCTCAGCATTAAAACTCCCATGGGAAAAAATACTATTTAATTTTAAGGAGAAAAAAATCCAAAGTAATGTAAGTTACCTCCTTAACATAGATACTGCTTTGTGCGCGTAATTAATTTCATTATAAAACTAACAATAATAAATAAAGGGAAAACATCGCTCCTGATCCCTATATTCGATTCTAATCCGAGCGCCATTGAGGACAAGGTATGTCCACTAATTTCAAAAACCACAATTTCGTAGATTACCTTCTTCCATCGTGATGAAAAGATGGCAACAAAATACAAGCTTCAATTTTGACGAACGAACGCTGCCATGCTTTTCAGAATGATCATCGTTTTCTTCACAGCAATCGTCGTTTACAAGTTCTTGTGTGTTTAGTGCATTCGGTAGGCTGGGAGAAGGAATTGGGGATCATCATTTCAGGGAAATAGGGTTAATTTCACTGACAGTCACTGAAGTTTACCTTAAATTTCAAATCAGTTACTAAAGTTCTAAACTTGTAGCCATGGTCACTAAAGTTTGAATCACTTTCACAAATAGTTACTCTCTTCAAATATGGAATTCACCGAGACCTAAGTATATGATTTTAAAATATGATGACTCATTATCCAATTTCAACAAAACCCCCAGTAAACTTCCAAAAATGGGTAGATGTCTCTTCCCCCTCCCTGCACCACCAATGTGCAATGGAAGAGGGAGAAATCCCCAGATCTGTATGCTACAAATTTGCCCTCCCCCTCTCAAAATCGTATCTCGAGTGTGGGCGGATTTCTTCTCATTTTGGTTACAACACAGTACGATGATGTAATTGAAGACAATGTAGTAAAGACGCGTTTTCAACATGTGGAGGAGACGTGGGCTAATTTTCAATTTAGTAATTTCATTTTTTCTAATTGTAGAATGGCTTCTCATCTTTTAAATTCATACATTTAATCCAAACTAAATCTGCCTTTGAAGTTAGTGACCATTTTTTTAACTATACAAGCTTAGTGACTATTGTTGCAAGTTTTAAACTTCATTGACCATTTTGAATTCTGCATGTAACTTCAGTGATGAACCGTAACCCCAAGAAATAAGAAATGCAATTTTGCTAGGTGAAGCTCTAAAAAATAATGGCGACAAAAATTAGTACTTTCTCACCGTGTGTCTTGAGAAATTAACTGACGTAAAATGATCATATTATCGTTTGTAATACTATTTCTATAAATAACTTTTTCCATTATAATCAGAAAAGAACTGGAAGTCTAAAATTGGTGCAAGAAGTTAAAATGAGGAGGTTGTCGCTTTTACTCATATTACTCATTATAGTAATAAGAATAATATGTTTACCATGTTTTCCGTTGTAATACGTTTCACAGTCATCAGTGACGTGGGTAGGCAAATTGATTTGATTTAAGATGATAAATCAATTAAATTCACATCAAGAATTATCACCGCTTGCAAATAACTTAATTGTAGCACAAGGGTCAGCCAACATGGCGTTGCCAAGTCAACTTGCGGGTGTAATACCAGCTTGTAGGCGAAGAGGACATGCACTTCCAGACAAGACTGAGTGAAGTGAATAGTAACAACAATTGGAAGTTCTACCATAGAACTATACCAGCGCTACACATCCAGAAGCCATTTATAGCGAGTAAAAAATTTTCCTCATGAACAGACGAAAGAAATTATAAAAGTATCAAATACATAACTTCACTTGCACGAAGGTTTGAAAAAGTAATAGGTAAGTTGGGGAGAGGTTTGAACTATATATTTGGTACAAGAGAGTGATTAAACTGAACAACACCACCATTTTGATACAAAAAGTTAAATATCATAATGCACTCTCATTTCGTTGCCTGAGCAATCATGTTACTAAGGGTACTAGCTTGTTCCTTGGCCTGCTCCACCAAAGAATCCTACAAACAAATTGTAATGAAATTCAGCTATAAATTCGGATGAGGCTCTTCTTTACAGCATAAAAGAATTGTTGAACAGCAACCATACCTGTGCAGCTATTAAACGTGCAACTGTTTTCTTGCTCGATTCTTGAAGTTCACCAGCAATTAGAATTTCATCCAGTATGTAATATGCCTGTCAATGCATTTGTCAAAACAATTCACATTGCAAACGAAGAGCAACTGAGTTATAGGCAACTAACACTGGCTCCAGTAGGTACATATTACAGAGTGTGTCCTCAGCCTACTTAAGCCACCCAAGAAATTCAGAACAGCTTGCAAGTAGTTGAATTACAATGCTGAGATAATGTGGATGCACACGCATAAACTTTTTAATATGGATAGACATGTATAACAAACTAAAGTAGATTTGAATGGATAGTACTAGTTGAGGAAAAAGATGTTCTATGAGGCACAAACTTTTGCTACAAAGCATCCCAATTCCCGAATTATTATTGACAACGCCTTCTGTGCCCACAACATTGAGACAAATGAACCACAGGCAATACTTCTTCAAAAGAGTTTTTGATTACTATGGATAGTAAAACCAAAGTTCAAGGCCCAAGGTTAGTTTAGGAATCAGAAAAACAAGCACCCACTAATCTTCGATCACCCACAGTAGAGTGTGGCAGCATTAGTACCTTCACTGTTACTCTTATCAGATTATCCATGATCAACTTGTGCACGTATTAATTTCAAGCTAAATCAAAATAATAATCTCACGAAACAATTAATAGGATTAGATAATGTCGAACTTCAAAACTCTATACAAACAAATATGGTCGAATAAGATTATAAGAGGAATTACACACGGACACTGAGCTAATCTCTGAAAATAGAATACCTGTACTAGATACTTCAAGGAAAAAGAGAACCATAGTAAGACTTTGACAATGAAGTACTTGAGAGATTGAACCGTTCTACATTTATGTAGCAACTAAGTTAAAAACCCATCTAATTTCGACTTTGTCATAACGTGGTTGCAATGAGGAGTTGATTTTGAGTGACTCACATCTCTACATAGAAGGTAAAACTGTTGTCATGGTCAGATTGCATATCCTCGCTAAGATTTCTTTTTATGCTCAGAAACATTTTTGTACATTATTTGTCTCATTTATATATAATATTTAAATAGAGAAGTTGTGGAACTGTACAAGGTATACTCCACCGTAGAAGAGGTAAAATTGCTCACCTTAACCTTGAAAACACTAATAGTTTAACGGCGCATGTCTCGGAAGGTGTTTATGAACATGTTTATTAATTGGCTAGATGAATAGAAGAGAAGTGGTTCAGGAGATCTATATAGATAAAAAGTATGTACAAGTGCTTCTTGAAGGCAATACTTAAACCAAAGATGTGATGTGCTTAGAGGTTCCCATCTAGGCATAACTTTAGACTTCGAAGATTTTATGCATGGATATATGAGTAATGTACATTTACTATTTAACCGTATGCTAGTACCTTAAGATTCTTCGTGCATCTATGTCAAGATAATGTAACACATCACATCACATGATCATTTCATGTAGATTTATTGAGGTGAAGTTTTATCATCTGAGAGAATGTGCGATTGAGCAGTTCTTAAAACTGGAAAGAGCTAGGGTTCTATAGAATGTCTGTCTGAAAATAAATTTAGGATAAATCGATTATGTAAAATCTAGAACACACAGTCTATATACAACTGTACAAGTACATCTGCATACTACATAACTTGTCAATAGTTATTCTCCTAACTAAGAGTTTATATAGTCCAAGTACGGGAAGAGTTATTGCGAAAATGTGATCGCACCCACATAATATATGGAAAAAAAAGAATTTAGAAAACAAAAGGAGTGTAGGAGTACATGGACCAAGTCACCAAACAACTAGTACAGTAAATTTGTTGTCACTAGTCACTACATATCACAAGCTGTGTGAGTTATGGGAGAACAGCTCGTGCTAGATAAGGTCCACCATGTGGCACGAACCTACATCAACTTACACGCTAGATTGCAAGTTCAACATTTCCTAAGGCCAACTATATAATTAAAGTAAGAATGAAATGCATGATCTTCCTACAATTTATCAAGAGAGGGGGAAAGGAGGAAAAACAACAATGAAATGTAAGTTACACAGACAAATTATATTCCAACTAAATCTAACAACCTAACAAAATATAATCCTCTTGCTAAAGATGCATCTTGCTAAAGATGCATCTCACATGAGCATCATTGATTAACAAAACTGGAGAGATGATAAATTAAAAAGTTCCACATTATCAATGATATAGATGAAACTGGTTTTCGTGTTTAAAAAAAATAATAATAAAAAATAAAATAAAATCAGGAAATCTGTAAAGAGACACTCAGGCATACAAGTTAACACATACATATAGCAAGCAAAATTATGAGACACATTTGTTCGTTCAATGAAGTAGATGTCGCACATGTCTTATAACTTATAAGCGATACCATTACTAGCTTAGCTTCAAGATAGTACTATATCATTGACAAGAATCATTAATCAAATGAAATATATAAGCAAAAAAATAGAGTAGGAAAGGAAATTTGTTTTCTATGGCTTACATTTAAGGTGGGCTTCAAGTGAGGCTGGCATTAGATGCCCCCAAAGCTTATGCCTTGATGCATCTGCTGAAGCTTATGTCTCAGGGCTAAGTTCTATGGTGGCTGAGTAAACTTGTTTGTCTTGTCTTTTCTATATATATATATAGTTTTATTATTACTAGCCTCTGGCATTTGGACTATAGTAGCCTTGTATTTGACTATTTTCTAATGTTCTTCTAATTTTTTTTGTGTGTGAGACGGATTTTGTTTTTCCCCCCGCGGCTCAGGGGGAGGGGGGGGTTGGAGATGGCATTGCAAGTAGAGGATGATGATAAAAATCCTAAGGAACTGATGGTAATGAGAAGATTCAATGCTTTCAGTGTCCTATATTAAGAAGTGATATGGGACACATCTAAGATAGCTTACCACCAGAGGTAAATTACAATCTCGTTTATGTGATAACGGATTCAAGAAATAATTATTGGTCAAGATAATGATTTTTTTTACATTTGTTTACATGTCATATTTCTATTTTGTTAATTGGTCTTATCCTAGACGCTTGAGATGGTTTGTGGATTACTGTGAGCCTTTTTAAACATTGCACTACACACTAACTTGCTTAGTTCAACTTTAGAAACACTGGCTGCGTGACCCCCCCAACTCCAACTTTATACTCAGTGAAATAAACCTTGCCACTTGTATTTACAGCCAAAGGGATTATGAAAGTCAACAACTACATACTATTGTCATTCGATGAGCCCAGACCGAGTATGAAAACACACAAATTCAATGTGAAAAACACTTAAACAGAAACCAAAATAATTCCGCCATCTTTCTTCAGACGCATTATTCAAATATTAATCATCGAAGACATGCAAACATCGCTTTCTACTTTAGATATTGTAATCCAGAAACAGAAACAGGCTTATGAGAGTATGAGACTCCTAAAAAATATATAAGAATGACCAATAGAGAGCAAAGAATTGTACCTTGTGAAAATTAAAGATCAAGTCCAGCTCGCAAACCTAACAGAACAAAGAAAAAGATTCAGTTTAGCATACAAAAATGATCCAAGATAGCCCTACTTTATAATGATTCACAGTCTCAGGACTCACGCTCCCAAAGTAGCGGTCAAGTATCTCGACAAAATGGTGAATAATTTCAAGGATCTCCAACTCATTATCATCCTGGTCAATGCACATGCAGAAGTAAAGGCTGGCATATCTGCATTGGTTCAGGGCCAAAAAAAAAGGATTATTTAATAATCATGCCATTACCAACAGTAAAGAACAAAAAGAAAAAATAAGCTGTTATATTATAATATAAAATATAAGAAATATAAGAAACAAACTTTAAATTAAATATAGATGGCAGGCCACCTTTTATAGACAACTTTGTATCCCCTCCACTCCACAAAATTACACAGTTTCGGTCCCCGACTGAGAATCATACCACTGAGCTCCCGGATAACCTTTAGAAATACAAGATCATGATGAAATATTGTAAGGTGTGTTAGAAAAATGTAAATTAGTTCAGCAAAGTAATTTATCACGACCAGTCAGCATAGCACAAAGTGCAAGATCTGGCATCAGGATAGGTCTAGTTTAAAAGGAATAATCTTACAACACCAGATATAAAAGCTTCCAAATTTCACAAGAAAAATTATAGTATTATACTATTATTACATGGTGACTATATACAGAAAATAAATTTAATAGAAAAACACAGTTTTCCTTTAAAACAAGAAAACAAATCTACCTTGGTTCTTTCCTTCTGAGAATAAGGTGAATACCATTTTGTTAACCTCACTTTCCCCTGCCGGCTAATAAGAAGAACAAAGTGAATCTGAAATAAAAGAAGCTTCAGTCACTCTTCATCATCAATGTGAACAGTAATTAGAAAGGGAATGAAAACTGACCATTTGGCTACAGATTTAACTTTTACAGATGATATACTAATATTATGTTATCAAGAACAGGATGCATTTTGAGTGCTTCTAGTAATTTTAATCTTGTATGCAGAGACTCATCTATCAGAAGAGGTAAGCTATTAGCATTTCTAAGATGAAGTAGAAATGATGACCTCAACAAAAATGGCACCATTCCTAGATATAATTTACATGCAGCATAATTCCATTAGCTTAGAACTGAGAGTACCTGGCTGAAACTCTTTACTACCTAAACTGCTAATTGAAATCATCCTGAGTTTCCCACCATCTCTTTTATTTTCCCATTTTCCTTTTGCATTCAGTGTTCTTAAAGATCTTTTGCGATGTGCAATCAGAAGTTAACTCGATGCTGATCTCAGCTTGATCTCCATAATACCCCAAAATCATGCACTTCATATTCTTAATGGCCTATGGAGACAAAAGTTCGACATAATCTTATTCTTATTAATTTAGTTCGATAAATCAGTAATTTCCTTTGAGCCCATCTCAAACATTGGTAAAGCAGACGCAGATCCAAATGGGATCACAAGGATGCTAATCCGTCAGAATTACACGATTATAGATCCAAATCGAGAAACGAATAGCTAAACACAATTACGAGATCTTTACCAAAAATCGCAAATCACTCACAAAGTTTTGAGGGAAAACTAATACAGAAAAAAACGAGGAGAGATAAATTGAAGACGAAGAAGTACGAAAAACATTACCATCTCCTCAGCTGATCTGTGTTTCACTGTGGGAATTGACAGTTGAAACCAAATATGAAAATCGCCTCCTCCTCCTCCTCCTTCTGTTCCGGTACCACCTCTCAGCAGGAAGGAAAAAACGTGTCCCCTATAGAAGCAGAATTGAATTAAAGACTGTTTTTGGAAGTTTTCATTTTTCAAAAGAGGTGTGCTATTCGCACCCACCTTTTTAATCTCTACACCCACATTTTTTTAAAATTTTGTTAAATTTCAATTTTAGCCTCGTATAGTAAACAGGGTGGGTGCGCGGAGTATTTTAAATACTCAGCCGGGGATGGCCGAGCGTCCAAAAAGGACCTCGGCCATAGATGGAGCTCGGCCAGCCTTGGCCGAGCTCCCTCATGGGGAGCTCGGAGGGAGCTCGGCCAAGGATGGCCAAGGTCCTTTTTGGACGCCGCCATCCCCGGTCGAACATCCAAAAATATTTTTTTAAAAAAATTAAATTGACATCTGTTTTGATAATATTTTTCGATATTATTTTTGATTTGGAGATAACACGCTATCTACGAAATAGATCGAATGGGACTAAATCGTAATTTGAGATTTGCTCGAACTCCGCTTTGACAAATAAAATAGAAAAACAAATAAATATTGAATAAATTTTTTAAAAATGCACTTATTTTATTTATGGTGATAAAATAAAATTAAAAACAAATAAATAAATAAAATTAAATTAGTCAAAAAATAGAAAAATATTGATTTCGCTGCCTAAACGCTTTCGGATGGCCAAAATCCATCGTATATCATTCCAAACGAATGAGTTCGACTCGTGGCGTCGAGCTACTCCAAATCGATATATTATTTGTCCAAAACGGAGTTCGAACACTAAATCTCCAAATTGCGGTTTCGTCCCATTCGATCTCACTCGATCGCGTGTTCTTTCTCCAAATCCAAAAATAATATGAAAAAAATATTATAAAAAACATTATCAATTTAAAATATTTTTTTTTAAAAAAAAAATATTTTTGGATGCTCGGCCGAGATGGCCGAAGCGTCAAAAAGGAGCTTCGGCCATCCTTGGCCGAGCTCCCCATGGTCGAAGCCTTTTGGACGCTTCGGCCATCCTCGGCCGAGCATCTAGAAATACTCAGTGCACCCACCTGGTTTATTACGAGGGTAAAATTGAATTGAATTTTTTTAAATGTAGGTGTAGGGATTAAAAGGGTGAATAAAGACAACTCTTTTCAAAATCCCTTTATCCAGATAATAATAATAATTGTTTGTTTACATTAAAAAAAAATTGTTTGTTTGACAATTTTATTTTATTTTCACTTTTTATTTTTTCAGTAAGTTGACAAATTTATTTTTACCTTTACATTTTTAAATTTTTATACTATTATATTTCAATAACAAAAATAAAAGGAATTTTTTTGACAATTGTATAAACCTTCCTGCTTAACAAACTACAAGTTCTTCAAAATAATAATAACTAGTATAATGTTCTTCGCCGGTGGATCAAGCGAAGTCGGCGATGGTGGAGGAGCGGCGGTGGAGGAGGAGGAAGAGAGAAGGGAAGGAGAAGAAGGAAGAGAGCGAGATGAAGACGGATGACGGATACTCCTACAATCATGATCCTTTTTTATGCTAGTGGAGGAGAAAAACTCCATTCGCTCGTGATGATAATAATAATAATAATAATAATAACAAATAAAATAAACAAATCAATTTCTTCCTAAACAACTTTGCAAGTGTCTTTTGTAGAAAAAAAAAACAAAAACAAAAAGGGGGAGAGAGAGCACGGGCAAAAGTGTATGGTACACTAATAATTGTGAGTCCCACAAGAGTATTTGACTACTTTATATGCATGAAAATATAAATTTTGTATTGATTGAATAGATAATATATTCTAAAGTAACTTATCAATATATCTCCTACACTAGTTTGTAGGAGAGCACTAGCAATCTCCTCTATAGGCTATTGATGTTTGATGATGAGACATTTAGCTCGTATTCGAATAAATTTTATGAATGCTCACATTGAATTGAATTAATTAAAAATAAAGAAATGAGATTTCCGGATATAGATATATAACTCACAAAATTTTCCCGACATTAGCCTCTTATACTTCACATATTGCGTTGCATTGTAGAATCTCTTTGAACCGACGTTTTCCGAATTGGCCCAAACATCAACCCAACTCCGAGTCAAAGGGTCAGAAGCCCATATACAAAAACTGGACTCAAATTCGATCCTGGGTCAGTTGACTAAGTTTGACCTAGCCTAGTTTTTTAACACTGGTTTTAGGTCAGCCCATATAGGTTGGACCAGATTTGATAACGGGTGCAGCTAAATGCGCTCCCAATTTTTCTGTAGGCACCCGCCAAATAAATTCATTTTCCATTTTATCCTTTGTTTTCTTTTCCTTTTTTTTTCTAATTGCGTTCAGCCAGTGTCGGTCGAACACACCCTCCGTTCAGCCACTGTCGGCAGAACACTGGGGTTCAATATGTTTACTCTACCATTTTCACAACAATTGCTTTATCTGAAATGGCATCAAAAAATGGAGGAGAGATCACCTCCGCCCGTGTTGCTACAATTTCCTGCATCATTTCCACACTTCATCGGTTAAAAGGATAAAATGGAAAAGAAATTTGTTTGGGGGTGTTTAGAGAAAATGGAGGTGCATTTAGCCCCACCCTTTGATAACATTGGTTTAAACTCACTCACTCAATTTAATAGACATTGTCTATTTGCTTCACAGCTTCAGTGACACTTTGTCCTTGTCAAAGTGCTTATTCTCTGCTGATGTATCAAAAGCTAAAGCCTAAAAGCTCTAAACTAATAAACAAGCAGCTAAATTGACAAAGTCACAAAACAGCTTCACCATCTATAAATGGATGACCCCTTTATACACGTCCACGTAGCAAAAGTGTATATATATAACAAAGAAAAAGAAGATGAAAAATTTCACTTCGCACGAAACTCGCTTCTCAATTCTTACTATCTATATACATTGTAACATAACTTAACGAGAATTACTACTTAAAGACAAAAAATAAAAATGAAAAATGAATCAGGCAATCCATATTCCTTCAGCCACCTCTTTATGGATCAAATATCGAAAGGCAGAGCTCTGCTCTAACCAGTAAACGCACTTCTCGGGTCTATTTTTCGCACACGATCTAACAGCTTTCTGTTGAACTTCAGACAGACTGTCACTCACCGTTTCCAAAAGCGCAGGCAAGCTAAGCGACATACCTTTGGCGTAATAGCAAAGGATTTTTGGAAGGTATATCTTTGTTTCTTTGTGTGTGTAAACTGTGGCTTTTATAAACTCCTCCTTGGCGATTTTGAGATCGTGGAATATGGTATCTGCTTTGTAAACCCGAACCTGCATTTAGTGGAGTTGAACTGTAAGTTCGTGAAGGACAGAGAGGGAACAAAATGACCCTTTGAAGAGTGAAAAAAGATGGATTACCGCAGGGTCGGAGTCCGCCCCTGAACAAAGGGCAAAGTGGACAAGTAACTCAGGGTATTCGATGGCGTACGGATGTTTGCAACTACCCGTCTTGAGCTTTTTCCCCGGAGAGAGAATCGTCTGAAGCCACTGAAATCACACATTTTTATGTACGGTATCAGAACTACCAATGAATGGTCTAAGGGCGCATTTGTGCGGGACTTTAAGTGAAAATAATGGAGGGTCCCACGAAATGTTAAGATAATACTCAATTGTTTTAATAATAGTTTTTGGGTGTGTAGTTGAGATTAAAGTGCGAGTATGTCGGAACACAGATATGGGAATCAGATGAGAATAGAATGAAAGCCGAATCGAGCACATATTGATCCTCGTGATATATCTAATTAAGTCCGGTCGAGCAAGAGGTATATACCGGTGCGGAATAGTGAGGGCGGATTCCCAAAATAGCGCCTTGTATGTCATAAGCATTTACACAATGTCCACCCACATTATAAGCTGCCTGAGACAAAACTTTGCAGTCCAACAATCAGAACTATGCAAAAATTCACTACAAAAGCTCTGAAGAAATACAACTCGTTTTTACCTTCATGATAGAAGTACTTTTTATGTAGTTCTGGGATCCATACGCTAAATAAGCCTGCAATAAAGATCAAAAATACCACAAGATAAATCCGAGTTTTGAGTTATAAACTCACAATCCACTGTCGTTCATAGTGACACCAGATAGAAGTTTTGCAAGCCATACATGCATCACCAAGGCATTATGAATATTGATCCAAAAAGCAAGCTTCTCCTCTCGTCTCATCTTCTTCGGGTCAACTTTCTCAAGACCCTTGACCAGAGTCCTGAATTTTTGTAGCATTGTAGCAGCATAATTGTAACTCTCGTCGTCCAAACACAACTTTCGGACTTCTAGCATTACAGAGTATGGCCCATCATCTTGTTTTGGGCCTTCGAAATCAGAGTTATCCATAATTTCATCATTACAACTCCAACTGCCCGAAAGATTTCTAGGAGAAAACGTGCTAGACGAGCAGAATGAAGAAGTCGAAGAAATTGAATAGCCTTTATGAGTTGGCATGGGGTTGGCCAATTTACGGTATATCGAAGATATGCATCTTATAATTTCCTCTGATAGTTTATCCAGACAATTTAGGGCATCGTCCATGCGAGAATTTCCAAGATGAAATGCAAGACTTCTATGCGGAGAGTAAATATTATTCTTCTCCTGCAATATAATTACCCAACTTTTAGCAATAATTTAAAGGGTTTTACCATTCTATTTCAAAATAGAATTTGGTCAAACTAACCAAATCCAAATATCTCATGGGACCAATGTGTACAACATAAATCTCCACCAGTCATTTTCAAAGAATGTGATTCTATTTCAAAACAGAATCGGTCTACTACCAGGAACTTAAACTACATCACAAGCCAGACGAATCTAAAACATGTAGAAGGCGAGCTAAATTACTAAGTTACCCTTCTAGATGATGATTTTGGAGTAGCCTCTGTGACAAGATCACTCGAGCATGCTAAAGCAGTTGAAGGGGGACTTTGACTTTCATTGTCATCATAGACTTTTAACAGGCCAAGTTCCATTTTAGGCGATGATTTTTCCTCTTTAATCTGTGGAGTTTCCATCATCGGCTGTAAGCAGGTCCCATGGTTACCTGACAATCTCGGGAGTTGCTGCTGAAAAGCAGTCCGATATAGAGAAAGAAGATAGCGTTCCAATTGCACAATTTCATACTCGAGTGTTGCAATTTCTTTCACCAGTTCTGCTGATGACTGAAGTAGAAAAAAAAATGCAATAAATTAAAATGGAACAAAAGGAATAATCAGGTTGAAGAATATGTAATTCATTCATGAAATTCAGGAGATGACAAAGAAATTTTGAGGCTGTAACCTTAGATGTTTGCGAGCTGTCTGAAAGACGAGCTGCTACTGGTTCATAGCTTTGCTCCTTCTTTGAGTCACAACAAATGGGCGACTTATCGTGAAATGTCTTCCCCATCCGTAAAGCCTATGTTGAAGATGACATATATCAGAGTTATAATTGAGAAGCAATCAGATTAATTAAACAGATAATTGATTTCAGAAATAAAAAAACATCTAAATTATGATTTTGTTTTCCCCATGAAAAAAGCCTAAATATTGGGTACAAGGACAAAATTCCAGAAATTCCCACCTGCTCCTGGGTTTTGAGTTCTTGGAATACATCAAATACTTATACGAATCATTAAATTTCACAGCTAAACCTAAACTTGCTCTTAATTTATTCAAAGAATCTTCAAAAATTGCCAAAGTTCATCACATAAATTCTTTATTCCATATTCCAAAACAAGCAACATGAAACAGAACATGGGAAATTCCTGCTTTTCTGGAAAAGGAAACTACAAGAACTAAAGTGAAAAATTGGCTGTACATAAAAGAAAAGAAATAAACTAGATTAAGTAACAAAAATCAAATCAAATCAAATATCAATAATGCGAGGATAAGTAATCACTCACTGGATTTAAATAGTGTGAAGGTCTCGGCGATACATTAAGAACATCATCCCTCAACAGCTGGCTGTCATAAACCCTGCAATAGAACATCATAGATTAGTTATTAATCACATAAAACAACAAATGTATGAACATAAACAGTCGATTGATCGATCAATAATAACAGAGTCGAAGTTATAAACTGTACTCCAGAGGAAGATGATGAAGTTGCGGCGGTAATGGCGGAGACGGCCACCCCATTGCCGGCGACGCCGTACTATTTTGGCACAACCCACCCATTTCCACAACCTAAATGACAGCAAAAATCACCACCACCACCGCCACCGACAGTGTATTTTCGTACTATAACATTGCATTACGATTCCATATCGGAGAGATTTATAGTCTAATCATACAACAAAGCTAAAGGTAAACGAAGTTGGTCTGAAATCTGCAGCAACAAAATCGCGTAAGCAATTAAATGCAGATAACCCACTGCGAGTAATGGAGTGGGTGACCGGATGAACAATAAATGAAACGCAGGTTTGTTATTATACATAATAAACATAAATAATAAGAGGTTTCATTAAAAAACAAAACAATGGCATCTATTGAAAATCGAAATGGGTCAACTGTAGTGAAAATAAGAACAATAATAATTTTCTGTAATTATTAAAACTCATGGTGGGGACTAGGATTGAAATTTTATTATTATTATTATTATTATTATTATTATTATTATTATTATTATTATTATTATTATTATACAGTGGAAAGAAGCAAGTTAACTGACTCCAATCTACAATACTCAAGCTGAGAGTACCTGCAATGGCGTTGAATTATTAAACGAGTAGAGTATGGAAAATAGTAGAGTTAATGGAATTGTCTCCAATGAATTTCGTAGAATGCGGAAGATAATGAGATGTGTGACAAATTATTATAGGTTTAGTTTTGAAATTGAAGAGAGAATAGAGAGATAAAACAGATGTGTGTTAAACAATATCTATTGTTCTTTTGTTACGTAAGCATTTTAAGTTGATGTGGCAAAGAATTTTCTCCGTGGACATTCTATTGGAAATGCTCTGATTCGAGTGCTCAATGTAGAACATTTTTTGGCTTACATGACATCAGTTCGATTGATATGACATTCTGATATACTAAATCAGCTTCGTCTATAATATGTTAATATGATATGAAGCTAAACCCAGTGCATTTTGGAGTACAAATTGTGACGTACTTTGACTGTTGTGGCAATGGACGCCCCAGTCTATTGTGGCACTGTGGCTAATTTAATCACGATCACATCACTCTTGAATGTGTCATAATATGTATCTTAGGTACATATCAAATCAGGTTCATTTATAATATAAAGGCTGATTTGGTATATAAATTAAATTGTACATGTTATAGATTTATAGTGCATACTGTAACATATTTCGATTGATTTAACAGTCCAATGTGACTCTTGTGGCACTCTTGCTCACCCCAAAAATTGATTAGGAAACAGAAAAACAAATTAATTAGGTGAGGGGTCGAAATGGAAAGCTCGAAAGAAGTGAAAGCAGTTTAACAGAAAACATGATTATGACCTGCGGCAGAGGGGTCGTCCCTGTCTCCCTTCACTCCACACCCACGACCCCACGTCACACCACCCAACCTGTAAATATAATATTTTGTATGTATATATTTATATACACGCGTGGGTATCTGCGTGTGTCATCGTCCACGTACAAGAGGACGGGTATATTTCGTTACGCCTACTCCTCCGAATCAACAATGAAAGTTATAGTATTTTATTGTTTAGGGAATTAAGTAAACCACTAAGTGTGTGTAAAATATATTTTTTAAATGAAATCAAGAAACTTGATCGGATCTATGGTCAACATGTTCATGTTTCGACTTTCTTACGGCAATTCAGGCGAGGGAAGATTGACTCGTGATTTGGCCATGTTTTCTGATTTCCTAGGTTGAAGTTTTGTGGATCTTCGCGTGGACAATGAAACACTTCATTTTGATTGTTTATCAGAGGGGAATATTGATATTTATTAAGATCATTTACTTGTCACGAGTCATGTGTGAGAATTATGTAAAGAGTGCCGTGGAGAATTAATTAAAACATATAATTAGGTGTATAATTTTGTCGCCAGGGATTGAACTCGATCAATATAATTGGGTGAAAATAATATTTTTCATAATCTTTTATTAGAGGATTGCACATTTAATTGTATAAAGTAGTTGTACACCTAAGGGTGTGTTTGATTCTTTAAATTTACCCTGAAAAATATCACATTATGAAAAGACTTTTCCAATTTTGTTGTTTGATTGAAAAAAATTTTCTGGAAATTGTTTTTAGGTATAAGTGCTTAAAGCACAATGTCAACGATTTTGTTTGGAAAAGTGAATTCATAGTTTAGATGGAATTGAATCTCCTGGAATTTATTTTCTTTCCAAGCAAATTTTAGTTTTTCAATCAAACACATCCTAACATCGTTCTTTATGTGAAATGGGATACTAACAATGTTATTATTTATCTTCACATTATTTGACATATGAGAGTGTAGGTGTGAATGTAATGGTGGGAAAACTTATATAACATTTTTCCCTTTCCAATCCTGTTAGTTTTACAGCTTTATTTAAACCAATATTAATTTTACAATGAGACGATGTGTAAGGATAGTGCTACATGCACTCACATCCGATTCAACATCGATGTGAAGATAAGGCATGCCTTCTATTATTATTTGATAATATAAGAGCGTGTTCTTAAAACACAACTTATCAACTGACTTCTTGGCTTCATCTCCAACTGGTGAAGGGGCCAGGCTTTTTTCTACTCACTTTTTTTTTTTTTTGGCTTGTAAATTTAGATCAATCAACTGGACTGCTCGTGTGTGGGAAACAATGTTTGAGTGTGAGAAGACAGATTGTGATTTGCTAGATAAATTTTTGAGTGAATTTTTGCATTGTAAATGTGACTTTATGCATATCTGAGTTTTAGGGGAATCGAGCCTAAAATCCACGTTTGTTGAGGCTCAACGATGGGAGTAGGAGTGAGAAGCAGTGTTTGAACAACCAGAACTCATTTTACGGTTGAAAAATTGATTGTGTTCTTGGTATCTACTTTTCTAAGCTTGCCATATTTTGGCGTTCAATTCGTAGTTATTGGGTACAATAATGAATAATCGAGATCGAAATTCTTCTCACATGAAGGGCAGGGTCGCTCATTATTGAGGACAATACCACCACTCATGTGAGGAGGAATACGTCAACCTCGATTTTCAAATTGGGTGTGAGTTTAGCATTATTCGATGTGTTATACTATGAAGTCATGTGTCACTATCATTCTACCATTTTTCACAAAATTCGATTATAATACATTAATTAATTGTACAAGTAGAATTTATTCTTTGTGCAATCTTGTGCACGTTGGGCAATTGTAAGTTTGTACCGACCTGAGTGATTAGTGATTGTTTACACGAGCATATTAAACGTGTTATTAACCTCGTCAATACTGGTATATAATATGGTGAGACAATCAATGCAAGTGTGTATGTGATGATTATATAGGGAAGAATCAATATTAATAATTACTCGAATACTCTAATCTCTACTCATAGAAATGGAACTAATTATGGTAGACATAATAGCCACTCGATTTTGATACCTCATTTGATAAGAAATATGCAATGAGTATATATTGGCCACTTTTGGGCTTTTTTGAAGACAGAAAAGTGTGGGGCAAAAAGGAAAATCGAAAAGAGAAGAAAAAGGAAACAAGTGTAAACAAAATTGTTGATGTGAAAGTATTTTTAGCTAACGTTATTTAGTAATGATTTTTGTCAATAATTTAGTCGTAACGGTTACATTTTGTCTCAAGTTAAAGTAAATAAAAATCTATTCTAAAATGATGAAAATAAAATGATGAAGAACCTATAAAAATGTGGGTCAAAATTTTTAAATTGGATAATGGCCAAGGCTACGAAATTTATCGATGAGTAGTAATGTGAGGTGTGCGATTGATATATGAATATATAGAAGATAATTTTAAGTAAAAATAGAGATAGGCGTCGTCCCTAGATGAGTAATCTAACATTATTAAATTTTTTTTAAGTGGAAAAAAAAATTGCAATTGACATGGATATATAGAAGACAATTATAGGTGGAGTTGTCGGATAGGATGCGTACCTAGATGAGTACTTTAGTTTAATTAATGTTCCGTAAGTGAAAAAAAAAAAGGAAAAGGAAAAAGATTGTGATTAATTGCGAGAAGAATGAACAACAAAATTCAAAATGTCAAAATCAAACAAAAGGTTTGATGAATCTTCAAATTCCGTTCACATCTACTGAATCTTTATTTAATTTAATTTAATAAAATTACTATAAAGCAGGTTGTGGCCATCCTCGAGGGGATTGTGAAGTGGTTGTTATAAATAAAAGGGCAACATGCACTTTGTGTAAACGTCTATAAGGAAATCAGACTGAATCAATCATCTTGGGCTGAGGATGAAGAAATTGGGCTAAGGCCCAATAGTTCACTAACCTGAAAATGTACTAGTTTGGTTTGTTCTTTCTTTTTGGAGTTGGGTGTGGAGCCGCTGAAAACGAAAAAAGAAAAAGAGGAAGGAGCAAAACATCACACATAGACATAGTATATCGAAAATGATACATTTTTAGTATTATTAAAGTTCCAGTGCTTATTATCATATGGCAGAAATGTCCACTTATCAGGGCCCCGCTATCGCGGGATAGCACTAGAACGATGAACGCTCCAGAACACTGGAAATATATCATTGTTGCATGAGAGATGGGTGTGAAAAAGACGATTAACTTAGTGTGTTTAGATGTGCAAAGGAGTGAGCCTTTTAGATAGGTTGCTTATTATATATATTTTCCGTTGACTGCTCGTCAATGCATGTAATTGTGTGAGCTTCAAGGATGGATAATTTTAGATAGTTTCTTAGTTTTTAAATTTCGCAAAAATACAACATAAGCCAAAATTTATTTGTCGATTACTAAGTTTTTACTTATAAGTTCCATTATCCAGACATTGTGCTCATTATTTTGCTATATATATATATATATATATATATATATATATATACAAAGATTTGTGATACGTACAAATTGATTCAAGACTAAATTTTGGCCATGTTTATTTATTTAATTAGTTATTTTCTTATGTGGTTAATTGTATCTCCTTGATTCTAGGCTAAGAAGATAATGGGGTGATTAGTTGTTAGCGTGTGAGTTAGTGGAGTTAACACATCTAATTGTCTATTTAAGGGTCTTTGTAGATACATTATAAATTATGAAATGACAATGAACTTATATCCAAAACTTTTATTTCTTGAAGTATCTCTTGACTCTCATTTTCTATCTCTAATTCTACTATCTTTTCTTAGCTTCTATCTAATGTTTTTTCCTCTAGAAATTCTATACATATCAATTTGACATTTAATTACATCATCTTCTTATCTTATTTTCTAATTTAAATCATTTTTGTTGAAACGACTACAAGATTATATTGAATTGTAGCAACATATTAGTATTTATTGAGTAGTCATAGTTTTTATTTTTAATTTTTTGAATTATAAGGTGAGGGGGAGTGCATGAGATGGAAAACGAACCCCAAATTTAGGGAGTGAATGATGGATACGGATGCAATTAGACCATATGGATCTTGGCGATATGGATCTTGGCGAATACTCATCGTTTTTAGTACTTTAACAATCTTGTTTTTTTTTTCTGAAAATTGATGCACATATAAAAGTTTATATAAATTTTTTCGAAATGATGAAGTTTTTACTTTTACATTCATCTATAATATTTAAAATAACATAAAAATTCAAAAGGTTTTTTTACGCCTAGATTTCGCCTAAACAAGCATAGGCTTCCAAAATTTGAGTCTCAACCAAGCCATCTTGCTACACTTCTTGCCTTTTAGAATATCTCGAATGCTCATGTCTATATTGAATGTTTATACGAGTATACGTAGAGATTAGAGAAATGCACATAATAATATTTAAGTAATCATATAGAATATACATTTCACTTTTTTCGTTAAAGAGAAGAAATTTATTTTTTAAGTAGAAAAATTTTTCAATCCCAACATAAGTGTAAATTAAAGGGCTTGACTAAAATTAGACAAGTAACTAACATGTAATTAACCTTGGCAAAGAAAGCATGTCTCACTATTTTTTTCATCACATGTAATCTATACGCAAGACTGATATAGTAGTAACAAAGTCCTACTTTTACCAATTCAAAAATAGACTATATGCTTGGGACCTCAATGTTAAAAATTAAAGGTTTGAAAGTCAAAAGATTCAAAATTTGTGGCTCGTGTTTGAAATATATACCTTAGAGGTACGCAACCCAGCACCATTAGCATGCATGATAGCATCTGTTGAATTGTTGGACGCAAAATATTCTTTTATTAGAATATAAACTTGTACAAACTTGTTAATACACACCAAGTGACTTCCCTTGCTCACACACTCTCACTACACTTCTCTTACTCACTCCTACTAGACTTCTCTTACTCACAATTTTTACCTTACGCATCTACAATACACAACATACATATTTATAGACACTAATGGAACATTCTAGTATGACGGTGGAGGAAAATTCTAGTATGGAGGTGATGGAAGGTTCTAGAGTTGATGCAATTCATGTTGATTCTAGATTCTTCCAAAAGTAGTAATGTAGGAAATCTCTAGCTTTCTTAAGTTGGCACCACATCATTCGGAACCTTCTTTTCAAGTCGGTGATGATTTTTCAATTCTCCCCTTCACAGACCGACTTCCTTGAGTCAAGCTTTCTCTTTTATCATTCCAAGTGTCTTGAACTCTTCAAATCTCGGAGCACTCAATCCTTTTGTTAACGCATCGGGCTCATTTCTTGATATTGATATGCTTCAAATTCGCGCTCCTTTAAGAACTTTTCTCGACAAAGTGGTAATGTACTTCAACGCGCTTCGTCCTTGCATGGCACGCTGGATTCTCTCGCTATGCGAATAGGCGATTGATTATCACAATATAGTTCTACCGCGATAGCTTGTTGGTTGATGTAGATCTTTGATAATTGCATTAGCCATGTACTTTCTTGAGTCGCCATTGCTCTTTGCTCTATACTCCGCCTCTGCTGATAAAGACCACGATTAGGTTGCCTTTTGCTACACCATGATATGCCAGCCCGGTTCCAAGATTGAACACATACCCTGTAAGTCGACCTTCTTGTATCTCGACATCAGCATAGTCAGCATCACTGAGCCAACAATCTCTTGCAATCTTTGGTTTTCTTATAAAAGAGACCATAGTCAATAGTTCCTTTTACATACACGAGTATGCGTCGCACTACTTCAAGGTGTGGCTTCATGGCGTTTCCATAAGCGGCTTGCAATTCCCCGCGCATATCGTTCAGTCGATGTCGATGTCAGGTAGATTAGGCTTCCAACGAGCTGCCTATACATGGTTGGGTTCTCCAATTCCTTACCTTCTCCAGCACATAGCTTAGAGTTCACTTCTATTGGGGTCGATATAGGCTTGCAATCGCCCATCCTAAACTTCTGCAGCAAATCTCTGGCATACTTTTGCTGGCAAATAAAAACCTAATTTGCTGTTCTTTCCAGCTCGAGCCCAGAAAGTGTTTTAACTCTCCAAGATCTTTCATTTGAAATCTTATTGAAAGATTCCTCCTAGTGCGTTGGATCTCTTTTTCGTCGTCTCCAGTGATGATGAGATCATCCACATATACTAGCACTATTGCTAGTTTCCCATCTCGTATCTTGACGAAGAGACTTGAATCTGCTGGTGCAACTGAGTATTCACATTGAACTAGGAATTCTGCTATCTTACCGTACCATGCTCGTGGTGCCTGCTTCAACCCGTATAGAGCTTTCTTTAATCTGCAGACGTGGTTTGGATTCTCTTTATCTTCATGTCCCTTAGGTTGTTCCATATATATCGCTCGATCGAGTTCACCATGCAGAAAGGCATTTTCCACGTCCATCCGCCACATTTTCCATGATTTGCTAGCGGCAGTGCAATCAACACTCTAGCGTAGTAATCTTGGCCATCTTGGGCTAAATGTCTCATCATAGTCGACCATATTGTTGCGAGAATCCTCGAGCCACCAGCGAGCTTTGCACCTTTCGGTGATCCATCGGTCGTCTTTTACTTTGTACACCCACTTGCACGAGATTGGCTTTATTCCATCGGTTTGGGTACCAAGTCCCATCGTCTCATTTTGCCTCGAGCCATCATCTCTTCGTCCATTGCTTTTCTCCATTCATTGTCTTTGGATTGCCTCTTCAAATATCTCACGGTTCTTTAATTTCTTCCTCATTGCCCGCATTAGCATACTTGGGATTTGGTCTTCTTTGTCTTGTGGATCTTCTTACAGTGGTTGAGAACTTTGTTGTGCCTCATTCTCCTCTTGTTGGCTCGGTCTATCCACTTACGTGTTCTTTGATACACACGGTTTGCCAAGGACTCGTGCTATCCTTGGAGTATCTTCTTCAACAATAGGTTCTTGCACTTCTTCAATCTCTTCTTGATCTCTTGTGTCTCTGAAACTTTCTCTTCACTTTCTTGAAGTTTATGCTCAATCTCTTTTGAGTTTGGTAATTCCACCCTCTGCGGTGTCCACCAAGAAGATGCTTCATCAGATATCACATTACGTGACGTGTAACATTTATCCGTAGTTGATCACAACATCTCCATCCCTTTCTATGGCTATCATATCCCACGAATATACACCTAATCGCCTTTTTATCGAACTTGCTCCTCAAGTGATTAGGCAAACACACAGCTGAACCTACCAAAGACTTTAAAGTGGCTAACGTGTAGGTTTAGTTTTCCCATGACTTCTCGAAGGGTGACGAATCCTAGCTTTGGTGAGGAAGCCTATTTATCACATGTCTTCTTGTCTTCATACACTCGCCCAAAATCTGGCACATTCTTTGAGTGAAGCATGCTCGCGATCTCGCAAGGTGTCGGTTCTTCCTTCGGCCACACCATTTTGTTGTGGCGTGTTTGGACATGTCAATTGATGGTGCACCTTATGTTCTTTCGGATATTGGGAGAATTCTCTTGAAATATACTCTCCCCCATTATCGATTATACATCGAATCCTTTGTCAACTTCTCCCTCGGCGTTTTCTTTAAAATCTCTAAACTTTGTAAATACCTCGACTTTTCTTTCATAAAGAAAACCCAAGCGTACCTTGAAGTCGTCAATGAATGTCACCATGTAGCGCATTCCTTGAATTGATGGTTGCTTGACCCGGTCCAAACACGTCCGAGTGTATCATCTCCAATGGATGCTTCGGCTCTATAATTTGACTCTTCATATGGGAGTTGATGTGCTTTGCCATATTGACCCGGCATATCGATGTCATCTCTAATCTCAAGTTGAGGGAGACCTTTGAGCATCGACTTCTTCATCATCACCTTCAACTTGTGATAGCTTACATGTCCCTAGTCTTGCATGCCATAAATCGGCTCGTTCTTTCGAGTCTCTTATCTACGTCAAGATTGGTGACATTACGTAGATAGACTCTAATCTCGACCCTCCATTCACAGGAGTTCTGAGATCTTAATATTTCGATACACTTTCACGTCTTGCGGTCCAAACAATACATAGTTACCTGAAAGGCGTTAGGCTTGCGCCCTGAGATAGTAGATTTTTCTTCATTCCTGGCACGTGATAAACATCTTGGAAATTTGGCTCGACTAGACCGAATCGTGGTGTGATATTTGTTTTCCAATATGAGCTATTGGCAATCTTGAGTTATTAGCAGTCACCACCATTCCACCCGATTAATGATACAATAGTATTCTGTAGCTTCTCCTTATCGCTTTGTCATATGATTGGAACAACTGAATCGACAATCCAATCATTTTCATAGTTTATTCTTCCGGGGATGACCACCGGCGAGCCGCTTTCTCGCCGAGCTGATATAAGTTCTTCCTTATGAGCCTCTTCAATTATTGCGGTGGATGCCCCAAGATCCCATTCTTCACTATTGTATTTTTCTTTCTCTCTTCGATGTCGCAACATTTCCTTCTCTTGACGTTTTCTTAAACCAACAATCTCTAGCATAATGACCTCGTTTTCCACATACCTGGCTGCGGGCCATTTTTATATCCCTTAGACAAATCTCCTTTCTTCTCATGATTTTGTTGGGCTCCCTTTGTTTTAGATCCTCTTTCATCTCTCCCTTTAAATTTATTTTATTAATTTCTTGTTTATCTTGTTGGCATGTTCCCTTTTTTTCTTGTGGCTAAATAGTGCCTCTTCTTCTTTCTTTAATGAGACCCCTAGCATTTGCTTGATCAACGCTTCTTGGTCGGCCAACAAATTTTCAAGATTGACCAGTGAAGGTTGTTCTGGCCAACCTTGTATTGCGGCGATAAAGCCTCTAAACTCGGGTCTCAATCCATGTATAATTATTCTTCTCATTTTAGAGTCCGAGACTTTACTAGTATCATCTAGTTGGAGATTTCCACGACAAAGAGACTTTACCTTGTTGAAGTATTGATTTATCGTCATCTCCCTGAGTGAGTGATAGTAACTCGTTTCTCGAAGTTGCAACTTGAATTCATTCTTCTTTGAAAATAATCACGACAAGGGTGTCCCATGCTTTCTTAGGTGTCACGCATCTCTCACGTGCTCCAACAACTCTTCGTCAATTGTTGTTTTTGAGTGCAAACAAGGCCTTTCTGCTTTAATTTTCCATTTCTCAAAGCTCGGCATCTTCGGCGGTGTCACCTCATCTTCACCAACTACATCCCATAGATCGTGACCTTGGAGATATGACTCCATGCACGTCTTCCATGTGGTGTAGTTTTGATTATTGAGTTTCTTCATTCCACCTACCGCTTGTAGGTCCGTCATCGTGACTTAGATAACCTCACGTTACCAAAGTAAGCTATAATAGCTTCACAACCTCAATGTGTGCCACGACCTTCTTGAAACTCAAAATAATCTCCCCTTAAATGCCTCGCTTTGGAAACACTAGGCCCTCGCTCGACCAAGCTCACGATACCACTTGTTGAATTGTTGGGCGCCAAAATATTCTTTTATTAGAATATAAACTTGTACAAACTTGTTAATACACACCAAGTGACTTCCCTTTACACACTCACTACACTTCTCTTACTCACTCCTACTAGACTTCTCTTACTCACAATTTTACCTTACACATCTACACAACATACACATATTTATGTGACACTAATGGAACATTCTAGTATGGTGGAGGAAAATTCTAGTATGGAGGTGATGGAAGGTTCTAGAGTTGATGCAATTCATGTTGATTCTAGATTCTTCCAAAGTAGTAATGTAGGAAATCTCTAGCTTTCTTAAGTTGGCACCACATCATTCCGGAACCTTCTTTTCAAGTCGGTGATGATTTTTCAGCATCGTTTAGGAATTAGTAATTAATATTTTCTAATTTGGTTACGAGTATCGAGTATGTTTTAATTGGATTTCAATCCCTTTTTTCTTTTTTTTTCTTTTTTGAAGAAGAAGATTTTGATCCGTAAACGTTAATTGAATTCAAATGGTCTTTTAATATTTATTGTAACATTCTGTACTTCTAATTTTTTCAACGTATTTAAATCATTAATTTTTGGTTAAGTAATTTGTAATTGTCGAATAATATTGAGTAATGTATCCAGTAATTTTGATTAGAAGCCACTCAATAACTTATTTTTCAATCGACAAAATAATAATATAGAAATTAATCTAATAAATTAATTATTGGTACCTCGTCTGAATACATGCAAACAAAAAGTATATTTATATATATTGAAGAAACACACAAAATATTTTAGAACCATCAATTACGGCAAGATATTTTATTTTATTTTACTAAATGTTGAATATATGAATTTAATTAGGAAACAAAAGTTTAGGACAAAAGTTTTGCAATGATCAAAATTTGAGTGCCTTATACATTAATTAATACATGTAATAATAATACAATAAAAAAGACTTGTAATGGGAATAATTTTACTTTTTTAAGCTCATTTTTAATGTTTGATTTCGATAGAAACGAATAAGAAGAAATCTAATTATTCCAACTATTCACAAATAATAATAATGAAATAAACGAACAAATATTCCCGGTTCGATTTGATCCCTCATGGGGAGTCGAACTTCGAACCGAACCACACGGGCACGCCTTATGACATTATTCTGATGTTATTTATTAATTAATTAAAAAATAATAATAATCCATTTTAATAAAATAATAATAATAATAATTTATTAATTTATGCATGAGGCATGGGCCCACAAGACACAGGTGGACAGAGAATAGAAAATGTGAACGTGTCAATCGGAAACAGGGTCTAAAGCAATCGTGGCAGCCCTTTACACTGACATGAGATGAGACACCACAAATTGTATTCTATTTTTATTAGCAATAATCCAAAATCGACATGAAAGGATGGCATCACTATTGTGTGCGTTGGGTGTTTCATTGGACCAACATTTGTCCTAAAACTTTTGTCAAAGGTCAGAATTGGCTACCTGCATGCCTTGTTTGCCCTGACCACATTGGATTTTTATTTTATTATTTATTATTTTTCCTCAAGTCTATTCAATTTGACGTCGACAAAGTTTCTAATACTCTCAGCACATCTTATAGGTGATTGAGAGCTCATCTGTTGTCTCATTTTTTTTGCTTTAATTATTTTATCAGATCAAAATAATGTATCTAATTAAATGAGTCAACGAAATAAATACAAGATAAAATAGCAAATTTAAACTCTTTTAAAGTTTTACTACATAATATAGATGCATCGAGTTTGATAACTTTACAACAAAGAGACACATTATACCCGACTTAATGGTTATAAATAAAAAATAATAATATCACTTCAATGTGTAGATAATTATAACCTTTCGGATATTGATTATATCGAAATGAAGTATACTACTGTAAGGATGAGACGCATTTTTGTCGAATCAAACAAATTAACATTCTAGATATACATGTTTCTATCGTCTTTACATTTGAAAGTGAAGTGATCAACTTTCATGTTTCATGTTACATTAACATTGAATGTATTACAATTTCTAGAAATAGAAAGTTTTACTGAATTTTCTTTCGAGTTAAATAAAAGATAAAAAATTAATCACCGAAAGTCGACACTTTATTTATTTATTATTATTTATTTATTTTTAAATGTTTTTGGAAACGATAAGACACTGCATATATGGGAAGAAAAATTAAACATTTAAAATACATTGCTCAATTCATCATTAATTTTCCGGCAGGGACCATTGAAGAAGTTGAAATATTGTGACATACTTTTATAATTGTTTGATTATTATTAATAATGGTCTATGGACTTTTTTCTATATGTGATTGTCGTATTTAATGCCGAGATGGAGAGAAAACACAAACAGAAGAATTAGTTTATTTTTCGGACTTTGCATATGTCTATCCTATTTTAGAGTAAAAATGGTAAACATCTTTTTCAATCAATTTTATTATTGTTACATCTTAAATTATTGAATGAGTTGCTCCAGATAAGTGATGAGTCTACACATACAATCTCTTCTCTATCAATCAAAACCTTGATTGTAATTTTTGTCGAACTGCAATTTCATTGTAATTTCATTTACATACCTTTCTTAGTCCGGATGGTTTTGATCGTAACTTTTGTCTAAGTGCAATTTCATTGTAATTTCATCTACATACATTTCTCAGTCCAGATTTACTGTCCGGCCTATTTATTCTCCTAAACAGTATTACTAAAAAAAAAATCATCTTATTGAGCTAATAAACTTGGTTTTGTATATGTCAATTGTAAAAATAATAATTTTACATTGACATTTTAATATGTCAAATCTTGACTCTTGATCTTCTTCCTAAATGGGGAGAATAACATCTCTGTATTGCTGACGTGGACCAATAAGATTTTATATGTGGGATAATTTGATTATTCCGGAACCAATAATATCTCTCCACGTCATCATATGGAGAGAATAATATCTCTCCATACGGAGAGAAGATTAAAAGTGGTCAAATCTCAACTTATATATCATATTCCTCTAAAATTTGTCATAATGTATACTATAAATGTATCAGATCAGCTTTAATATTCACAAAAACTTTCTAAATAAATATATTTATAAATATTGTCTCATCGTATGTAATTCTAAAACTATTTTATTATAGTTGATTATGAAAGGTAATCGGTAATGTTATGTTACCAACTTGTGGGTACGTTACGATACCCACAAGTGGGGAAAAATTGTAGAGAATCGGGTCACCATAGCTTATGTATTATTAAATCTAACTTAATATAGATACTAAAAAAAATTTAAAAATAAAAAATAATAATAATAAAATTTGGAGGGTGACGTGGCGCCACGTGGCGTGAGTTCATACCCACCGTAGGTAACGGAACAAAACCGGAAAGGTAATATTTTTCTAATAGTAATTGGGGATTACGTAGACGGAGGAGAAAAAAGGATAAAAGTGACGAAAGAATGCACATTCACGCAGCATTTGCTGATTCCTCACGGCTCTCCAGACTCTAGTACAGTCCACTTGTTGTCTAAGAATAATATAGACACCCACTCTCACAATATTCTTTATTATTATTATTATTATTTTATATTTTAATTTATATGGATAATAATATTGAACGGAAGATAATCGTAACATCTGGGAGGAAGAGAAATGTCAATTCTCTTTGTGGGGCTTGTTACGTGTCCCCCAAGTTTCTCCGCCATTTTACACCACCCAATTTGCATACAAAGAGATTAATTAAATGGCTATTAAAAATCAACGTCTTAATCATGCGCTACACAACTTCCCTACCAAAAGAAAGGAGCCCATTTGACTCAATTTTGATAATTCCACCATCACTTGTTCCAATTCCCTTTGGAAAGATGTTTAGCCTAATTAATGGCATTCTTTATTATTACGTATCAACTTACAACTCTCGACTCGGACATTCTTCGCTTCAATTGAAAATCCCAACACTCTCCATTTCTAATTTTCCATCATTGAGAACCCGGTGGCTATCTCGACTCAAAACTTCGGTATTTTTCAATGTATTTTCAAAATAATATTATTGATTAACGACACTCTGTATATAAAAAACCCACTCCACAATCAAACAGAATAAGAGAATAGTGCCTACTTTCAACTCGAAAATCTTGTACCTTCAATATTACTATTAATAAACAATATAGTTGATCAACAACAAACCAACTCGAGTGGAGCCCACACCCCACAATCAATAAAGGGGAGCATCTATCTCACTTACACTAAACAAAATTTGATTAGTCATCCTCATTGTGATTCAACGTACCGTGCTGAGTTGCAAAAAAGTAGGATTCCCAAGTGCTAAAAGGTGTAATAAACCTTTGCTTTTAATTAATCTTTCCTCCAAAGTATAAAAGCATAATACAAGGGGTGTATATATTTACACAAGAAAGTGGAAAACAGAAACCCAACTATATATGTATCATCCTGCTAAGTATTCATCTAGAGAATGCACTTCACACTACCACATATATTATGAGATTATGTAGCAACAAGTATAAATTTAAACCATTGTTGATAGATCAAACCTACTTCTTGATGATTTTTTGCACATTAGAAAGGGGCTCGATGAGGAATGCCTTTTCGTCTATGTCGATTGAACAAAGGAGGTGTATCGGGCGACATTCTGTTCACATTGTCATCCCCCGAACTAACCGAACCCGAGGGCCGGCCCCACCCTGACTCCGACGATAATGCAATCTTCTTTGGAGTTACTGGCTCATCATCTGAATCCATCCCATCAAATGCTCCTCTCTTGTGTGAAAATGTGAGCTCTGGATCCCCTCTCTTAATGCCATTCAACTGTCACATAGCACAGAGTAATCAGACTAAAACAGGAGCACAAGAACGATGGAAATGCAAATAACATGGACGAGATAGGTTCGTCATTCAATTGCGTAGCAATAATTAAGATTAATGAGATCAAATCAAAATCTCGAAAACAATGAAAATGTAATTGAACTAGCCGACATTGGATCGATAATAACTAAATGACTGCAGAGACATCAACTGTCACATTTCATGGCTAACAATAACAGGGTGACTGTAGAAAATAACAGTGCAGTTGCAGAAAATTAAACCGACTGAATTTAACTGTTTTCACCTTGCAACCAAGGGAACAAAAACGAAATGAGTCGGGGAGGCTACGGGCACATATTTCACAAGTGTAAGTGACTCCCTTGCCGGGCTTTGGCTGCGGCCGCTCATTCAAGAACACGATCTTAGCACTGTTGATAACATATGGTTGTATCGCAGAAATGTCAATATACCTCTGAATTTCATTAATCCTTACTACATTGTGGTAGGAAGATCTCCTTATCTACAAATTCATAAGAATTACAATTAGTCCCAAAATTGTAATCATATAAAAACTTCGATTATTCGAATTTCGAACACTATTGATTGAAAAAAGTGTCACCTGAACAACACGATGGCCTTTGTGATGGATCAAACAGTAAGAACAAAATGCATTTCCCATGCAATCCAAGCAATACATATTGCATTCACTTTTGTTTGAATCCGAATGAAACGGACAAGGAAAGAAATAATCTGTTTTCAGCATTGGCTTCAACCATGGCGGCCCCATTTCGTTTCCCATTCTTGAAATCTTCTCACCTGCAAATCATCAAACAGTTCATCTGCAAACATTATTCCCAATTCAATCCACTCCAATACACATCTCCAAATCAAGAAATTTCGAGACATATGAAAAATCGATGTAGGTTGAACTCTGTTTATCAATAACAGATTAAAGAAACTGAATGAATTAGCAATTTCAATCCAAAAAACAGAGTAAAATATAGTCTAGTTAAAACTCAAACTACATTAGTCTTCTCGGCTGCTATGAACAAAAATAAAAAAATAAAAAATAAATAAAGAAAACGAAAAAAGAAACGCTCTGAAGAAATAATAAAACAAAACCCACCTCAAAAAACTGACTGATAATAAGAATTATTTCCAGCAGAAGGAGATGAAGCAGGTAGTAATGTGTGCGTTGTGCGTGTTTACGCGTGTGTTAATCTGCAAAAGGAATGGGGAGGAGGGCGGTCTAAACGGTGAAGGGAAAGACTAGAAGGAAAATGACCTGCGAAGAAATTTATAAGGCGGTCACAATATACAAAATTTAATTAATGTTTTTATATTTATTTATTATTATTTATTAAAAACTTTGTATGAGTCCGGAAAGTAAATAATAATGCGATTCATAAAAATTTAATTTATTTAATGTATGGAAAAGGAAACGTGCAAAAGGGGCTTTAAGGATATACGAATGGGCAAAAAAATAAAGAGTTATATTTGGATTTTGTAAGCTCTATAAATTTTATCCTGCACCCCTCCCCACTTATAGTTATTGTGGCTCTCATATCAGTCAACGTTTGAGTTTCTTTCATAATATGAGAATCTTTAGATGGTAGACGTGAATTCTCCACAAAACAGAAATAAATATATATATTTTCAATGGCAAATGCAAAATAAAGAAATAAATATTTATGTGTAGTATCGCCCATTACTTGAAAAACATTGAATGTGAAGAGTTAATACAAAAGAATGATAGAATAATTAATTTATAATTATTGATTTGCCATATTAAATATTATTTTAAATATAAAATTTAAGATATGATAAATTAATTAATATCACATCACTATTTATTGCACATTGCTGCTTGTTAATATCACTACTCATGATCAATTTAGAAAATTAAGGCCTTGTTCTTTTTAAGATTTTACGCACTTTCATGTAACCTACACACATTTTCAACCACACACATATATTTTAATATAATACTAACCACAAATTTTATACGAAATTGCGTGAACTCGTCAAAAGAACAAGTCCTAAATATACAGTACAATATCTAACATATTTTTAGATGTAAATAGTATATTAGACATGATCTATTTTTTACAACAACATTATTATTATTACTACTAGAAATTATTTTTCCAATTTACAGACATAATTGGAATGGAGATGCTCTAATTTTTTTTCAAATGAAGCATGGTTAAAATTTCGTAATCAAACAAGAGTGGAGTGATTTGTGGGGCTTACGTGTCGAAGAAAGAGACGTACTTTTATCTATGTTGATTGAAGGTGTGGGCTCAAAAGTTAATTTCAACAAACTCTATAAAAAAGTTTAAAGATAAATTTGAGAAAAGTAGACTTTCAATTATTTGGATTTCATACAAAATCTTTGTAACATGATATTCTTGGTCAACAAGTAACGTGCTTGAGGAAGAAGCTAAGTTGCTTGCAGAGGAAGCTACATCTCAACATCCCCTGAAACGAAACGGGAACGCTTCAACGTGAAGTTTGGTCTTCAAAAGATGAAAGTTAGTCGTCCTAAGTGGTTTGGTAAAGATATCAGCAGTTTGATTTGTAGATAGGACGTATCTGATAGATAACTCCTTTTGCATACCTTTTCGCACGAAGAAAATGGACATCATGTCTCAATGTGTTTTGTTAGTGAAGGACAAGGAGATTTGCCGGCACATTCCGTTCACGTTGGAATATGTATTTTTCCAATTATTATTATTATTTCAAGTTTTTGTTACATTGACGAATTTTTTACTCAAAATTTATTTTTTATGTTAACAATAGTATTAAACTATAAATTAATAAAAATATATAATAATACTATTAATATTAAATAATTTTTTAAAATTTAAACGTTTGTGTACATAGTGTAATTTTTTAAATTTATAGTAGTAGCGCAAATATATACTAATTATTAAATAATTATTATAACATTTGATTCTCTCATGTATGGCGTGAAGGCAATATTGTGGCTGATCATTTAGCTAACCGGGGCTACTTGATCAAACAATTTCGAATATTGGAGGTTGCCAATATTAATGGGATTCTTAAAGGCCTGATTTACTTAGACAATGTTGATTTTCGTAACATTAGAGCTATCAAACTGTCCTAGCATAGTCTTTTATCCTGTTAGTTGCTCCTAGTTGATAGAGTTAGGCTAGTACTTGTTTTTATAATATTTTCTATTCGTAATGTCAGGTATTAAGCCCCCTTTAAGCTTTGTATATTTTTTGATAAAAATAAAACTCGATCCTAAATCTGAATTTTCGGATTGGGGTAGTTTCTAAAAAAATCGTGAAACTATTTAATTATGACGAAATTAGATTGGATATGATGAAGGCTTATGACAGGTTGAGTGACAGGCGCCTGTGGCTATTCTTAATAAAGTTGGGTTTAATGGTAGATGGGCTTCTAAGATATTAAGACTAATATCCAATTGTTGGTATTCTGTGTTGGTGAATGGGGAGTTACATGAATTTTTCAATTCTTCTAGGGGCTTGAGGCAAGGAGATCCTATCTCCCTTTCATTATTCAGCCTGTTAACTGAAGTCTTGTCTAGAGCGCTACACCAACTGTTCTCATGTACTGTTGACACAGGGATGGAGGAGGGGGTATAGGGGGTCACGTGACCCCCAAGTTTTTTGGGTTTCTTATTTTTTATTTTATTTTTCATTTTTGTATTATGTGAATTACCGATTTTTAAATAAATTTTTATTATTTGGGAATGACAAAAGAGAATTTGTTTAGTATATTTAATGATGATTGATATTTTGTTAATTTAGCTTATTTGCTTACTCTTACTCTAAATATATCTATAAATCTATAACTTTACTTTAAATTTTGAAACTTATATCCGTCAATTTTTGGTTAACGTAGAATTAGAATATGCTTGGTATAAATTTTGAAGAAAATGAGCGTCAAATAAGCTCTTCAAGTGTATAATATTCAATCAAAATTATTAATATTAATTTTGTATCACACATCACTTTCATTATTATTAAAAAAAAAACTTATAGTTCACTGTTTAAATCAAATATTAACTCAAATACATGTTATATTTATTACTTTTTTGGTGATATTTTATCAGCCAACCCCAATTAAAAAAAAATTCCCTGTCGGAGCTGATATTTGTGCCCCTCAACTCTTTAACTTCTGATTCCGTCCCTGTGTTGGCATGTACTTTCAGTTTGGGGGATGGAATTCCAGTAACCCACTTTGCCTTTTCCGACGACTGTGCCATTTTTATTGATGGTCAGCAGAAGCACATGAAGAAACTGATGCAGTTTCTTGACTCCTATGCTGCCTTCACTGGTCAAAGGCTGAACCATAGTAAAAGCTCATTCACTACTTCACTGCCTCAACACCAGCAAACTGTTGCAAGAATCACTAGTTTCAGGTATCAAGCTCTCCCTTTCACATATCTTGGCATTCCTATTCATAAAGGACATAGAAAGGTGTATTTGTACGATGATCTTTATGATAAAATCAAACATAGAATTCTTGGATGGGAGCATAAATTACTTTCCTTTGCTAGCTGAATTGTTCTTATCAATCATGTGTTGGTCTGTGAAGCCAAATGTCCACAAAGTCAAAGAAAGAGGCTGCATGTGCTCAAAAGTCAAAAATTATGGCTCAATGTTTGTGGGCTGCACGAGTTCACAATTGCAGAGGAAGGAATTACGTGCAAAATTACAGCCGCAATTTTTGACAAAAGGCAGCCGTAATTGTTGACATTTGCGTAGGATTAGGTGCATGGATCGCCTATAAGTAGAGGCTCCATTCTTCGTTGTAAAGGCACCGCACCACACCACAACACTATCTGACACACCAACACAATAGTCATTGTGTAGAGAGAGTGTGAGAGCTTCAGAATACCGGTGTGAGAGGTTGTAGAAGCTCGGTGTGAGAGCTTTGTAGAAAATTTATACACAGAGATAAAAGTGAGTGGAGTGATAAAGCCTTCACAGTGGCAGAGAAAATCTGATGTAGATTTTTGTCTCCTCCTTTGAGATAGTGAAATATATTGGTGTGGGTCCGTGGGCGTGGCTTTCAACCATGTTAAATCTCGGTGTTCCATATTTTACGCTTATTTTAGCCCATTATTTTTCTCGTCGCATTTATTCGTCCCACTGATCTTGGCGGAATTAAGAACGCCCTAGCCTCAACATCATGTTCTAGCACTCATACCATTGCATTTGTTACAAATGTTGGATCCCCATAAGACAGTTACAAAAAATCGCAAAGCTATTCAACTCTTACCTGGGGGGGGGGGGGGGGGAATCAAGAGAGACATATTCACTGGGCCTTGCTTTTGATAGCAAACTCTGGTAGAGCTTGAGGAAGAATGATTCTCTTTGGAGTAGAGTTCTCCGTGATAAATATCGTAGGTACTTTCACCCCGCAATTGTCCTTCTTGACAATCTGGCTCTCCAATCTAGGAACATATGCTTGCCATCGAACCTCTTATTATATTGAACCATCAATTAGATGCAAAAATTGCAGGGGTGATTGCCACTTTGCTTATGATGTTTGGTAGCCATCTGGTGCTTTGGTCCCCCTCGTTGATGGTTTTTCTTTACATTCAAAGGTCAACGATATCATGATCGATAATCAGTGGCATACTGCAGCTCTAGAGCAAAATTTTGCCACACTTGCTAGTTAATGAGATTGTGCAAAATGACTGAATAGATGGTAAATTACTAAAATATTCTTTATTCATCAAAAAAAAAAAAATTTTAAATTGACTGATAGACAAATGGATGGAATAGTGAGTTTTGAATGAATGCCGCCAATATTTCAAAGGTTGGGAACTTGTCAGCTTCAAAAAATGGTTATGGACGAGAGTGCAAATGAGTGTAAATATTTGGGGGACTAAATTTGCAATTTACCATTAACATAAATGTTAAATTATAAAAATACGCTTCATTTATTAAATATAAAAATTTTAAAAATTTTGGCTAACGATCAAATGGATGGAAAAGTGAGTTTTGGATGAATATTGCTAACGTTTCAAAGGTTGCGGGCCTGTCAGCTCAAGAAAAAAACGTTGGGGGTGAGATTGCAAATAAGTTTAAAGGTTGGGGACAAAATTTGCAATTACCCTTAAAATCAAGGAGACATTTGGTATCGGAAAAAATTCTAGTACTCCTCGAATACTCAACTCCGTACTCCAAACCAATGATAATTGCTCACTTACACATAGGAGGCCACAATTTAACGAATAATATGGCACCTTATGTGTAGGTGGGCAGTTCTCATTGGTTTGAAGTATCGAGTATTTGATACTCCGAGAATATTAGAATTTTTTCCGTAGTTGGCACTTTAACATTACATATGGATCTATCACACCTTCATTGGACAAAAAAAAAAAACAAAGGTGGACAATGTTTGAGAGGTGCAGTAGCAAACGTGTAACTTGAAGTTCCAGTTGATACATACCTCTTCATCACTCAATAAAGAATGATCATATTAATTGTGTTACTTCAAAATATAGTCCTGGAATTATTATTTTTTTAAATGTTATGTATGCCTCACACATACAAGCCGGATAAGTCTCACATATGGTTTACAAAAAAATTATCCAATGCCCACCGGGTGCACATTATGGTGCACCCCAGCTGATGTGGCACATGATGTGGTGCCATACATGATATGCCACATCACTTGAGGGTGCACCACAGTGTGCATCCTGTTGGGCACCAGATAATCTTTGATGGTTTACATGCATGTTGCATTGAGAAAATAATTTTAATAGACATTCTGCATCTTTGTATGACAATCTTTCTCATTAAGTGCTTTTGAAATGTTCTAATAGTAGAAATGTCCACAGTTTATTTCATAAGATTTGTCATAATTATTCCACCTTTATTAAAATTTCAATTATACGGCCTTAAAACAGAATGCTAACATTTGTTGTGAATAATAAATGCTGATAATATCATGAATGATAAAAGAATTGCAAATTAGTACCAAACAATGTTAATTGATGCAGATTACGTTCCTTGCTACACCTATGTTTTACAAAATAATAGCACTCTCTTCGTCTCATAAAAATAGACCTAATTTGACTTTCACACGGATAAAGAAAAGTATAATTAATATTATTATTGAAAAAGTAAAGTTTAATTGTATTTTTTCAAATATGCCCTCACATTAAATTAAATGATGATAATATGTTCTCATTAATATCAATACGCATTAAATAAGGGCATAGTGGTAAAAAAATAACAAAATTAAATAGATATAAATAGAAAATTGACTATATTTTGGGACAGATAAAAAAGAAAAATGGGTCTATCTTTGTAAGACGAAATGAGTATCTATTTCTAGAAATATTTACACTAATCGGGATATTAGTGAGACTACGAGTGAGGACCATACTACAATACCATAATAAATGCCATAATAATTGACATAATTTATATGTGGCATGATCCTACAATTTCAACTATTCCATCACTTTTAGATGGACGGTTATTAAATATGTCAACTACCATTATGTCAACCATTATGACATTTATTATGATAGTCTAGTATTTCCCCTACGAGTGAAAAGTTAAAAAAAATAATAACAAAATTAAATATATATAAATAGAAAATTGACTATATTTTGAGACAGATAAAAAATAAAAATGGATCTATCTTTGTAGGACGAAATGAGTATCTATTTCTAGAAATATTGACACTAATCAGGATATTAGTGAGACTACGAGTGAAAAGTTAAAAAAAATAACAAAATTAAATAGATATAAATAGAAAATTGACTATATTTTGAGACAGACGAAAAAGAAAAATGGGTCTATCTTTGTAGGACGAAATGAGTATATATTTCTAAAAATATTCACACTAATCGGGATATTAGTGAGACTACGAGTGAAAAGATAATTAGGCGGTTATGAATAGCCCCGACATAATAAATCATGGGTGCATCTCTGATGCGCATTTCTATTTTTTACTAAAAGAAGAAAGAAAAAGAAAGAGAGAGAGAGAAATCACTAATTTACAACGTGCAATTTTTTTTTTTTTTTTTTTGTTTATCCTAAGTTGAAAATCTAACAATGCAACTATTCTAATTAACTTGAAAAATCTAAGGATATAAACTTTATTAATTTGACAAGAAGTACAATGTGGGGGACATTATAAAACCAAAACCTCCGTAAGTATACAAGAAACTTTCAACAAGAGATTTTTAAAACTATACAAGTAACATAGCCACCTATATCTATACAATGAATTCACTCTTAAGCAATCTAGAACAATACAAGAAATCACGAACTATTATTAACCTTTCGGAGATGAGGGACCTAAATATCTTGTCAAGCCTGATAAAGCATTTGAGGAGATTGTTATTATCTCTATATTTATTGCTATAATTCTGTCAAGAAAACATCACACGAAAAATCGTCATGTGAAGATTTGATGTTCAAGATATAGAAGATCTCTTACCTTGGTATAGAATTATCTTGTGCCTAATGATTTATTTTCCATTGATACATGTAACTCACGTTGTATAAATATTGAACAATTAATGTTTGTCACACAACCTCGACTTTGCCTCATCAAAACATACCTTAACATGGTACTCAACCTAATTTTCCAATCCTATAACAAAATCCAACCATAATAACATACTAATCCCTTGTATTTACTATCCCGAAATGTTTGGTTTTAATTTCTAATTTTAACATATCATCTATAGGTCTGATTTCATCCAAAATTTGGAATGTCAAAATACATCATCGTATGAAGACATATTTGTTTTACTATTTACATATGTCACCCTTATAAGAAGTAAATGAAGCAAAGTGTGAAAATCACTTCTTCTAAACCAAAGACCATGTAGAAAAGTTTTAAATTTTTTATAATTCATATATCATTGCATCGAGGCCTATTTATTGGCATATTATATTCTTTACCGAGTTGTGGTTTCGGTATTTCTATAGACTTCATAGATGTAACAATATTCCCAACTATAATAAGAATGTAAAATGACATCTAAGCATATAGAGATTCATGTCTCTGGCAGAATTTAGAAACTCAATTGAGTCTTTCACGGTCATCTAAATATGGCATATTATATACTTTCCGAGTGAATTTAAAGTGCAAATTATATTGGCAATGTTATACGGGCAAAACAATAATAACCAAACATGGCCTTATGGAGAATTCTAGCTTAAATATGTCCACGAATATCTAAAATTGTATAAGGATCTTAATATTTTTCCAGCCTTCTAGGCATTCTGCAGATACATCCAGATGATGATTATACACCGCTCGATCAGAGGCGTATATGGGGGTGGGCCAAGTTGGGCCTTGCCCACCGCAAGCTTGGTCCAGGTTCAATTAATAATATATATATATATATATATATATATGAGAGAGGCCCAGTTGAGTGAAGAGGGTCAGTGGGGTGGACAAAAGCAACCCAATTGGCTAATCCCAAATTGAATTGACTAAATTCGTATCTCAGTCCAGGAGCCAATTTGAACTCGTTCTCTGTAGTGCCGTGTTTGGGGTTTGGCTATTTCCAAATTGCACAGTAACATTGACTCATCGAGCAACTATGAAGCGTGAATTTTCCGGACAATAATCTTCAACTATTCATTTTTTAATCTTGTAGTGAGTTGTAAATCTCTCTGTCTCCCATTTCTTCAAAAATTTCTTCAATTATTTTTAATTTTTAATATTTTAATGCTCTAATTCAAATATAGAAAGGGATAAATATTGAGCATTTCATATTTATAATTTATTGTAGAGTTATAGACACTAGATTTGAGTTTTGTTGCTTCCCCTCAAGCTGCCTATTATTCTCTATGTGTGAGGTAAAACTATTAAACTCTAATTTATACTCTTATAATGCTATTTGGGATTTGGGAATTTAATTTCTTGGATATATATATTTTGTGAACAAATTATTGGAATTTGGATATTTGAATGATTGCATCATTTGGGATTATTCTTTACTTCTATTGTTGTTGATAGGATAAAAGTAGTGTTGACATTACTTGTTTCTACAGCAACAACTGAGAGAGCATTTTCAGCAATGAAGCATGTGAAGACGGCACTTCGTAGCAAAATGGATATTGAGTTTCTTGCTGCTTGTATAACTCTTTTTATTGAGAATGAATTTGTGAGCAAAATATATATAGATTCTATTATTGGTGAATTTTCCGCTGTAAAACATCGTTGAGCACAACATTCTTTAGCTTAAATTTAGATATTGAATATTTGGGTTTTTGCAATTCGACAGTTTTTTTTTTTTTTTTTTTTAAGGTTGTTTTGTAAGTTTTAGTTCGGCTCCCCCCTCTATCAACTCTTGACTATGCCCCTGCGTTCGATAGAAATGATCCTAGCTGTCCATTATATTTCTAAAATTCCATTTTCTTTTGATGAGGCGGTTATGTTACCCGCGCCAAGCACTGCCCGGAAAGACAAGCGTCCGCTCCGCCAATGGTCAAACTAACACAATATGTAATTTTAGACCAACAATGCCGGTTTTCAAGAGGATACATGGGATTGTCTTCGTCAACATTTTACGATTAGCAATGAGAGTAATTAATTTCAAAGATTGAAATCGCTTCTCATAATTTGTCCATCTTCAAACTAGGTCGTTATTGTCTATGAGACTTTGTCCTGCTAATTAGAAAGACGAATCATGAGACGGCTTTAAAACCTCTAGGTTTCAGGTTCAAGTCCCACCAATCGTTTACCAACTACATGTTGAGTGAATTTAGTTACCAATACTTGCCATCAGTAAGGCGACCCCAGTAGTAATAGTAGTAATTGTAATAAGACCCCTAATTTCCGCCATAAGTGCGACTAGTTGTTATTTGATGGTTTCTTTTCGACATTGCCTTTTATTACTGGCCCTTATCACCAGTGCTAGACACATGCTTTAAATTAATTAAGCTCGTTATTAGTTATTTCTTAAAGGAGAAACAAAGATACAAGTCGCTAAGCCCAAACAATTTTTGGCATGACCTTTATTACATTTATGAGGCTAGCTAGTCAAATTATACAAAATATCCATTACGGGCTTGTGCTAGTGCTTTCCTACACACTAGTGTATAGGAGAGTGTGCACACTCCTACACGTGGCGCCACGTCATCTTAAAAAAAAAAAAATTTAATTTTTTTTGGAATCTACGATAAGTGAGATGACTAATACATAACTGCCCCCCCTGAAGGCGGGGGGTTATATGCCTCGCACAAATTTTTGAACGCAAGTGTGCACGAGTGTGTGCATGTAAGAGTGTGTAGGAGAGCGAGAGCATACTATCTTGATCCTTCCTACATTATTTATATATATTATCAGCTAAGAGCATCTCCAACAGTCTCTTTAAATGCAAGATGTTCTCTATTATAAAGAGAGAACGGGTAAAATTAAGCTCCAATAGACTCTTTATTTTAATATTTTAGAATAAAGAGAGGGTTTGATTCGTCAAATTTGGAGAGCCAAATCCACTCTCTATTATTTAATGTTCACAAGTTTCAATACTCTTTTATTGATTTTGCTAAACTACAACTAATTTTATTGGTCAAATACAACTAAAATTATAAATATTGATTAAAAATAAAAGAATGCAATAATTGTTTATTGATTTAAACAAAATAAAGAGTATAAATAGAGAGTTTGTTGGAGTTAATTAAAATTTTTACTTTCTAAATCAAAATAGACTCTCCATAATATGAAAGATACTCTTTAAAAATAAAGAGATTGCTGGAGATGCTCTAAGTAGAGAAATATGAAATTAACTTCACGCAAACCCATTTAGTTACAATCGATTCTAGTCACTTATTTTTATATTCCATTAGCCACCCATGGCTTGAGCACACCTCTCTGGACCGATACAACTCTTAATCGGTAATGGAGCCAGAAAATTTTGTCTGGGGAGTGAAAATAATTTTTTGGGGACGAATTATATGTATGTTTACATAATTAAAACGAAATTTCAAAATTTACATATTAGAAAAAAAAAAGATTTAAAATATTGCAGGGTCGTCGCCACTCCCCTAGCTCTCCATCTCTGCTCTTAATTATGCTTTAATATAATAAATATGTTATAATACACGTCCAAATTAAAGTTATAGGTGAAAGTTGTTGGATCAGATTGCATCACTTGACTCCCGCTTTTCGGGTCTCATTTTTTCACACTTTCACAGGACGCGGAATCAAGCCGCCCACCTTTTAGCTATATAAGTTTGTTGTCCAAGGATGTGTTGATTATGTGTGGGTGGAACAACCCCGGGCTATTATTGTGCGACAACTTCTCTTGGATGTGAAGGAATAATAAGACGTCCTGACTTCCAAAAAAAAAAAAAAGTACAATTAAAGTGTTTACACTACGTAATATAGAAAATTCGAAAAAAAGAAATTTATAAATAGTTGTCATATTATGGGTGAAATTTTTTTACATCACAAAGAACAAAAAATTATTGTCATTGTTCTTGTCATAGTAGTTAAATCCACAAGATATTTAAGAATATTTTGTGTCAAAAAGGAGAACAAGAGAGCTAGGAAAATTCGACAACAAATATCACAATGTGTATGTGAATTCATGCTTTGTTCACTACAAGACAACTAAATCTGGGACACAATTACTTCAATTTTAGAGTCCTCGTACGTAGAAGTCTGTGGCCGAAGATTCCATTAACAACACATTATTGACCACATTAAAATGAACAAACAGTGTCCCCCACCCCCAAAAAAAAAGTAAATAATTTTTACTTATTTTTATCAATTTATGCATTTGTCTTAATTCCACATTATACACGCCAAAAAAGCAACTTAACAAATTTTTTCATTTTACATTTTTACTGGACCTGTGACTGGTTCAAAGTTCTCCCTTCAAATTAGCATTTGAGGCCACTGCTTTACTTCAAACCAAGATTGGCCTTGACTAGACCACCCAAAAAAGGGGGGAAGGAATTTGAAGGAAGAGTCCAATTGAAAAGCCCAAATATTTATATCCAAGAAAGAAGAAAACATATATAATTTACGTCATTTGGTTTTTGTTTTTTGTTTTTTGTTTTTTATATTTATTTTCATCATTTTGTCAATTAGTCTATACTATGATAAATAAGAACAAGGCACAGAAAGAGAAGGAAATGATGAAAAGTAATAATATAAATACACTTAGTATGATTCATACAAACTTGACTGATCAACTAATGAGTCAAATTAATTTGATGTCAAAATACATCATCCCACCATGGGAAATCAAGGTAGAAATATAATATTGGTTTTGTGTTTCTCTCCTTAAAAACAGAAATATAAATAATTAAATATATTCACCCAAACTGAAAAATAAAAATAAGGGCCTCATCAAGATGATTTCTTTATGTAGGAATGTGACATCATGGATTCATGGGGCATTCACGGGGAACCTCAAATATATTGAATAATAGGCTGGATTGTGGTTAGCAAGGAAGACAAAATGGCAGGTCAAGTTTACAGCTAAAACATAATACATGCGCACGCAAACAAAATTCCATTATTGGCAATTGTTGATAACCTTCCTTTTTTTTATTTTTAGGAAAATTTGTGCATCCCAACCTTTCAAATGAAACTACCAAAAACTCGAATTTTTTTTATTATTAAATATATTTGCAAAAAAAAATGTGCAAATGAATCATTTAGAAAATATCAATAAACTGTGAGTAAAGATAATATTTGGAACCAAATAAGATTTGTACTTGCATAAATATGAAGATCCAATGGATAAATGTGGTTGAGTCAGAAATTTAATTCAAATGGAGTCACATATTTACTATCAGCAAACTTTTCTGACAAAATAAAGGAGCAAAATGCATAATAATAGAGGAGTGGAAATTGAAATTTCTCAAGAGTATAATATATGTTTGAGTTGGGTTTTGTGGGAATTGAGGAGTAGGGTAGGAGGTGATAAGTAAATTGGAGTTTGAGGACAATTGACTTTTTAACTCTATAAATAATAGAAAATTTTACTAGAAAGTGAAGGTTTTAAATTTAAATTATAAGATAATCAATCCTAATTATAATTTATAGAAATGTCAAGTTTTTTAAGAATGATATGACAAAAATATCATCGCAACGATTTTAAGATCATTATATTTCGCAACGAAATTGATATAGATAAGAGTATAACGACAACAAAAATGTATTTTACTAAGGTTAAATTAGTCTCCCATCTATAAAAGTCGATACTCTAGTAAATGTTAATTAATATATGATAAATCAGTAATTAGAATTGGGAAAACTGATAATCAAGTAAATCTCTCATAATAATATAGTTAAAAAAAAGCCCATGAAGTCACTGAGGTCGAGTGCACCCATAGGCTCCCGCCCAGTTCTGCCAATCAGATAATCAATTTGTATGTGCGAGATTAATTTTTAATTTTCTACACTACTTTAATACCAAATATTGTAAAATAAATTTCAATATTTCTAGTTTTTTATACCAAATATAGAAGTTTCGACTTTCAATGCAGAAATAATTTAATTCATGAAATATATAGTATATATTGATAAAGAAGGTTAAATATGCCCAGTATATTAGTATTGACAACAAAAACCAAAAATGCACTTTTAACAATTTACAAGAGAAAGGAAACACGTTTAAACATTAAACTCAAGAAGACGCCTGATCATTTGGGGGTCTTTGAACCTTTGCATATACGCATACACTTTAGGAATTCATCTCCTCTCTTGATATAAACATTACGAGCATTAATTACTACGTGAGGCCCCTACCTAGCTAGGGCCTAACCTGAGTCCTCTGTATTCAGTAGAGCCATATTATTGTATGTACAATTCATTTATTTATTTTATTTTATTTTTCCCTCCAAAATGTTAAACTGATAAGTGAGAAGATCTATTATTTCAGACATCTACATCTCTTGGTAAACCAAGTGCTCAAAAATACCTAAATTAATCACTTTCTGTACATTTTTTTATACACATTTTCTGGTTCATATAATGAAAATCTTCATTTCCTGTGGAAAGCCCATACTCTCAAACGGGCCCTAAAATAACAATGCTCACCTCCACCCACGTCACTTCTAAACAAAAATGTTCAAATGCTCTTGGGAGTTCCAATTCTAAAATACCAAACATCACTGGTTATAATTCGTTAAATACTACTTTTTTTAACAATATTAGTTAAATATATTATTAAATATATTACTAATACTATTAATATGATGTGAACTATATATTTTTTGCTAAAGTATATCTAATATGTTGTCAATTATTGTAATTGCAAGATAACTAAAAAAATATAAAATACAACAATAAATTTGAGTTTTATCTACTATTTTATCCAATCAAAATAGCGAAAATGCTCCAGACAACACGAAAACCCAAGACTCTAAAACTAAAACCAACATGGTAAATTACAGGCTTGATCTCCTTCCAGCGTGGGGAATGTTGGGAGGTTCAAACACTCCAAGTCCGTCCCCCCCCCGGGGGCCACTATATTCAGGAGGCTTGGGTGGGCCATGTGTGCTGGGACAATTTTTGTTGGCATTATAACATTTTTGTGGTAAATTAACTGTACTCTCGTCTTTTGGTAGTTTGGTAGAAGAAAGAGAAATGTAATAGAAATGCATGTGCTTCCATGATTCAATATCATCATCGCTATTGCACAACGGTTGGAATTATTGTTCCCAGCATCAATCATTAAAGCACACATGCCACTATTGTCTCACATCATATTATAAATTAATAGATAATATTATATGTATATCCCAATTTATTATAAAGTAATATCGATTTTTTAGAATGTGAGGTGGATAAAATAGTCATTTTGATACTCCTCACGTTCAGTGTGGTACACTATGCGGTAATCAAACGTCTGCATACAACACTTTGTATAAATTAAAATCAAAGAAAAGAAGAAAACCATTAACAAGAAAGATTAGTTATCTAACTATCATTATCTATTAGTCCGATTTATACACTGACATCAATACAAATCAATGAATCAACGAAAATGGACACTCCAGCCGTTTAAAGGCAAATAATGTAAGTGGGCCCTTCTTGTTCTTTCCATAAATCCGAGCCCACTTACATCAATTACATGACAGCAGTGAGCCACTCACAAATGAAACTTGTCCCACGTAGCCCATGTGTGTACAAAGAATGAATGGCTGTATTTCACAGAGAATCAGGAGACGGTGTCGGTGACGGTGGTCCGTTTGATAAAACGTAAAGAAAAAGATTATAAATTAAAAAGGGAAGGGAAAAAAAAAGAAAAGAATAAAGAGAAAAAGAAAAGAAAAAAAAAACTTTCTTTATTATACAGTAAAACGGATGTAATAATTGAATGGAATTTCACCTAGGAATGTAGTAGGTTGTTGGATTGGGATCCAATGGTGTTTTGCTCATAAGCCTTGACAGTAGGGGCCAATTTTTTCATATTATCATCGTATACATACGGCAGTTTGTCGAGCCACGTTACGGTCCTTTTAGCCGATGCTGGAAGAAACTTTCGACAGAGCTCTTCGTGCACGGTGATCGAATTGTGGTAGTGGTAGTATCGAATTTTCGTTTCAGTCTTGTGTAATGTAGCACCCGTTACGTTCTCTGACATGTGCACGCCAGTCGAAAATGCATATCGTGCTTTTATCGCGTACTTGCGGTCACGTCTGATCCTCGTTCTCGAATCCCGAAATAGTAGCTTCTCAAATCCCCATTGCCTGAAAAAATTTCAGAACAAGTACATTTTATTCATTTATTGATGATCATTGATCCCCCCATATCCATCACATTTAATAAATGGTTATGCCATTTATAGAGTGCGCTATTATTAATAAGTAAAATTAGAAAAAATTCTTTGCCAACAAATAAGACTAATCAAAATTGACTACTAATAATGCACTAAAATTACATTATCTAATTAATCGTGACAGATGAAAAAATAATCAGTATTTCAATGATAAAGAATGTATATATAAAAAATAAGTGATTAACATTTAATGGTCAGAAGTATACATGATAAATTAAATTAAAATTAACGTGTTACACATAAAAGCTATATTATCTAGTTAATCGTGACAAATGAATAATTGATGGGCACTCAGTGATTGGGAGTGTATATACTGTGAATAAGTGATCAGTATTTAGAGGTTATGATTATACCTGGAATAATCTTTAGTGGAATCATTCAAGCAAAGAACACTAGACATGGCATTTTGCTCAATGGTGAATTGTGTGACATGGGAGAATTCTTGAAGCACTGATTGGAGAGTATTCCCTTTAGGGACATAAATATATTCATCCACGTCAAAAAAGAACGTCCAATTAGCGGCGAACCGGTGGCGGTGGAGGCAATCATTAACCACCAAAAATTGATTATAATAATAGCTATCAAACTCGGCTTCGGCTCTAATATCTTGCAAGGTGACTCTACCGGCTCGTATCCACGGCTTGAGCACGGCTTTAACCTCAGCCGACACGCCACCAGCATCGTGAAACACGAAATGTGAGCTCGGCCCAAAAAACCAAGCGTGATAAGCCATCCATTCGCGTATTCTAGCCGCGTTTAAGTTACCGTATAAAGACGAGCCGCAGTATAAATACTCGTATTTATACGGTGGGCTGTATACGGACTCGTTGTAGGACCCAGGTGCTTCTTCCATGGCGGTGAATTTCTCATACTTTTTGGGAGACTCGCCGTAGTAGGCGTAGAGGATGAGCTTTCCGCCGCCGTTGTCGGCGTTGGGGTTTGCCGGAAATGTGCAGTTCACCACCACCACGGTGTACACGCGGCCGTAGCCCCAGTCGGGGAGCATTTTGTAGGCTTTGGATTTAATCGAGAAGTTACCGTTGTTTGGGACCCACTCACACTTGTACCACGGTTTGCCAAATACGTGAACCGGTTTTGACGCCAATCCCACCACCGCGAAACTCCGCGGGCCGCCGCGGTAGGCGCCCATTTGAACAAATAGCGCCGCGGCGTTGCCGTAAACTTGGAAACTCCGCTTGTTGGGGTCTTCCGGCGGATTGGGTTTCGCGATTTTCTTCTCCTCCGCCACCGCCAGTGACGTCAAATTCCCACTTCCACCTCCACCGCCAGGGACGGTTCTGGCTCTTATCGGCAAAGACTCGGTGGCGCCGGAGTTGGTAGTGGCGGTGGAGCACCGATTAGCGGTGGAGATGCGATTTTCGTAGTAAAGCTGGACATTCCAGATGACCATAACGAGAGTAAGAGCTAGCAATGTGGCGACCAGTGGCTTGGTCTCGAAACAGAGGAACATTTTGCCGACAGGGTTGCCGGAGACGGCGGTAGCCGGCGGTGAGTCTTTCCTCATAATTGTCGAACCGATAAAGATGTATCGCTATTAACCACTGTCTTTTAGACCGACAGTTCAGTAGGGTCTGTACTTGGGAGAGTGAGTCGCAGTCGATTTGATTAACATTTTAGGCACTTTTATGTATTCCGATACGCTTTTCTGAGCAGGTTCGTTATGACTTTACAAGTACAACCTTGGATCTTATCTTATTTACTCAACTGCCATCTTAAGTAGTTCATTTGGTAGTCATGTTCCGCGCCTCGTTTTCTCGATGGGTACAGTTCTGTTAGGCACTTTTAAGAGGGTGTTAGTCAATTTTTCAAAAATGAGGTTTTAAGAGTAGGCAAAGAGAGCGATTGAAATTAAGGGTATGTTTGATTGGATATAAAATTGATATGTGTGGTATTCTATGTAAAATATGTGGTTAATATTATATTGAAAACAGGAGAGAGAAATGTTTGGGATAATTTTTATCCAGGATAGAACAAGGCGTAAATGATGGAGATTTAATAATATAGGTCGGTCATATGAGATATATAAATGTGAATTATTTGATTAAATTTAAATTTAAAAAACATGAGAAATTATGAATTAGAATGAGTATGATAAAGGCATTAAAGGTGTATTTGATTGATAAGGGCCAAAAAAGAAAATATTTTCCATTTTACAAGGAAAATATTTTCTTTATGGGGAGTTAGAAATAAGGGTGTGTTTGATTGCCATGATTTTCCATGAAAAATATGAAATCTTGGAAATTATGTTTTAAGTTAGTTGTTTGATTACAAAATTTTCTATGGGAATGATTTTCCATGTACAATCATTTAAAACATGTTTTAGCCTATTTTTCCATAAAAATAATTCCCAATCCCTTAGAGAAAATATTTTCAATATAAAAAAGAAAATATCTTCTTTTCCGTCTTTTCCTATTAAACACACCCTAACTTGCTATGAAAAATATCTCTTTCATGCATAAAATGATTGTATATTGGTTGTAAATGGAAAATGGTGTAATCAAACAATCAAGTGAGAAAATACTTTCCTTAATTGGACATTTTCCATAACAAATTTAGTCAATCAAACACCCATTTTTAGGGTGTGTTTGATTAGGCAAATTTTTTTAGAAAAAATCAAATTTTCACATTTTTCAGTTTTTGGTTTGTTTGATTATATTTTTTCCTAAAGCGTTTTCCAATTTCTCTCGAAATCCGTTATTTTCCTTGGGGAAATGTGATTTTTGTTTTCCGAGCCTCTTTTTTTTAATAAACAATTTGCTTTAACCATAAAGATAAGAAAAATATTCAAATTTCATTTAAAAAAATACAAAAACAAGGAAAATAATACTATTTTTCAACTTACAAATTAATGCAATCAAACATCTACAATTATCATTTATCTGAAAAATATTTTTCCGGAGTTTATTTATCCGGAGAATGTTTTCCTTCCAACCATTTTTCAACTTTCCAATTAAACGCACCCTAATTTTTGTTGCCTTATTCTATGTTCAACTAAAACCATATCCATTATTAAATTAATATATTTTATTATGTATGTGAATTATTTTGATTAAATGAAAATATTAAGAAAATAAAAATTAAAACAACTGATTGTAACTCTTTAATGATAACGTGTGACGAAGAGGTAGATATGGTGGTATTACGTGCAATAAAAGTATGTTTGGTTAGAATAACTGATAAGTTAGTTGATAGTTGAGAAGTCAGTTGATACCTGATAGCTGATAGGTGATAAACCAACTGAGAGTTTATTGCTTATAACTTATAACTGATAGCTGAAAAGTTGGCTGATTTAAATATTTGTATTTGACAAAATTAGTTGAAAAGTTAGGTAAAAATACAAAATAAATGAAAATAACATATTTAAAATAACAATATTTCTTTTTTTACAAAAAAATGGTAAAATAGAATAAAAAAAAATTCATAGGCTTATTTGAAAAGCTAGTAAAAAAAATTTTTCAAATAAGTTCTTCCAATCAAACAGAACATATTTAAATAGGAGGAGGTTACAAGTTTTCCAAATAAGTTATAAGCTAGTTTGTTATGCTTACGAAACATACCCTAAAAATAATGTCCTTGAATTTATCAAGAATTTAGATTTGAATACAACGCTGTTTACATTATCAATCTAGTAGACAAAAATAGAAATACACAAGAGAAATTAATATATTTGAATTTATTATGGGATTTTGGTAGTTGTTTTAGTGTCAAATCGATCAATTGGTAGGATTTGAATAAGTGGCCAATGGTAAGACGCACAAGTTTCGGTGTTGACGGCCCAAGTTCGAATCCTACCCATCCCTATGCTTCCCCCTCCAAATATCCCCCGGTCGAAAAAGAAAACAAAAATCGATCAATTGGTTTTTATAAAGTTGTTGATGGATATTATAGTTGTAATTATGAAAATTAGAAAAAAAAAAAAGTTAACAATAGTAATAAATAGTGGAAGACAAGTTTTTATGTTGCTGTTGCTAGGTAGAAATAACAGGCTTGCTCTAGTGCTAGCGGTGGTGTCATTTACGGCACCACCGCTACCATTTTTGGACACATATAACTTTTATTTTGAAATTTGAGACCATATTTAAGGCCCCAAAGATCGAGGAGCTCAAAAATTCGGTTTTAATGACGTGACAATCGGTGGCTGCCGGTCAAAGTTTTGGCCATAATTTGTGCCCAAATTATGGCAAAAACTTTGATCGACAGCCACCAATCGCCACGGTGCCGCCAGAAAATTTTCCGAATTGCTGAAACTCTCTATTGACATCCTAGACCCAAATCTGATCTCGAATTTTAAAACGGAGATCATATGTGCCTAGAAATGTTAGCGGTGGTGCCATAGTTGGTGGTTAGAAAAGGAAACTAGTCTAATTGAATTTATTACAGGAAAATTAATAGTTGTTATATATCTTGCCAAATCCAGAACTGGTTTTTATGAAGTTGAGCAAGATAGTCATTCTTGTTAAGCAAATTAACAAAAATATGGTGTAGATCTAGATATAATGGTGCTTATTGAGCCAAAAGAAGAAGAAGAGAAGGAGGAGGAGGAGAAGCAGAAGAAGGAGGAGGAGAAGAAGAAGAAATTAGTGTACTTGAATTATTATGAGATTCTAAATTATTTTCATGATGTCAAATTTATCAAGTAATCTTGATAAATTACTCTAGAGCAAGTGAATCACACAAATGTAGTTCTAATCCCGGAGGTTATCTTCCTATCAGCCTTTGTAATGTGGTTTAGAAGATTGTGGCGAAAACGTTGGCGAATAGGCTTAAGCAAGCCTTGGACGATGATATCATCTCACTATGCCGAAGTGTTTTCATACTCTGGCGTCTAATCACGAATTGAATTATTGTCGCCTTTGAAATCCTTTATAACTTTGAAACTTAACATGATGCACGTTGAACATTTATTGGCGTCTAATCATGCATTTGTTGGGCAGGAAATCCTTTATAACTTTGAAACTTAACATGATGAACGTTTATGATCGGGAGGAGTGGCCTATCATAATTGTCTATGATGTCGCACTTAGGGTTTCCTACAGGGCCGGATCTATTTGGTAATTGGATTGTGCTCTCATTAGCTCTAGGTGAGTTTAACTAGATTGTTCACTAAAAAACATCATCAGTACTTGGGTGACCTGGTGACAGACATTTTCTTTTTAGGTGTAAGGTCACCGGCCCAACACTTGTCATACAACTTATTGTTCCAATTATATATATATATATATATATATATATATATATGTATTCCACTTTCAAAAATTTTAGTTAGTTTCCATTTTACAGAATTTTTATTTTAATATAGATCACTAGTTCGAGACTTGGGATGTCCCCACTTGCCCTTTCTTTTGGTACTGTTTTATTTTTCTTAAATAATTAACCACTTAAAAAATTTTAGGTGTTCTTCATTGTAAAGAATTTTAGTTCTATGTAATTCTATATTTTTTTAAAAAATAATAATATTAATAGTTCTGCATTTTTAAAAATTTTACTGATATAATATCTTAGAACATCAAAATTTACGAAAAATTTGCTCTAACTCAGGGTATGTGTGTGGGTGACGTGTGTTAGGTTGTTAGTGTAAGATGTCAACAAAATTTAATTTAAATAATTTTTATAATTTAATACCCAATTGATTATAATTTTGATGAATAATATGCTGTAATGATTTTTTTTCTTTTTTTGCTATAGTCCTCTTTTTTTTTTTTTTTTTTTTTTTGAACTCAACAATGAGCTATGAGAAACAAAACCAATTTTATAAAATCAATTTAAAATTGTCATATTGCAAAGTAACCAAATAAAATTATTATTTCATGCTAATTCGTTTGTTTTATTTTGAAAAATAAATCCAGCAGATTTTAATCTTTAATTTTTTTTAAGAAAAAAATTTATAAGAAAAAAAAATCGGAGGCACTGCCCCTTTCTCGTGGAGAAGGGGCCAGATACAACTCTCATTCTTCCTAAGTTCAGTTATGAAATAGGCCAGGTTCTGCATGGAGGCTCGTGAAGCGACTGCCTCAAGCCCAGAACCCTTGGGGCCCATTTCCTAAATTTCCTCTTCATACTTAAAATTGAATGAAAATGACAAGGTTGCCACTGGCATCAAAATTTCTTTTTCGTGTGGTGGCAAGGATTTAGTTTTGTAGAAGCGGCTGGCTCGTGTTCAATTCCTCCTGGCAACTTAGAGGTAGTATTTTTTTTTTTTTTTGTAAATTCCTCCATTCAAAATTTTGCACAACGATGGCTTCATTAGAATTTGCACAACTGTATTCTTTAAAGTTTTCTCAAATCTTTAAATCGAATTTGCAATGCCTTCTCAAAACACTATATTTAATATGTAATTCAATATTTAACACTTTTTTTTTCAACTAGAATTCTGATTATCGTTCTCTCAAAATTCATCTACGTACAACCACAAATTCTAAAGAGTATATTTATTCCTTTACTAAGTAAGCTTTCATTACGACATTCTTAAAAAACTTAATATTATTAAATTAAATATCCTCCGCCAGGACCCATGTGGTCTAGTAGCATTCAGGTCAATCTAATATCCCCTGGGTCAAAGATTTTATTTTCCTCCCATATACTTACCCTTGTAATAATTTAAATAAAAAGAACAAATATCCTTCAAAGAACCGAATTGGTTTAGGACACAAATAAACTATAAAAGATTTTGAAAATAACAATTGAAGAGGGGTTGGTGAATTGTGACTTATGTCGGTAAAAATTTTAAATTATTGAAAATTTTATTAATGTTTTTCCTTCAATAGCAAAAAATAAGACATATTAACTTTTGTGCTATTAGATTATAATGTAAAACGAGACGGTGTAGAGATTTGTTTCTTTTCATTTTTTGCATTATTGTCGTATCTTTAGTCAACTATTAGTTTTCATAAAATACACAAATTATATTAATTATTATAGTTTAAGAGGGGGCCCATTTTAAGAAATTTGGCCTGAGGCGTAGTGAAAAATTCTCTATTTTTTAATTTCTTTTATGTATATAGTTTATGCAACTGAATTTAGAAAATATATTATGGAAGATTTGTAAATTTAATGTGCACATTTGTAAGATTTTTAGATGGATTATATGACAAATTCTAAAATCGTACCATTTTATTATGAAAAAAAAATTAATCTTATGTTTTATATTTAAATTTTCATTTTTTACGCTAAAAATTTTGTTGTGATGAATGATAGTCACCCCTAACCTCGAATCCTAGCTCCATCCCTGCCTGGATCACTCCCTGGTTTCCTATAGCAATGGGGTGGTTGGTGCATGCAACAGTGCATTTCCACTCCCACGATGTCGTTTATCATAAATGGTGTTCCTGGCTCCTTGGTTAAGCCGAGTAGGGGCCTCCAGCAGGGCTGCCCACTTTTCCCTGCCTATTCTTGATTTGTAGTGAGGGACTGAGCACATGGGAAACAAAGGCTTGCAATATGCAGTCTTTTTATAAAACCAAAGCCACTATTATATTTGACTTATCTCTATGAATGCCAAGTCATATTTCATCCCAGAGTGTGGTTGAGAGTTTGAACAATTCAAAGAATCCACCATGAAGCTCAAGTAACCAAAGAACCAATCTCATGTACAGAACAATATATTTAAGTCTGCAAAATACTGAAATTCAAAAACAGCGGAGGCGACTCGAGTTCATCTGAAGGGTCCAGGAGTTCGGATAAAGTCCTACTCCCCTTCAAGCCTCCGTATACGGAGTATGCTCCAAAGCACTACAACCACCAAGATTACAAGATGTCTTACAAAATACACCCCAATCATAACGAATGAACCATAAAGGAATGAAATCAACAACAACGGCGTCCTATATCATGAACAATACAGATTGCTATTCACCATCCTCATCCGCAATCTAAACCCTTTTTTTTTTCATTCAATCATATATTTTATATGTTGAGCAATGTGGATGGCACACTTAAGATGCAGCATGATAAATTGTTGCAGGCTGAAAAGGATGGTTCGCTATTGCATGTTGGCTCTCTGTCCAATTTGTTGCAGCAGAGTGAAGTAATTCCTCTATTGATAGAAAGAAATTCAATTCTCTTTCTTGTTCATGTTTTAAGTTATTTTTTGAGGAGCAGACTCACCAACAGCAATCATAATACTTTTGGAATCAAGAAGGTTGAAGAACATTCAATTTTGAACATTATAGTCCTCAAGACAAGCTTTTATGATTTAAAAAATAGAAAAAAAAAATGAAAAAAAGAAGTCATTTTCAAGGTAAATGTGAGTTTGAAGAAGTAAGAAAATTTACAAGAATGTGAAAAATAATATATATTTGATAACATGGGTTAAAAATGAGTACCAAAAAAAGTTATAGTTCAATGAAATTCGTCAAACAATCAAGAAATCGCATTATTTGTGCATTAAATGTGTGTCGATCGGATTCATAGGGCAACGCCTGGCCAATAACTAGTTCGGGCAACAAGCCCCCATTGACAATTTGATTGGATGTTTCTAGCCTAAATCGACCCATAGAGATGTCTAGAGATCTATACCTCATGTCTTCTGAGGAAATATGAGTTGGCTCGGATCTTATTAGAGATCATTTGCGTAGAAGTTTGGTTTTAATAACTTTAAAAATAATTAATGAAAATATGCAGACCCAAAGTTTGGAAAAAGAATATATTGCCAACTTAGAGCTATTGTCGAATTGAACACATTGCTAGCAATGACCTGTACATTCTAAACACGATAGTTTTGAAGTAAAGTGAACTGGAAAACTGCATAAAGTTCAATAATTTGGAACTATTTTGGATATATATATATATATATATATATATATATATATCTCTCTCTCTCCAAATTCAGACTACACTATTAGTTTGGATATCAACCACATATTCTCAAACTAACAAAAACATCACATCCATGATTCACTAGCATAACTCAATTCCAAGGGAAGTACTAGACACTTGGGCTCATATTCCCTAGCTTGATTTCAAGAAAGAAGCATCCGCAATATTGTACAAAATCTTAGTTAGCACAATAAAATTGACACGCAATGAAACGTGTTTCGCCATTATAAGTTGCTTTACAACTCATAGCATAGAAAATGAGTACCCCCTCCCCTCCTCCCTCTCTTTTTATTGAATCTTTTAACACCAAAAGTCTATAACATTTTCCGTGCCTTTCCACTTAAATCGAATAAGAACCCTCCTACAGTGTTGAGATTCTTTTCATCCTTGGTTAAGTATAGATGGTGTCCACATTTCTTGTAAATTTGGATCATCATTGTCTACATTTCGTCTTTCTTTATTTTTCTTTACAAAATTTGTCAAATTTGTTTACCCCTTGTGGCCCCTAATAATGGTTGTTTAGCCAATAATGAAAAACTATTGGAATGAAAAAGATGGATGAAACAACTAACATGCATGCGAAAATATATATTCTTTCTTGATTTCATTGTGGACTTCTTGGACTTCTATGTACGAAGTACGAGTGTAGCACTAACATAATGCCACGCTTTTAATATACCGAATATCGCAAATTATTTCTTCTTTTGCTTCACGCAAATTATCTCAAAACACGTCGAATGTGACAAAAGTTATCAATAATATTAGCACTTCTGTCCAATTAGCGTACTTGTCAATTTAGTAAGTTCAGTGGAAACTCCATTGACGTCTCCCAAAGTAAGGCGTACTAACTAAGTAACATCTCGACTGCTTTATTTTGATGCGATCTTTAGAAGCTACGTCTCACACACCGCCTCGAAACTTGGGACCGACGTAAACTTTTTCGCTCTTAATTTCAACGTTCTCCTTTTTGCAGTGATGCTTCGAAGGTGATCACTTTTAGACTGCATAAATAATATTCTCTAGTTGCCAAATTTCACTATGATTTGAGACAATATGCAACCCCAGTTCAAAGCCTCAGCCTCAATGGCCAACAAGAAGAATGCCCAAATAGAATATCCAACTTCTCCACAGCTTTCAATTGGAGAGGAAATAACTCATTACACTCACTCAGAACATCCTTTGGTTAAAGTTAATCTTCGCGAACTCTTTACGTGCAGTGGCTGCAAGGAGTATGGATCTGGCAGGAGATATGCATGCACTCGATGTGATTATCAGCTCCACGATTTTTGTGCTAAGGCGCCTCTGCAGCTACAAAATCATCCCCTCCATGGCCAACACCAGCTCGTGTTCCATGCTCGATCAAAACAAGGTATGACACTTATTACAGTATGAAAAGGTCATAGTTATTATCTAATGCTGCTCGACACAGGCAGGTGGGCCCCACAAGCAGGTGGGCTCCACATTGCTGTCCAACGTTGGGCAGCATCAGTGTTTCTGATCATCTTGAGTATAACATGGAGTTTAAATGCAATCAAAAGGTGGAATTTCATGGCCAAAGTGTGATGTGTGTCACAAACCAACCAAAGGATTTACATTCAGATGTAAGGCTTGCAGTTTCCAGATGCATCCTTCTTGTGCAACGCTTTCAGATGAAATCAAGTTCTCAGTGCATCCACACAGACTCAGACTGTTACCATCATCATCGTCAGGTACCGATCCCGGGATTTCTTGCGGTGAGTGCAAGAAGAAGAGATCCGGTCGAGTGTACCGTTGCACTGTTTGTAATTACCATCTTCATGCATTTTGTGCTAAGAACTCAGTCAATGGACTCTGGGATAATGGTATCTCCCCGCCAGAAAAGCCAAGCATGATCGGAAAAACTGCCAAGCTTGCTTCTCAGGTGGTCGTCGAGTTCGTCGGAGGCCTTATTGAGGGGTTCGGTGAAGGCATGGGAGAATACCTTGTGGAGAGTATTGCAAGAGAAAGGGGCGGCCCAAGATCAAGAGCTGTTGATAATTAATGCCATATTTCGATGATATTATTTGGTACACAGTACTGACAATAAAATTTGAAATTTTTTATCTTAATCGTGTGCAATGCAAAGTATCGAAATAGTAATCGTGTAACTTTGTAATGGAAATACTATGATAAATGTTTGTGCAAATGTTTGTGCATCACATTCTCGAGCTTTTTCAAACAACGCAATACAATACAATCAGATTTGCTCCCCTACCCATGCCGTGGGAAGGGAGTCATGCCCATTCAAGAGGAAAAAAATCATGGGGGTCACATCAGCCCTCCACCATCAGAGAACTATTATATATTATTCATCTCACTTAACGTAGATGATACAAATAAAAAAATTAAAAAATTAAATATATATATATATATATTTGGATGACATAACTCCCTGTGAGGACACCCCATCATCGCATGGGCATGGCCTCCTACCCACAGCATGGGCAGGAGAGCAATGGCAACAATACAACACAATACACAAGAAACCAATCGATCACTCATGGAATGGTTAAACAAACCAGATATCGTTCATTGTAGATATGGTTGTGAAAAATATTTCTCTATTCAACTATAATAACATATAGAAATTTTTCTAATAACCTACTGATTCTTTACAGTAATAAAATCAACGCATATTGAGTACAAATACAACATCCACTGTAGTTTGCTAATTAAGTTCTTCAAGCAAAACAAAATCTTAATAAGATTTTCTGTTAAATACTCTCACTGAAACAAGTCATAACAAATCCGAACCCGAGCATTCATTTTGAGTCCTTAAAGCCAACGCATAATATAGACTTTCTCGATTAGGTTGATTATAAGCAGCAGCTTATAATGCAGATAGATCCCAAGTTATTTCGGATCAAAGAGGAATGAGCTTCTGCAATTACTTCTCCTCGTCTCTCGTGTATGATAGTGATCTATTTTGCTGCTCGTTTATAATTTTTCATAAATAGGAACTACAATGATCCATATTCCAAGTTCTCCCATTTGAATGGGGCGACTGAACCAATATCCGGTGCACCTCTGAAGAACAGACAGACGCAAACACACACAGCAGCAATGGCGAGCATTGAATGGATGTAAGGACGTTGAAGTAATCCTTGTGAACGTTGAAACTTTCCAGTGTATCTACTGGCTACAGCTGCACATTTTGAACAAGATTGACGCCCTTGGTTTATATGGAAGGTAGTCTTGTGACCATGATTGGCTTCCACAGGGGCTTGCTCAATCTCGTCGCCAATTGATAGAGAAACTTGGACATTCCTTTTATCGGTAAGCTTCTGAGCGACGAGCGTGTTGTAGGAGTGGTTGTTCCTCATCAAGGCATAAGCATAGGGAGACAGCCCATTTGCATCAAGAACAGTTTTCCAGCTTTGCAACCCAATCTATTGATAGAAATATGGAAATAAAATGTCAAAACTTTGAAGTGTTGCAAACCAAGTGCATGCCGGAGTAAACTTTTATTTAGGTTAAATAGTAGTGGGGATCACAAGATGTCATAAGCCGTGACTTGAAATGAGAGGTAAATATTTAAGTTAGTTCACAGAAACACAGCTTAAAAAAATGTGAATGCCTACCCAAAAACGCCATAAAAGTTTTAATACTGCAATATTAGATTATAAAGTGTCTTCAATTAGTTAAAACTTTCACCAAAAATGAAACTATCCAAGTGGAATGTTCATAACATTCATAAAATATGAAACTTGGGATTCTCAAAATGTGGATCGAAAAGTCAAATTGGAATTTTAAGATGAAAATAGAAGTACCTCCTGGGGATCATTTGTCAGAGCATCAACCATATCTTCTGAGTCCAATGTTGAAGCAGCCAAATGTAAAGGTGTGATCCCACCAGGTCCAGGCATACTGGGTGCGAAGATATACTTCACAGAGGAATCAGTGGGGTCTTTGACAGAATAATGAATAAGCAAATCAACCATTTTCCTACATCTCCTATTGACAGCCCTGTTCAAGGGGCAGACTTCTGAGAGCATCTCCAGGGACCGCCTTGCTAGCTCTTCGCGATGCAAGTTCATTTCTAGGAGAATGTCTAGGAGCGTTTTGATCAATGCACAAAAGTCGTGTTCAACAGAAAATATAAGAAGAAATCTGAACCGACTAATCCTATAATCCGGGGTCTCAAACAAGGTTAAGTTGTGTTTTCTTTGGAAAAGCCAGCCCAGTTCATTCAAGAAGTGGATCACTTCTTCCCTCGTCCAGGGCTTCTCTGCATTCTGAATTTGATCAGATGAAATACCATCATGCGATTCAGCATGGATTATAGGCTCCAGAAGTCTCAATTCTTGACAGATAGTATTATCTGCTATGATTACTGGAAAACTGGTGCTTCTTAAGCAATTTTCAACCTGCTCCCACACATTCATATTAATAAATTGATATTCGATAAGAGAATCCAGAAGAAAGCGTTTAATGCTACCTCAATGAAGCAGCGGCCAAATGCATTAGATGATGCACCATGGATTTTAAAGCTACTCAAGCTTATCTCATCATATATACTTCCTTGACATGCAGATGCTGGAAATTCTTTCATGTCATACCCAGTTGTATGAGTGCAGTTTATCCTGCGTGATAATCAAAGAGAATTTTTTTAGAATGTTCCTCCCTATTATGAAGAAGGATCGAGTGAATAAAACATCAAACACATACTTGGTTCCGGGAAGAGTCAAATTTCTCCCCCTCAATAAAATAGAGGTCTCTTGCCCACCAACAATTGCCACAGGTGAGACCAAGATCAACTCTGGGGTATTCCAGGCTCTCCAGGACTTGCAAAGACGAATCTTTCCTGAAAATTGATTGAATGCAAGGAAAACAAGTTAAGAAACGGAATGTCACCGAGATATTGATTTCATAAGGGGGTGTGGGGGTGTATAATTGTAAGCACATCTAGATACACACATAAAAGAAACTAGTAAAAGAGAGAATATTTAAGAGATGCAATAACAAACAGCCTCTTTGTTGACAGAACATACCATCCTTATAGGAAGCCATTTGTTTGTCAGTGTGTACCAAAAATCTTCCATTTTTCCAGAAGTCGGTATTAATATCATTGACCAATGACTTGACATAACCGAGGAGGTTTCCTTCAAGCTGCAAAGACACATAGTAACATTAGATGGTAAATGAAATTCAATGTAGATAAAAAGCTAACATATTTTTGAGAACAGCACTCACTTGATCCCAGGCAAAGGAGGACATCGATAAATAGAGAGATAGAACTATACAACCCGGCCTAATATAGCTTTCCATTTCGGATGGACTGTTAGCAAGCCAATTGTATATCTGGAAAGAGAGACAACGTGTACCATTAAGCGGCCAGTAAGAATGAGGAGAACAATCTACAGTCAAAGCATAAATATCTCACCTGAGCTCGCAAGGAGCCGGGCAAATGACTGGGATCCTTGTCAAATAGTTTAAAAACAATACGGCCATTACGATCCTACACATCAAAATGTATACAATGAGATTATCCAAGGAAAACACACCTTAGCTACTGTGAAATAATTAAATAAATAGCGATATGACAAAGATGTCAAACAGAAAAACATGGGATTGGTTATCAACCTGCGAACCAGAGTTCAAACTCGAGGGTGAATGATCAGACGCAGATGAAGATGTATAGCCTGCTTGGTAAGGAGAACTCTGTATTGAGCCATTTTCGCCTGCTCTAGTTGAGGCTCCAAAAAGCTGAAGAGATGTACTGCACTGGTTGCTTGTTGTTGGGTACATAGTATTCACTTCATTGGTAGACACACCGTCAAGCTTCATCGGTTCTCTTGAAGCATGCATTGGGAACAGGTTATGTACAACAGGTGGTGAAGATGAAGGAGTCTCTTGTGAAGGATTGCTACTATCAGACGAGACATAGTTTCTACCGGGTGGCAATTTTCTCAAGCGATCATCTTCAGGGGAGGAATTAAAGAGTTGTAACAGCAAATTTGGAGATGTATCTTGAACCTGGCTATCTGAATCTGCCACAGGAGAATGGTAACTCGTACTACTTCTCTCTCCTCCTACTGCGGGAAACTCCAAAGCAGGTCCTTTTTGCAAATTGAGAGATACATCTTGATCTACAAAGGCTGACTTACTTTTCTCAGAGTCACTTCTATCACTGCTAGGTTGAGACTGAATTTCAACTACATCAGAAGAAGGTGCAGCTGGATTTTCCGAAAGAAACGCTAGCATATCCTTAGTTGATGGCAAAGGAACATTCCCATTCAGTCGGCTCTGATTTCCAGAGGATACAAGGTTAGGAGTAATTCCTTTTGAATTTCCCAAAACAGGTAACTTGGCTGCTAAGTTTGCAGGCAACGGTAAAGAGTTTATTTTACTAAGCAATTGCATGAGTTGATCTTTATCAGGTATGGATGAGTATTTGCCACTCCTGTCCTCAGTGTTCCCTAGAATCATAAGCAAGCATATTTAGCAAAACACCAGATGCATCTATGTGATGACAGATGGGAATGCATAAATGCTTAGACAGCGATGGATCCTATGCACGTGTATTGCTGTTTAGGAAAATCCATGAAAGTCTTTCTTTTCTCTTTATGGAAAATTTATATGCAACACAAGTAGAAACCTCACACAGTGCCCGAAAGTAATAGCACAAGAGTGCTTCAGCAATTAATGTGTCAAATTAATTTGCTAAACTAGTTTCTCACCTTGTGCACGAGCTAGAACTGCCAACAAATTGACAATATCAAGATCACAATTTCCATTTTTATCACGGTTATCAGGGACTAATAACCGTGCAGCAGCATCCTCTGGTTGAGTTTTTCTCCTCCGCCTGTTATGTCCAGCAAGCCTACGCCTACAGCTCCTCTTTCCCTCATCAAATTCTGAAAGAGGGTGAAACCTGGCAAAGAAAAAAAAGAAACGTTTATATAAATTGTTTCAACAAGACATACCTTGTCCTACAGCTAATTAAGTAGCAGACAAAAAAGGAAATACAAACCTGCTGCACTGTTGGCAGAATCTTTGCATCTGTTTCCCAACCAGGGCTTTGCCAGCTTTGCTATGAACCTCACACACCTTATGACGGCGATGATAGTCCTTAGCCGTAGATAGATCTTCCTTGCAATTATCCACTTGACACATGGGATAGCTAGCACCACCTGGAGATCCAGATCTGACTCTTTTGTTTGGCCTAGACACCGTTTGTGGCTCATCCACCAAAGGCAAGACAGCATTCCTTCGATCTCCTTCACCTCCAAGCTTCAATCTAAGATTTTCGTTTTCATCTCCTTCCACGGGAATAGGCTTCTTACCATCCACTGTTTTATTTTGTACGGAATTTTGACTCGACTGCTTCAACTGAACTGGAGTCGTACTTCCTCCCTGGATTGCATCAGATTGCAAAGGTCTAGCAACAAACCTTGCACTATCCCAATCCCAAGACATTGGATTCCAATTATCCAAAGGATTTTGATTTGGAAAATTTGCTGGTTGAAATGGAAGATTGCGTTTCTTCCCCATTGAACGGGCATCGCAAAATCTCCCAGCAAGTGATTGGTGGATGAATATTGGTGAAGCTACTTGTGCACCTACCTCTTCCATTTATTCAAAATACAAACTCCAACAATCCCAACAAGGAAACAAGGAAAAAGACAAATCTGCACCATTGGAAAGTGAGAAAAACTTAGAATTCAATTAACCAGGCTTTATAGCCAAAATCTAGAGTAAACTTGTCAACGCAGAAGCTGCAGATTTGTAAAGATATCCAAACACATAAACTTCTCTTCGAGGCAATTTATTTCCCAGCTGAATCGATAGATGAGGTTCTTCAATTATTTTTTCCCTCAACCCTTTTGACTCATTTAAGCCCAAATCAGATATGAGCTTCAGTTTAAGAGCATAATCAGTACACTGACTAGATATTGGGTATAGCAAAAATTGATTCAACTATCACATAATTAAGATTCATAAAAACAAATCATAAGGAAATGAACAAGAAATGGTACCTTATTGATTACACAATTTCATCTCCAAAAAATCAAACTTCGATGCCTCTCATCGGCATAAACACTGATACTCGTACAAATCTACCCCTTCCGCATAATTAGACCGATTCCGGCAGTTTAGTAGTAATTCCGGCGAGTTCTCCACAATAATCCATAAATAGATCAACCTGAATCTGAAAACGCGTAAAGAATACACTAACAAGAGATCTGTGCAAAAACACGATGAAAAAGTGAAATTTCAATGGAATTGAAGACAAAAAAAAGTCTCTTCTCTTCCTTCTCTCTCTATCCTTCGCTCTTTCTCTCTCTAATTTCTGCAACTATCTTTTACCTTTTCCTTCTTGTCCTTTCTTTCAACAAACTTTTTCTTTGTTTCACAAACTTTTATTTGTTTTTAAATTTCTTTTTTCCTTTTTTTTCCTTCTCCAGAACAGCTTGTTTGGTACAAACAGTAAATTCAATGAATATTTGAGGGTACATGTATTAGCCGCCAGCAGGCAAGCGACCTATCGAGGATTCTTCCATTTTCAGTTTTCACGAATTCTTTGCCATTTTCACATTTTTCTTAGAAAATATTAATCGATATTGAGGTAAAAATAATTTTAAATTAGGTAATTTCAATAATAATAATAATAATAATGATATGCAAAAAAAATTTTTGAGTTCTTTTGTTTTCCCTAATTATTATTTTTATTTTGATGAGATATAAGTAAAGAATAATTTTCTTCTTATAAGGGAAAAAGAAAATTGTTGATTTACAAACTGTTAACTAAGAATTCAATAATATTAGTTAAATATAATATCAGCACTGAACATATAACTACCTAACTATATATAAATTTGTTTGACTTTTTTTAAAAGAATTAATTTCATTTATTATTTAATTTATTCTATTTTCCTTATTTTATATTTTTTTCATATTTTATTTTTTTATATGTATTCTAATTTTTTTAATTAATTTATATATGTTTTAAATTCTTTTATATTTAGTGTTGCATGCATTAATAAAATATATGATAAGAAATTAAAATTACGACCTACAATACCTATTAAATTAATTCTCAAAATGAGAATTAATATTTTCTATAAATATTTTAATTTTTGGATATTACATTTTAATTAATTATTTTCAAACTATATATATTCTTTTTATTAACAAAAATTGAAGTACCAACTTGACACAATGCCACGTAAGCTGTGGTTTTCTGTTTTTAAAAAAATACATATTTAAAAAATTATGAATTTTTTTAATTTTTACCACATTAAGAGAGTAGTTTTATATAGTTTTTGTTGGTAATGTGTATTAACTATTAAGTGGTTCAAATAGTGAGTAATTTTTTAAAGATCAATAGTGAATAGCTAAATAATTAAATTTATAATGAATAATTAATTAATTAGAAAAGAAATAGAAAACGATAACTTTCATATCTCATTTCATCATTTCGGAAGTCACTTAAAAAAATAATTGTCAAAATTATCATTTAATCATCTCTTTATTTTCAAATTAATTTTTTTATTTTTTTAATATTTAGTATTGCACGCATTCGTGATTTTTAAAATTTATCTAAATCATTCTAAAAAATTTTCTGTGACCGAAAAATTAATAGGCAAAGTATTACCTATAAATATTTTGAATAGAAATCTTATCATTTCTATTCATGCAATACACAATCCACATTGTATAAATTCTCTAACACTTAATATTCTAAAATCCATGTTCAAAAAAATCGTCGTGGCTTAGGTACTGGAATGACATTGATGATAAAAAATTGGAAAATATTTTAATAGGAATATTTTTTTGTTCAAATAAGTATTGTATAAATTTTAATCCCAACTATTTTGTTATTGCCTAAAATCATCAATTAGAGCAACTGATATGATATTTTTCTCACAAGATAATCGTTCCGATGAAAATTTGTAAATCAGTATTGAAATCTGTAATATTATATATATATATATATATATATATATTATTTTTGTTTTATATTATTATTGTTTTATGTAAATAAACTGTTTTAATCATCTCGTGCATCGCACGTGGGGAATACTAGTCTCAATTAAATGCAATATCCTAACATACCTGCTAAGTTGGCCAAGTGTTAAAATTTTTGTTCAGTATAAATTACGTATAAAACAAAATACACATATATTTTGGAAAGGTGCCACAAGAATTATCCTTTTTTCCATTATTCTTTTGGTGGGATTTTCTCACAAAATTTTTTCACTATTTACTTTTATATCTATGTTATTAATTTAATTGTTTATTTATTTCGTTGGTTGTTGTTATCCTTAGTTGTTAAAGAGCATATTTTCTTTTACAATAAAACAAATATTGTAAGAGTATCTCCAATCTTTTTCATTATCTCAAAGTTTCTTCTTATATTATAAAGATAAAGGATTGGCTTCTTAATTATTATATTATAAAGAAAAGACAAAGATGATCAATAAATGTATTCTATCATATTTTATTTTAATAACCAAAGGAGTATAGCTAGCTAAAATAGACATACGAAAATTATCAAAGTATTGAAAGGTGCAATTTAGAGCGAGATTAAAATTTTGGAGAGTCCAAGTGTTATTTCTAAAGAAAAAGATAAAATAAATAATAGTATATTAAAGTGATGACTCTTTTAAAAGAAGGACCATATTTAAATTATAGTGTTTTTAACATGTCATGCAAAATGCTCTCTATTAAAGAATAAATATTTAAAAATGAATAAGAAAAATCTACTTTAACATTTAAATATAGAAAAAGTGATTTGGCTCATGAAATTTGTAAAGCCAAACACAAATTTCTTACCTTATATCGAAAGCGCTTAATATGATTTATAATTCAAAATTCTACCTGTTAAATATTTAAATTATATATGCTCTCAGAAAAATATATTTAAATTATATGTGAATCATTATCATATAAAAAATTATGTTATATGAAAAAATATTTCATGAAAAAGAGCATAACAAAGAGTCAAGATATACGGCATTATCAAAATAAATAAACTTATACCCGTTCTTCTACACATTTTTACACGTTTTTACATATTTTTACATATTCTTTTCAACCCCACTAATTCTCTCTCATATTTCACATCCACATATTTTGTGGGACCTATCTATACTACACAAATCTCTACCATTCAACTACACTCATTCTCTTTCCTATATCACATAAAAACACATAAAAATCCTTTTTTACACACATCCTAACACCCTCACTAGTAAATGTACTTGTCTACGTAACACAATATTCTTTAAAATAGAAAGTTTGTTAGGTATGCTCTAGCTTGCCAAAGAACCGAAGAATTGTTAATTTATCCAAACAATTATTAGTATAGTAGACAAAAAGGAATTAGCTTCCTTCGAAAAATGATGAGCATCGTATTTTGTTGAAAATTATGTAGTAATTTGATTATAATAATATAAATTAAACGTGGCAATATTGTTTTCTGAACGAATATAAAGAATACGTAAGTGGACGAAAGAGGTCGTGCCATTTTGTTGCAGCATTGAAAATCATATAATGTTATTTAAAAATAGAATAATGGAGTCTCCATCTGCACAAAAAAGGTAACATGAGATGAGATTACTTGTTTGGTGAAATTTATTTTCATTGGGTTTGAATAAAAGACAAAATAGTAAAAGTTGGATATTTGTTAACTAAACATGACGCAATGATTCAGGAAAATTTGTCTTGCAATAAAATAATTAATAATATTTTGGTTATTTCGCATACTCCTTGCATGTATCATTTTATAGAACACTATAATTGGCATAAGTAAACACTAAATAATTACTATAAGATCTCTAGAATGGGAGTCTAAAGCCTAAATCCCAAGATGCGTTAACTTCTCAAGGAGCCCATTGTCACACTATTGTAGTTTTCACCAAGTGACGGTCTTAGTGTCTTCCAATATCCGCCCCTTATCGTAATCGCGCTATGTAAGCTTTTGTTAGACGAAGAAAGCTAAATAAGAAAAGATTGACACACGAAAGCTAAAATGCTAATAAGAGAGTTCGAGGAAATCTTTGTGAACTTCATTGTCTACAACTTCTTGGATGGTTATAAATGAAGGGCAATGTCTCTATTTATAATTCCATCTCCTTTAAATGGACGGTGATGATCCGATCTAACGGTCTAGATTTGCTATCTAGAATTCTCTACAAAAATATCTAAAATATTCATATGATATTTACAAAGAATTATTTCAGATACAAGTTCTAGAATACTCCATGTCTTATGTAAAAGCCTTCTAGAGAGTTCTACTGATATCTCTAACAAGTTTGTCTCTAAGGCCTTGTTTGATAGGATATAAAAGTTATCCCAAATGTTTTTCTCTCCTCTTTTCAACCACACACACGCTTTTCAATACAATATTAACCATATATTTTACACGGAATACCGCGCGTAGTAAAATTGTCCCTAATCAAACAATGCCTAAAATCTTCCAAAAACCTCAAGGTGTTACACCATGGAATAGGAAATGGAGATGTTTGATTTTTTTAGGTTTCTTTGTCAAAACATATTTCCAAATAGACTCAAGAAATAATACTATCTATCAACAATATTGACTGAGACAATAATGATTTTACCTTTTAGTATTTATTGGTGCTCATTATTTAATGTCAAATTGGGCACTACGATACGTACCAATATTAACATATGACATGATATAATTGTTTGTCGACTAGTAAAAATTAGTAAATGGTAAAAAAGGAATTTACATTTGCGCGATTAAGGCATTGTTCTATCCAGGATAAATTTTATCTCACACTCTTCTCTCTCCTCTTTTCAACCGCATACACACTTTTCAATACAATATTAACCACAAATTTTATATGGAATACTGCACGGATGACTTTTATCCCCAATTAAATCACCCCTAAGTAGAAGCAGGTCACGTAACACCCACATACACGACTCATTTGATTTGGGTGAAAAGAAGGAAATTGTCCAATCAAGGCAAATGAGCGAGAGAAGCAAGAAAAAGCATTTGGTGATTCTTCACCCAAGCTCATCATGAACGTGAAGAGCACCCAGAACACGCAGTTAAGCTTAAGTTACCTAGCGACTCCATATCCGGCCTCGTCAAGAAGGTGAAGAGAACGCAGAACACGCAGTTGAGCTCAAGTTATCATGAATTACTCATGATCTATACTTCTCGATGAGGAATACTCATCAAACTAATGAGTGGAACACTATAATCAAGAAAATTAATTGACGTCATGGGATAATGGAAGTTGCAACATCCCAATACAAAATGTATAAAGGACACATATCAAGACATTTAGAAAAACCAACATCTCAACTTTAGAAATCAGTTGGTGTATTTTCTTTTTTCTTTTTTTTTTAAAGTAGTTTACTTTCCAAGTAATTTACTTATTCGAAAGATTTATTACATTTTGTAATCATGGACTTGCACCTTTGAATGCACAATCATGTCTCTCAAATTGCACTCATTTTTTGAGACGTTGTCTCAAGATATTTTACTCTTATACACATATTTGAATGAAATCTTTAAACATGTCACGTGTGACCCCCGAATACAAACACAACATAAAAAAAAAAATGAAAAAGATAAAAAATAAAAATGGTCCATGTGTTTTTACTAGGTCGCTGGTAGTAGATAGTAAAGATGACACATTTTGATTTTCTTTTTATTTTTATTCTTAATTGATATTGACCAGGTACTAAATACAGTCAAGAGACAGCTCTATTTTCCCCCACAGGAAAGCAATTAAGCAAGTACAATACAACTTGCTTTTGATACCCTCTCGAGTCTGATAGAACGTGCCCAAGGTCCCCCAAATATGGGGTCTTTTTGAGCCAAGTTGCTTCCATGTTTTAAATATCATACGGCAAAATCAAAAAGTTTTAGAGAAATATAAAGCTAATATTTTGCCAAATGTAGAAGTTGCTTAACTCCGACGTTTTAGATGTCTAACAAATGATTTTTGATTGAGCAATAGAATAAACAAATTAGTAAATACTAATTGTATATAAGATAATTGCATAAGACAAACGAAATCCATCAAATTTTTAATAATTATAATCCTATTCTATCAAACATAAAGTACAACAATTCACACGATGGCACATTTTGCGAGGATCTAATAATTATATTTTCTTTTGTTTAGCATCTAGGGTAATGATCTAGTGTTAGCGTTAGCGCCGTAATTACAGCGCTATCCCTAATATTTCCAATCATATACGATTTCCATTTTGAAATTCGAGATCAGATGTAGGCGTAGGACGGCAAAAAACTTTGACTGGCAACCACCGGCCATCACGGTGTTGTTGAAAAATTTTCTGAATTGTTGGTGCTCCCCTTTGCTGTACTAAACCTAAATATGGTCTCGAATTTCAAATTATGGCAAAAAATTTTAACCGACAGCCATCGGCCATCATGGTATCGTTGGAAAATTTTTCAAATTGTTAGAGCTCTCTCTCGACATGCTGAACCTAAATTTGATCTCGAATTACAAAACGGAGGTTGTATGTGGTCGAAAATATTAGAGGTAGCGCCGTAACTACGGCGTTAGTGCTAGCACTAAATCATTACCTTAATATCTAATGGTATTATAGTGTAAAAGATTCTTTTAATTTTCTAATATGAAGCATCTTTTTTGGTCAATATTTCTCGCTTAATTCCATATTTTTTCTGAAATTAATTTGGTAAGCTTGACATTTTAGTTTCTTAAATCTTTATATATCACGTCAAGTTGTATATAAATTATGCGGTCCTAATCCGATGTCCACATGTTGAAACACTATGATGTCCACATGGGTGTTATGTGCCCCCCATCAGGGGGGATACGTGTTGTTGATCGACTCATATGTAAGCACCGTAGCGAGCCCACATATAAATACTTGATCAAAACATAAATTATAATGTAGTTTGACCACAATATGTATGATTTGCATGCAATATTGACAATTGGATGGAAGGGGCTAAACTTAAAAGTCAACCTAAATACTCACTAAACGTTCTCAAAACTTTTAATGTTATGATATGCAGCATTAGTTATTAACCACATTTCATTTTTATATTACTTATTATAGTTTAGGTCACTTGAACTCTCATTTTAATCCTCCCAAAAATGATCCTTGAAGACGTTAATATAGCATATGAAACAATTTTTTAGCTCAAAGTCAAATGTAGTTTCTGTTAATTCATGTCAATATTGAATAACGTTAAATGTCTCAACAGTAAATTTACAAATATAGGTTCGAGTAGTTTTATTTTCTTACTTCTATCCGTATCTATCTACGAATCGAAATAGTTATTTGAGAACACGTTTCAGATATATTCACCATATATTAAAATTGAACAAAGCTAGAGCTTCCTTCAATTTAGAGACAAGATTCATGTACGTTTCCCTATTTTTATGTCTGTATATTATTTTTTCAACTACAATTTCATTGTAGTCACGATTTTTCTCTATTATTACATATGCTTTCACAATTTTTTAACAAAAAATTCTATCAAACAATACTTTTAACTATTGCGTAGAGGTGAAGATTTGAAGTAGTGATATTTTTTAGATTTCGACACTCATTATAAATCACACAATTCACTAATGATCTCGGCCCTAGATCTTTTCCATACAAAAATTTATTTCAACTTTTCACGTTTCATATAACATTTTTCTTTTTAAGCACACACTATTTTCAAAGAGCGCTTTTCTTTTTTATTTTTTTCAAAGAATTTGTCAACCTAGCTGTTAGAAAGAAGAAAAATGTTAACTTCTTATCTATTTTCACCTTTTATTTTTTTTTTATAAGTCAAACTTATGTCAATAGTCAATGCCCATGTCTTGTATTTTTATTCAACCACACATTTGCATACATTTCTCTATGTGGTTATCAAGTCAACCTAAATACTCAAAAAAACTCCCTCTTTACTTTATCTTACGATGATACACCATATATCATATCAAATTATTTACTACATATCCACTTTTAAATTCCTCGTTATTAACCACCTCACTTGAACTCAATTTTTTAAACTCATTCAAAAACATTCTTTAATATGCAAGATGATGGATGTTTAACAGAAATATTTGAGCTAAAAGTCAACCCTTAACCAAATTATCATATATAATAACCAACGTTTAGAAAAAGAAAATCGATAAATTTCTGCAATCTCTTTTTCTTGATTTTGCCACAATTATATAAAATACACAAGTTTTCTTGATATTGCCACAATTATATACAGTAATCAAATCCTCAAATCAATGTTCTAAAAAGCGTGAAGCGTGAAAAAGTGTGGACGCGAAACTTCGAGCATTACAAGCTTAAGCTCGCTTGGGCGGCGCCTAAGTGATAAAAAGCATTTTTCAAATTTTTAAATTTCTTATTAGTCTAAATTATTAAATAATTAAAATAATATATACTAAATTAGAAAATAGATCTAAATTCATAAATATTATATCTATTTTATAATTTCAACAAACTTATTATAGTATAATTTTAATATTCTCAAATGGGAAAAATCAAAAGCTAGACAATTCTTACTTAATAGATTTATAGGGATTATATACTTGCTCTTGCCGTAGTGTTTGCATGTTCAGACTGAGAGTCCAAGATGTTTAAAATTTTGAAATTGAATTGGGATTTTTGATTTTATATTTGTGGTGTGAGATGTATTGTATTTGTTTTATTTTTATTTAATTTATTATTTTCTTGCTTTGGAATGTGCCGAAACTTGAAAAGATAGTTATGAAAAAAAAAACCTAGACGCCGCTTAGTTGCCCCTAGGCGCCGCTTAGTCGCGTTTAGGCTCAACCTAGTCGAGTTTAGTCACGCATAGGCGCCGCCTAATCGCGCCTAAGCGGTCAAAATTTGTATTAACCGTTCTTTTCACGCTTTTGACCTACGCGAAGCGTAGAGGTGACGTTTCACGCTTGGGTGGCACTTATGTGTGAAGCGTTTTACAATTGAAAGAATATATATTGAGCGGACGTTCTTGTTGACAAAATTAGGCAACTCAACATCTCGATGATTAGAATTATGTTTAGCTTTTTACAATAATAGTCGCATTTCAAAACATATATGGTCGATTTTGGTACAAATTATATTTTAATCAGCATTTGACACGTGAACTGCTCAACTTATGCCATCAGAAGTGATTGATAACCTTTCTTAAGTCTATTATTCAATTATGCAAAGTTTGATTAACACATTACTCACAAAAAATAAATAGTTTCATCCTTAATTATTTACATTTCTTACCGAATACGAGCTTAGTATTAAATGCCTTGAGCATAATATTGAGTGAGACTAAATTTAATTATCATGTTGAATTCTTTAATCTAAGATCAAAATACGAAATTAAACATGCTCAATAAATCGCTCATCTTGAAACAAAGAGAATAAGATAAATGAATTTGTGAAAGTTTACCTGATTCCATATTCTGAATTGAAATGATGGAATATGATCTACCAATTGATACCAAGCAGCAATTTCGTATTTGGATTAGTTGACAACACAAATGCGATGACTTCGTATCCGGATTATTTAATTGTAAAATTAGCAAATCACGATGTAAATTATGTAATCACTTAGTTATCAAATAAGAAATCTAATCAATCAAATCAAATAATATAATTTTATATACAAATATTTATTTTGATTGGGATGGCAAAAATCTATAACGTCAAATGAATTTCATAAAAGTCCATTAAACTTACAAATTACAGAAGATCACTTCTATAAATTATGTGAAAATTTGTATTAGTCAATTTCCGCTTCATTTTATAGGTGTGAGGATATGTGTAAAAATAAGTTTTTATATGTTTTTATGTGACATAAGAGAGAGGATAAATGGAATTGAATTGTGGAGATTTGTATAATACAAGTAGATCCCACAAAATATGTGGATGTAAAATAGGAAAGAGAATGAATGGGGTTAAAAAATATATGTAAAAATATATAAAAATATGTAAAATAACACCCGAAGTCTCACAAAAGTCACCTACTAAGCCTGTCAAAATCTTTGAAAATTCATATATGCATGTGAAAAGCAACAAATTTTACTAACTTTTATAACTTTTTTTATTCATTATTTCTTTTGGTCAAACCAATCACATCTACATATCTTATAAGACTTACATATATTAAATAAATATCTACTATTCAATTCCACTAATTCTCTCTCATATTTTACATTAAAATCCATGAAAAAACCATTAAAAAAACCAACCCTATCACCCTCAATTAAGTACACTCTCCCAAAACATGTGACCTTTTATAACAAGCTGTAATTTAATAATAAAAATAAATACTCTTTTTTAGTACAAAATGCTAAATATTTTTTGTCTGACAAAAATAGGTCTAATTAGATTTTACATAGATTAAAAAATATAATTATTATTACTAGAAAAGTAAATTTTAATTATATTTATAAAAATATATTCCAACAATAATGACAATAATATATATACATTTTTATTAACAACAACGGACGTTAAATATTGGTATAGAGAAAATGAAGAAATCAGGTTTACATGAAGATTGAAAGTAATTTATATTTTGCGACACAGAAAAGTGGAAACATATTCATCGTTTTGAAAGAGAGGAAGTGGACAAGTTTTTAGAATCCAATTTTATTCACCATCCTAATTTCACCCTCCATTTGGATGGTGAAATGGACCAGTAAAAAATTTGAAAAATCTTAAATTTTTTGTTTCATATTAGATTATTCATTGAGAGCTTTAATATGATTATAATTTTAACATATCACTTTTACCATTTTAAAAATTTCTTGTTTTTAATTATAACAAAAATTATATGTCAAAAAATTCTCAATGAGTAGTGTAATATAAAATTAAAAATTTTCAAAAATTTCAATTTTTGATTTCACACTCCAAAAGTTGACCCCACTGGCTAAAAGTGCACAGTGCGTAGAGAATCCGTGCACGCATGGAGTATTGGAAATTTTTCTCTCAAGTGAACAAAGAAATTATTATTTTTTTAACTAAAAAAAATTTGGACTGGGGTTTTTGAGTGGTTTACTTTGTAATGGTTGGATGCCAGCTGTGGTTGATGGAAAATAAAGAAGAGACAGTACAAAGTACGATTATGTATTTAATGTAATTAGAGGATGCATTTCTAGGGGCCGTACGGTAGGGACATACAAGAGCAGGCCCCAATGCCCCATAATCCAATTGCCAATTGTCATTATGCCTTTTCACTGTCTACGTTTACTGTTTACCACTCACACTTCTCTATCGTACATTTGTATGGGCCTTTCATTCAATAATCATCATAAATTCATAATAGTACTCCCTCCGTCCCATTTTGATAGGCTTATTTTCCTTTTTCATCCGTCCCAAAATATAAGCTAATTTCCTTATTGGTATAAATTTAATTTCTTCATTTCCTAATCTACCCCTATTTATTATGCATGGTTATTAGTAAAAGTAAGTTGTTATATTTAATATATGGGTATATTGAGAAATATACAAGCAAAATTTACCTTTCCAATAAATATTAATTTCAAATCTTTAATCAGTGTGAAAGTAAACCACGCTTATCAAAAATGGGACGGAGGAGTAATTTACTCCTCCGTCCCACTAAGATAAGGCTACCACCATTTTTCACACATACAAGAAAACATCTTAAATGTTTCTAATTATAAGATATTCATATATTCTTCCAATTTTACCCCTATATTGAATCAATTAAAAAAGTAGTGAACATATTTAAATATCTTGGGAGATTTAAATATCTATCTTGATGTTTAGTATTTCAATTATCTTAAATATGGGTATTTTTGTACATGGAAAATAAATTATACATTCAATAAGGAAATTGGACTATAATTTGGGACGGACAAAATAGGAATACTTACCTATCTTAGTGGGACGGAGGGAGTATTAGGTAAGATTTATTTTCCTAATTTCTTATTTTTAAAATTTTTTCCTTTTTATTTTCTCTGTTATTATCTCTCAATCATTTGCAATGGTAGGCTTGCGGCCATTTATACTTCTTGAAAAACCAACTTTTCTACGCTTTGACTAAGTGAGTAATTTCATTTGTTTGTATCGACACATTTTCTTAAGACACTGTTTGTTTGTTTTTTTATTTTCTTAAGACTGGACTTTGTCAAACAAGCTGTAGTTTTTGTTTATTTGGAGAATCGTACCATTTGATATTATTGATTTTCTAAAATATGTAACTAAATAATAAGAAATGTTATCGAGAAACATGGAACGTTATTTCTTTTGTATAGAATATATGCAATTAAATACTCCTTCCATCCCACTAAGATAGGCACCCACCGTTTTTCACACATATTAAGAAAATATCTTAAATGTTCTTGGAATTATAAGATATTCATATATTCTTCCAATTTTACCCCTATATTGAATGGTCAAAAAGTAGTGTGAATATGTTTAAATATCTTGGGAGATGAAATATCTATCTCGATGTTTAGTATTCCAATTATCTTAAATATGGGTATTTTAGTACATGAAAAATAAATTATACATTCAATAAGGAAATTGGACTATAATTTAAGACTTGACAAAATAGGAATACTTGCCTATCTTAGTGGGACGGAGGGAGTATTAATGTAATTCAATGGAATTTTTATTTACCTTCCTCAAACAAATTCTAAAGTAATATGTTTTTCTACAAAAATAACACGTGCTTAAATTTTCGATGAAATTAAAAAAAAAAAAAGAAAAGAAAAATGATAAGCTCTAAAGTAATAGTGTGTGTGAGGAGAAGGAAATCACATAGAAGCTGTGATGAAAAGTCTTTTTCTTTCCTTTTCCTGGTGCTTAATGATTCAATGAAATTGAAATGCACTTTTACTTTTCGAAACACTTCAAACTTGGACATTTCTCAATGACTAAATGGTTCATAAATCATAATAGAGAAGTAGAATTTAAAGCATAAATACAGACATTTTACGTTGAAAATATTTGAGGTGGACGGGCTACACTTGAAGCAGTAGGCAAATCCACTTTGACTGTCCTTTTTTGTATTTTTTTTAATTTTTGCTTTCTAAATTTAAGAAGATAAACGTAAGTAGACCGAAATGTATAGAAAGTAACAAGTAAACTAGTAAAAGGACATATATATTTTACCATGTGCTTGAAGAGAGAGAGAGAGAGAGATTCTCGATTTCTGTATAGGTGGATCATCTGACAAAGGAGTGTCATCTGACGTTGGATGAGCTGCCAAGAAAGAAGCCAACGCTACGCCTAGCCCCGGGAGGCAGTAGGCACAACTAATGCTCCTCACAATTTAGGGAGATTACTCAGTGAACTAATGGGTTGGATTGCTAATCCGTACGAGTTATTCATACCTAGGGTCCCGGGTCCCCAACAATGTCATGTTTTACATTACAAAAATACTTATTGATAAAACAAATGACACAGTAGAATATATAAATTCACGACTTTTAGCTTCCCATTTCTATTGTCTAGTTTAAAATCTGGTAGTCCTCGTGAGCAAGAATTAAAAATGGATTGGGGGCACCCAGTTCAAAATCCCCCGAGTCAATTTTAAAATAATGCATTATTTAAATGACAAAACAAGACATAAACTATAAAATAAGGCATAAAAATCTCCACTTTTTGACTCTCAATTACTTTTTTAATCGGATAGCCATCCTACAATACTGAAAAAGTTCGAGACTAATCATGGCCTTGTTATTGGCCGGCTAAGCTTATCTGCACATCGATTCCTTCTCTAGGAGTGTATGTATCGACCTCAACATATACCCCACCCTTCCCTTTTTATGACCAAAAGCTAAATTCGAGCATATGTCAGAAAACCGTCAGAGAAGAATTTCTGTAAGATAATACTAAATTACGGCGCAAAAAACGCACTTGTTTCAAACATGTTCTATTCTTCCTAGTCATATAAAACAGAACACAACTGTTCTATCAACTGTATAACTGAAAAACCAAAGATAATGTAAGGAGATGCAATCTGGGATCCAAAAGAGAAGTGAAAAAATTATCCTATATGTTGTCAAAGCGAGCCTCCAAACTGAAGTCTCCCAAGCTAACAACCAAACGCAATGAAACCAATTAGGAAAAAGGGGGTTGGGGTGGCTGCTGCTTAAGGTTTACACTTTTTAAGGCCCCCATATTCCCTAGCCAGAAGATAAGTATAACAACAGCGCTTGAAACAATTACCCATATCCATTGCTGAAACTTTTTCCTGTTTTTGATGCGAAGAGGTGGAGGGATAGATTTCGTCTTGGTTAGCTTCTGAGGTTTTGATGGCCTTTTGGTTACCGCAGGAGCGTTTTCTTTGACTTCAGTGATCTCTTCAACTATGTTCTCAGAGCTGCGATCGGTTTCACAGTCATTGTTCTCGCTCCCGTCTGTTCCAGCAGTCTTCTTTCTTTCCTTCTTTCTCAATCTCTTTTCTTTCTCCTGTTCAAGAATATATTCATACATAAACCCAATCATCGAACCGAAGAAAAATCTATAGCATCCACAGATTGTTACAATCTATAGCATTCAACATGTGGCATGATCTGGCTATGCCACATGTGCAGCGTGGTCCAGATCATGCCACATCAGCTGTCTGCACCATATCTGGTGCAAGTAGTTTGCACCAAATGAGATGTAATTGTTTCAGTCTATAAGAATGAAAGTGTGCATTTGAAAAAGTAAAAGTTTTACCTTTTCTCTCTGTTCAGCTTCTTTCTGTGCCCGCAATTCAGCCCTCATTTGTGCCTTCTCTGCATTGCGTTTCTTCCTCTCAAGTGCCTCCTTGGCCTTGGCAATCTCCTCCAGCCTACGTTGCTCCCTTAACTTTGCCTCAGCTTCCTGCTTTCTCAGTTCCTCTGCCTTTTTCTCCCACTCCATCTCCTCCTTTGATTTCACTGCCTCCTCCTCCTCCTCCTGCTCCTCCTCTGTGTCATGGATCAATTCTCTGCCAGAAACAGTTTCCAAACTGTTCACGGTCTTAGATTTGGTGGGTCCCTTTGTTTTAACTGCATTACTCTTACGTTCTTCTACTTCATTTGTAGATTTATCATCTATAATAACCCGTTCAACTGCTATCTCTTGCTTTTGCTCCATGGCAGGTTGCTGTGACACCAAATTAGAGGGAGCTGGCCTAGAAACCAAATCGTCCACCCTTCTATCAATATAACTCGGCAGAACGGGTGGGTCCTCATCAGGGCTGAGCGAACGACCATCAAATGTTCCCAATCTCCTGACAGTGCTCCTTGCATTGTACTTGATGTATTCTTTGCGGAATTCATTGTCTGTGTTCCATAGTTCCATAATCTTTTCCACCTGAACAAATGATGGAAATAAACAATCAGCGAGTTCGAGCTTTTCTATCTTAAGATAAGAGAGGAGGAAACACAAATAAACCAACCTGATTCACACAATGGCGAGTAAGTGCTTCTCTGTTTCTGTTGAAGGCATAATCACTGGCTGCTGCTGCTGCATCCTTGTAGATGCGAAAATGTTTGTTCTGAACATTCAAGCAATTCTGAGTCAAATTACACTGATCTTTGTGGTTTTTCCTTCTGCTGATGCAATCCATTTACGATGTGTATGTATATGTATATGTATTTTCTATTTTTAATTTAATATGTTGTACGACATTACAATCAGTGAAGTGCTGTGTGTTTTCAGCCTCCGTAACCTAGACCCAAAAAAAATATATATATATATATATATATATATATATAATAATAAAAATCAACACTATAATACGATATCTGGATCCTTTTAATGAGCCATGCAAAACTCCATAGGATTTACAACATACATACAAAAAGGTTATAGAGGAATTTTGAAAGTAAACTCCCAGATAAGTTGGAATATGAAAGCTTCACAAGGTTTTCTCTCAAAGTTAAATTCAATCAACAATGGATACCACGCGATCAAATCATAGAGTAAAGCACTAAAAGAGCTTGATGACAAGGGAAATACATAATAATATAATTCATAGGGCGTGATACATATCTCTTAAACAAGTTTAAACTATCAAATGACCAGCGTACGGAACTTAAGGAACTTTAGGTTCAAGTTTTGTAAACAAAAAATTAACTTCTACTGCACAGTCATAGCCAAACTTCAATATCACCAACAAATTCAAACCACTACTACTAATTATTAGACAATTCATAGTCCTACCACTATTTAAAACTAAAAAGTAACTTCACAATTTAGAAGTTTACAGGGCAAACGCTTGATCCAAATATAACCTGATCCTTGTAAAGGAAGTTCACCAACATGTCAGCACTTTTATTTTGTTTCAGTTGTTCCACAATAGCATCTTTTGAGTCCATCCAAAAATAATTTAACTGACATTACAATCCAGTCTAACCACCTTTGACCATCAATCTACCTCATCAACGATAATCATAATACTGTCCAGGTTGTCATTCAGTCTATGCAAGTGCATCCAAGTTGTGTTAGGACACTGTATGTGTGTGTGTGCGCGCGGTGTGACTGCTTGGATTCGTGTTTATGGATTTAGTATAGAGGGGAAAAGGATGAACCATAATCATTAAGAACAAATTTCGACACCTTCCTGATCAGTCAATGGACTACTGAAACAACAGTAAAGAATTGTAAGTTTATAATAGTATAATGAAATGGGTCATCAAGTTCTTGCACCCCCACCACCATTAATTGCATATCTGGTCTTTTGTTGCTTCATTTGGAAGCATGAACAAATCATGAATGTTATGAATAGAAGGGGATGTCTCATAAACATCTTATTAGAGGAAGGCAACATCTAACTTTGGGCGTTAATGGTTACTTTCGCACATCTTGAGCTAACAAGATAACCCCATGATGATAGCTCAGAAAGAAATTGTCCCAACAGAATAGCTTTATTCAATAAATGTATGTGCATATGTATGTGCATATATACTGACAACTGACCTTGTCAAAAAATTCTTTTTTCAGGTTCACCAATTGACCATATGCTGCTTGGCGAACTTCATCTGCAGCTCTGAACTGATCTTGGAGTTCCTTAACCTTTTTATTTTCATCTTCGTATTTTTTCCCTGCAGCCACCACTGCCGCTTCGGCTTTTAACACCTTGCCTTTTAGGCTGTCAAGCTCCTTTTTCAGAACCTGCATTCAATAAGAGATATTCGGAATTTCAATCAGCAATTGACAGATGATTAAACCACTATGGAACCCTAGTACACCTACATTGTAAAGATTCCAGAACAAAGACTGTGCTCAAGCACTCGTGGAATGTCCACTGCACAAGATGATGTAACTTTATTTGTCTATTCTTTTTTGCTTTTATTGAAACCAAGACACCGGTGAAACAAGAAAACTGCCTAAGCTATTTATACTTTAACGATAATAATCAGGTAGTACCTTCAGACGCCCCTCAACTTCTTCTCGCTGGTCAACAGCCTGTTGAATTTCATCTTGGCTACCCATGTTAGAGGATAACTGTTCTCGAAGCTGCTTCAGTTGCTTGATTTCACGAATGAACTGCTTTTCTTCCTTTAAGGGCAGGGTTTCATGCTGCATCACATGTTCCATATTGTGTATCTGCTCAGAGGCAAAGTTAATTGAGTAAGAAGACTTCAAAGTTACAAACATAAATACTGGGCGATAGATTGAAAAGGAACATGAATTCTAGTCAGTGAGAATGAGAGGGGGAGATAGAACTACCCGACTATCAATTTCCTCAATAGACATTGCATTCTTTGCTCTGCTAATCACAGACTGTAGAGAATCTATTTCTAAGCGCTTTGACCTTACTAACTTCCGCGCAGCTCTGTCTTCTAACTTGGCAGCTTCATATTCAATACCATGAGTTTGACAGTTGGCCTGTCAACAGGTGAATCCAAGCAACAGCATAAATATTTTGGCTTTTAGAGATCACAAAGGAAGAAAAACTTTATGTATGGACATTTTACCCTTTTCTTCTGAATTTCAAGTCGAACAGCATCCCTGCTTCGTGTCTTCTCCTCAACTAGTTGCTGAGCATCCATGATCTGCTCTCTGAGTTTTTCATCATTAAATCTTGGAATTCTAATCAGAAAGTTGAACGGCTTTGTCACAGCATCAACGACTGTGTCCTTCACAGTGACCGTATCAGCACTAGAACTCTCCGCTGAAGCTGTTGAAATTGGGTCAATATGAGATTTTTCAGCGTCCTTTCTTTCTTGCAACAATATGTTCTCACCATTTCTCCCCTCAACACCAGCAAATTCATTTTGTGAGTTTTCAACATCGTCTGCCTCCACACAAATGTTAATGATTCCTTCCTCATTAATATTAGATCCATTTTTAATATCAGACTCACATGTATTGCCGCCGTCCTCATTAACAGTCGATCCATTTTTAATATCAGATTCACATGTATCGCCGCCGTCAGCAGTCATGTCTCTGCTGCTCAGTATAGAAGACTTCTCAACTTTGGATTCTGATTGCACATCAGCAGTAATATCAGAGCCAAGGGCACAATTTGAATTCCCACCTGAAAGTTTAGTTTGAACATGCACATCATCACCTTCAGAAGTATTCTGCTTTTCTTCATAATCAACACTCTCAGGCACAGATTCAGATTCTGAGTTTGCATCACCAGCCTTGCAACTTTGAATGCCAACAGCTGGGCAGTTTTCAACCTTACCGTCTGATTTGGGATCATCAACAGGCGAAAGAGAAACACCTGCATCACCAGGCTTGGAACTTTGAATGCTGTCAACAGCTGGGCATTTTTCAACGTTACTGTGTGATTTCAGATCATCGGCAGGCAAAAGAGAAACAGATGCATCACTGGGGTTGGAACTTTGAATGCTGTCCTCAACAGCTGGGCATATTTCAACATTACCATCTGATTTGGGATCATCAACAGGCAAAAGAGAAACACCTGCATCACCAGGCTTGCAACTTTGAATGCTGTCCTCAACAGCGGGGCATTTTTCAGCATTACTGTCTGATTTGGGATTTTCAACTGGCAGAAGAGAAACCCCTTCAACGCTTTCAGCATCATCAATTTCAGTTTCCTTTTGAGGTTCCACCGCATCAGAACTTAAAGTGGGGAAGCTCTCAGTTGGTAGGGCATCATCAATATGAGTTCCTGAATCCACGACTGCAGGGGATTCTCCACTGTAATCAATATGGACATCAGGTTCTTCACGATGATGATCATGAGCTATAGGTAATTCCTCTTTAATTTCTTCTATTATCTGGGCACTAGCACTTTCTGTATCCAATTTTAAGTCCCTCTCATCCATGATTTCTTCTACTTTGTACCCCAGCCCTGTGACATCTGGATTGTTGTCGCTCACTATGGTGCCACATTTCTGCTCTTCCTCTTCATCGGGATTTAACTCCGTTTTGGTATTCTCCACCTCATTACTTATTGCACTGTGCTCGGAATCTAAATGCAAAGATGCTGTAACGGGGACTTCAAATTCCAAAGTTTCTGCAATTTCTTTGACATACTTTACCTCTCTCTGCTCTTGCAGGTGGACCTCCCCAACTTGCTGCTCACTATTACTGTGGCTGCCAGAATCCAAATCTGCAGAATTTGCAATTGGGACTTCGCAATCAGAAGCTTCCGCGGATTCTCCTGCCAACTTCACATCTATCTGCTCATGTGACACCTCGACCACCTCAGATTCGCATTTAACAGCACTTATATCCTGATCTTTCTGGTTTGATCCGGGTTCTGCGACTTCTCCTGCCAACTTCTCATCTATCTGCTCATGTGACACCTCGACCCCCTCAGATTCACATTGAACAGCATTTATATCTTGCGCTTCCTGGCTCGATCCAGGTTCTGTGACTTCTCCTGCCAACTTCACATCTATCTGCTCACGTGACACCTCAATTTCCTCAGATTCGCATTTAACAGCATTTATATCTTGCACTTCCTGGCTCGATCCGGGTTCTGTGACTTCTCCCGCCAACTTAACCTCTATCTGCTCCTGTGAGCTCTCCTCAATTCCCCGTAATTCACATTTAACGGCATTTATGGCATCTCGTGACTCCTCCGATGATCCCGGTTTTTCTGTTGATTCTGAATTATCAAGATCCCCATACTTGTCACTATCATCACCAGATGCATTAATGACTAACGACAAGTTATTGACCTCTCCACCCTCTATTAATCCCTCGTCCGACCCCAAAGCCACAATATGAAATTCCAGATCCTTGACAGGACTAGGGGACTCCTCCAATTCTATTTGATCCTCTATTATTCCTGTTACAGCTCCAACTTTGCCTCCACTTTCTCCATCGTGATCCTGAACCTGCACTATTTCAACTACTGGGGTGCTTGAAGCTTTTCCAATTTGAACCTCATCCCCCGCTATTTCAGCATCTGCCGTGCTTTCACTGTTGTTCTCATTATGCTCCTTCAGAACATCAATGGTAGCAGAATCGACCTCAATCCCATCACCAACAGAATTCCCTTGGTTTTCTTCTACTTTGTCACCCTGAAGACTACTCCCTCCATTCCCTTCCACAACACCAATTTCCTGCTCTAGCGATTCCCCAATTTTCCCATTTTCAACATCCAATTTCCCACTTTGAGTATTCGATTCCTCAGGTTGGACCTCAACAGACTCCGAATTGGTTAAAACACTCGAACTTTTGTCAACGAAATCCTTGTTATCAACAGGATCACCACTGTGGCCATCCTCACCACTGACAAAAACATATGAATTGTCGGTCTCATGGTTGTGATCATGGTGGCCTACTCCTTCTTTATCATCATACTTAATCCCATTGCAATCAGGCCTAGGCAGATCCTGGTCAGAGCTCATGTACAACTCAGCCCTCTCCTCAGTCACAACAGGAGGCTTAGCAACCATCTCAGACACCTCCTTACTAACCGCAGTCGCAGCCGTCATTTCCTGAATTGGAGGATGACGGATCACAATTATTCACAACAATGTAATTCACTTAACACACAGATCTACACTAACAAATCAAACACACACCGACACACACACATGCAAAACTCTAATCAATTTCAGATCAACGAAAATGCGAGGAAAAAAATCCAAAACAAAACAAAATTAAAGAAGCCGCAACGAGAAATCGAAGAATTTGACTTACGAGAAACGGTACAATCCACCTGCGGTGAATCTAGATCCGATTTCGAAGGTACGGTAGGAGACGCAGATCGGGATCAGCAAATCAGGACCGTCAAATGACACTGGATTTTGATGTGATTTGGTATAATTTATGTAACTATCTATACACACTTGCGTATATATATAATCAGGCTGTATATAGAGAGGAGGATGGGGGCAAACAGGAGGAGAGCGGTGGCGAGACAGAACAGCTGGCGAGGGAAAAGCCTCTTTCTGTTTATGTCTCTCTCTTCTACGATATGAACTCAAATTTTTTCATTTTTACCAATTAAACCCCGCGCGCCCACCATTAATTACAAATTTCCATGCTTCTCACTTTCACAGTGATAATATTGTTTTGAAGGCCTATTTAATCCTATTTTGGTAGGTAAATAATGGATAGGGTAAGTCGGTAAGAAGTGTGAAAATGAAAGATTTTTTTTGGTGATTCTTGTAATCAATTCTACATTTTTTTCCCCACTTTTTTAAATAAAGAATAATAATAATAACTAGAAAAAAAAATTTATCATGCAATTGGAGCTGAAAGAGCCATTAGTCTAATAAATGTGATGCATCGAAAAATAGAGTTTAATGGAAGATCAAAACTTTGAATGATTAATCAATTAAAACAGTTTTAATATTTAGATTTTCGAAATAACGGATCATTTACGAGATTCTTTCAACAAAATTATATATTCGCCTGACATTCGGCTATTAAAGTATGAGCAGACAAATATGTTGATCAGTACTGTGTAATTTTTCTGATCAAACCGATCGATCCAACTGACTTTCATTATATTACTCCGTTATGCAAAACTTTTTGAACTTGAACATACTCCTTTGTATGAATTTTGCATCACATACAAGTATGCAATCTGAATAATTGCCTATCAAAACATAATTATTTATAGCTAAACAACATCTGATATTTGAGGTGGCTTCACCTTCGATGACTCGTTTTAAAAATTGTGACATCTAGATCGAAATTATCCTTCTTTCTAATAAATAAATGACGACTACAATTAAATTTAACTTTAAATATGTGAAAGTTGGTCCTAAAGTTTTATTGAATTTCGTGATTTTGACTTTTATTTTTAATGTTTTTTAGTTGATACATGGTTAAATAAATTGCACATTTAATCCCAATCAAATAATTTTCATTGTAAAAAATATAGAAAACACAGACAAGAAAAAGGGTGATGCATAAATTAAAAATATCTAGGCAGCACACGTAGTGCGTCCAATGTGGCCAGTTCTACCAATGGACTAATTCTCTATATGTGCGTGTATTGTATGAGTTCTTAAAAAAAAAACACTAAACTAGTCAGTGAAGAGAATTTAAATTTTAAAAAGTATTTATATTTCCAAATTGATTTTCATTTATTTTTCAAACCACACTATTAGTAGAAATTTATTTTCTTCTCTAAATAATATATGGACAATATTTTTCTTTTTGATATGGCACCGAAGAATTTTTAAGTGAAGAGCAAGCTGTTTCTTACTTTGAATTGATACATAAAAAATTAGTTTTCAACGATATAAAAGTTTGGCCAACACATTTGATTACAATTTTTATGTTAGCTCATGTTTATGTCAACTAAGCCGCACCTCCACACCTTTAAATGCTTTATAGATTTGTGTTCATAACAAGTCATTTTTCATATTTATCTTATCATATTCATATCTCTATTGCAATAAACCTCCACTACTTATTAGTAGGAGATCACAGGTTCAAACTATGTAAATATTAAATAAATAAGATATTTATACCCTTATGTGATGGTTTGGTCTATCCACATTTATGTCTGTTTGTTATGTTTCCTTTATTCATTGTCGACCACCGGTTATGGAGCTCCTGATATGACTCATTCATTCTTCGTGAAATTAACACTTCACGAGATTGGAATGAATTTGTCATCGTGCTTCAAATGCTTTAATGATGCATTCTGATATAATATGTCTAACTTGTAATGTGTACTATTAAAAAAAACACAAATATCATTTTCAATCATTTATTATTATTTAATTTGATTTGGCATATTTTCTATTTTTATAATTTTTTTTGTAACTTTTCAACCACATGTTTAAAATTAATTTTTTGAAAATCTCCATCAGACACGTTTTTAGAATTATGGGTTGAACCAAATCTTTGATGTAGTTTCTTTAATAAAAAACTTCTACGTGTTAAAATTGCTAACATCACTTCTTTATTTCATCTTTAATAAATGTTTGATAAAATTTATTACCTCTATATCGACGCCTTTAATGAAATTATTTTTTTAAACCTGGCATAACAATACAATCCGTCAATGATTTTCAATGAATTGAGTACCGAAAGGTGCCCCATACCATTCCATTATGCAAACAAAAAGAGAAAAAAAGGCAAGGCCTTTTTAATCCACTGGAAATTCTAGGATTGGCATCCTAGGTTGTTTCTGTGGTTAAAGGTTAAAAAGAAAGTGCACCTATTTACTTATAGTAATTGACCCTAACAACGGTCCACCAAGTTTCTATTTGTAGTTATCTTTTGATTTAGCCCATTGAGTGCAGCAGCACACAGCACATTCAACCCCCAGTACCCTATGTATGTCTCCACATGGGCGTCTGTAATTATTTTATACTATAAAAGTGATTTGATAGTCACAATATTGGCACATATGTTATATTAACATTGGATGGTGTCGAAGTGACTATATTATATTGAAGTGATTGGATGGTAGGTGATGCAGACGGGCGTAAACGATAACTAACACGGGATTATAAATGGAAATTAGTGTAAGAACTTGACATTTAGGTAGGTAATTGAGGATACATTCCCCATTGATTTAATCCCAAACCTCAAACATCTTTGTCAACCACTATACCATGAAGAACTCTTCAATATTTTGTTCAATACTAAAAAATGACTCCCTTGCAGTAAACCTTAACTATGATTTAAATAGAAAATCATTGACTTTACGATCAAGAAATTAATAAAATAAGAAAATATGCCATTGTTCTTCTATAGCTTTTAACAAATTTTTACACATTTTCACTCATTCTTATCTAAAGTCAAACCAATTATATCCACATATTTTATGGGACCCACTGTACACAAATCTCCACCACTCAATCACACTCATTCTCTCTCCTATTTCACATCAAAACTCATAAATACTCATAAATACACATACACTAACACCTTTTCTAACCTAATTAGGATACAAATTTGCTACCTCTATTAAAACGAGGAATATGCATGCATTGTCATCCGTGTAGAATAAGTTATTGTGAAAAAATTTTGGATAATGCTAAAATGCCATAGCCATTAACATAATTAGTGACATAATAATAGTAAAATTCCTATCTTGCCATTAATGAATGGCTGAATTAATATTGCTTTAAAAGATATTGAAATCATTTTATTCTATTATAGTATTCTTTATGGCATTTAGTGTGTCACCGTAGCGTGATCGAAAAATTTTATGGTGTTGTCCTCGGTGACCAAAATGGAGTGAAAAGGGAATGTGACATTATCAACAATAATTCTAATAACATAATTTTTATACATTATGCTCATCATGGAGGGTTGTCGTATTTGAGGTACGTGGCATTGGGTGAAGACATCGATTCAAAAATTCGAGGACGAATCTTTTCCGAGGAGAATGATGGAGATGGAACGTCTTAGAAGATTATTTAAATTAGGAATTTAGTTTTATTTTCTTTCCTTATGTATTTCAACTTTATAAGGATATTTCTATATTAATTAGATTAATTGTTATTTTATTAATTTCTTCATCGTAAAGTCAGTGATAATCTATTTAAATTATAGTTAGGCTTTATGGTAAGGGAGTCGTTTTTGGGTATTAAATAAAATATTAGAGAGTTCTTCAATTATCTACCTAAATATCAAATTCCTACGTGAATTTTCATTTATAATTCTATATTAGTTATCATATGGGCTTCTACCTACATTAATAAGAAAAAAATATATATAGTGTCCTATGAATTATTTTGGAGTTCATTTGGGGAAATAATAATAATAATAATAATAATAATAATAATAATAATAATAATAATAATTGATAGGAAAATCATTTATTTTGTACTTATTTATTTATTTTTATATAACAAGATCATTTATTTAGTTGTAAAATTACAAATTTATCTTTCATCCATCAAAATAATGACATATTTGTCTTATCCCTGTGCTGTTCCCACTCCTCTTATACCGGAAGAATTATCTTTTATAGCGTGCAATGTGATAGGACCAAAATAAAGGAAGATAAAAACATATTTTTGTTTCGATTTTATTTTTTTATTTATACTTTTTTGTAGCAAATAGAACAAACACAAAACATTGAAGAAATTAAAATTAAAGTTAAAATCAGTTTGGGAAACAGACCGCAATCGTCAGCCATGTTGCAAAAAATGGACCATCGAAGAATTGGTCCTACATTTATAACTGCATTAAACTTTAAACTTTGAACTTTGGATTTTAGTGGAGTTTCAACGAATCGTGTTATCTCCTCTAAAATAATTTTATTCGATATTTAATTTGGATAAGATAAGATTTTTGCGCCTGCGCCCATCTCATTGTTCCAGTTTTTACTAGGGAACGTTTGGTTTGTAAAAAGTGTCGGTTTGTTTTAGGAGCGCCAACCTTCTTTTTTTATTTTTTATTTTTTTATTTTTATAAAACTAACTAATTGGCTAATAAGTAATGTCAATCATTTTATTAGATTGTATTGTATTTCTTTAATCCCATCCCCTTTGGTTGGGGTTATTGGCGAATATATTTTCTCATTTCAAAGTCGGATGAGTCTTATAGCCCGTTAGGCATCAAATTAAAATTTCACTATAAATCAATCACATCCACAAATCTCAACCACTCAACTCCGCTCATTCTCTCTCCTCATTTATATTAAAAATATTTAAAAACCATTATAATCTATTCCCTATTACCCTTTAAGAGTACTTTTAGTTAATTGAGTGTTAAGTACTTTTAATTACTACATTAAATGTTTTGATTAATGTGATGTGCTCGTAATAGGTGCTGATTAGTTTACAGTATGAAATATATTACCCTATAAATTATTTTCATAAACTCTAAGAGGAGAAAGTGATTTTGAAATATAATTCTTAATTGCGAAGAGAAAAAGCCAGACATAAAAATGAAGCTTCATTAAATATTATTGATTGAGTAAAATTATCTATATTTACATAAAGGATCACATTTTACAACTATACATCACGTGTATACGTAAGCGATCAGTATTTAATAGATAACACTTGAAATATTGGAAATTTTCAACTTCATGCAAGCATTAATTTTAATTTTCTGCAATGGATGTCTTTTCAAGAGTGTGAAATAGGAAACAGAGGCTTGTCTTCCCACGGATCCGATGGTTTGGTCCATGCACGAAATTGATGCTTTCAGGCCTCCATACCACGATCTTTACATTTTCCCCCAACTCCATTTACCCTATATACCAAAATCTATCATGTATTTCAACAATTATTATTATTATTATTATTATTATTATTATTATTATTAGTTTAAATGTAAAATTTAAATTATTATGAGAAAATGACACTTATATAACAATAATAGTTTTCTCCTCCTAACACTAGGAGGAGAAAATTCCTCTCACCACTTACATCTAAATCTGATTGGGGTGTGAAGTTCTTAATCCTTCCAAATTTGAGAGGATAATATAGTTGTATGTAATAATAGTAAAATTAGTTGTCTTTCACATTTCTCTGTATTCTTGTAAATTATATGATATTGAAAATGTTTATAAGTAGATAAAAGTAATTGAAGGAGAAGTAAAAGTAATTGTGAATACAAGTGTTTGTTTGTTTTTAATTTTTTATGTCTAAAAATGAATTTCTATTACTAGTTACGATCAAACATAAACACCAATTGTATATTTTCGCATTATAACTTATTATTATCAATATATCTCAGAACTCCACTCAATCTAAAAATTTAACTTTCTAGCAAATACAAGCGTACAAGATCAAGCTATAAAATAACCTTAACTTTATCAACCATTTATTATATCTATATTTATATATTCTATTCCACCCACGCAAAGACTTTAACTCCATTAAAAATTATGCAACCTATTGCCAGTTGACTGATAGACTTCTTTATTATTGCACTAAAGAATGATATATCTTTCCCCATTTCGGCTTATAGATGTATAGTGCTAATTGCTAAGCCCTGAGCACTTGCACGAGTACTAGCCTATGTGTGGCAATTGCTTCACCAAACGACTTCATTTGTGTTTGGAAAACTTTTAAATTAAATTAGAAGGGTCGCTGTTCAATTTGAGTAGTTGTAGTAGTTCCACGGGGAGCACTGTACTCATCTCTATATGAGGATTAGCGATAAGTCTCCCTGTAGGACCCTTATTATACAGGAATAGGGTAATTAATATATGCCTCTACAGATAGGAGAGCAAAACTCATAATGAGTAATAGTTCTGGATGTGAATGGTTGAAACTAACATTTTACTCCTACAAAATAATAAAAGTGAATTTTCGACGAATTGAAAATGTTGAAACAAACACATATTTCATAGCCCAAGATAATAATAGTACTAACAGAATTTATCACAAAAGTATTTTGCTAATGTTGGCACTACAATGAATATAAATAATTAAAGAAAGTATGATGTTTTCATAAAGAGAAGTGAAACGATTACCGCAATACAATATTATAAAAGTCTGTTATTTAGAGGACGTAATATCTTATTTTCAGAAAAAAAAATGCAAATAATTGACATGATATAGTACTGTAGATGTCTTTTAGCTATTGTTCATTATATTGAACAATCCTATTGAAAAACGTTTTGTATAATAATTCTATAAAAGGCAAAAACATCTTTTATCCTATGAATATTAGATACCATATCAACCATTTGGTCCGAAAGATGTGCTATTTTTCAGAAAACAAGGGTAAATAATTGGCACAAGGTGCCAATTATTTAGATGTGTTATTGTGAGTATAATACTACACTAGTATCACTGCCGTGCGATTTAATTTTAATAATTAAATTTATGTACGATAAATAATTGATATAAAATTATAAATATAAATGTTGAATTACAGAATTAATGTAATTTATGCATAGGAGATTGCATAATTGTAAATAATTATTAAAATCTATAATATTGTATATTATAATCAATACAAAAAATATGGAGTAAATTTACAATTGTAAATTATAAAAATTCACGTGTATCACATAATTAAGAAATTTATCAAAACGTATAACCTTAATTCTAATTGTCTTGTATAGCATGCACAACAATGATCGTGGAGATTAATTAATTGTAAACGAACCATCGGGAATGAATATATAAAATTCTTTGATTATCAAAACGTGTCTTTCTGGTTTTTACATATCAAATTTATATTGAACACCTTTCTTCTTCCTGAAATGGACATTGTGCACTCTAAATTTTATGATTTTATGCGTTCTTTTAGTGATTAGTTGTAATTAATTTTTAATTTTAACTCTATTGTATAAGAAATATTATAGTTAATTTTAAGTAACTTAAATTTGTAATAATACCGATAATTTTCTGTATTTACATAATTCATTTGATTTCTTTCCATTTACGTAAAGTGTATGTTAATTGTAGAAATAAAAACTTTTTATTTTTAATTTTATATACTTAGAAAAGGAAAAAAGCGTCGTATAATCTGAAAATTCAATTAGTGAACATATCACATCAACTGTATTAAAAAGGAAAAATATCAATTAATTTTTTTAATTAGAAACTATGTGTCATATTGGCACTACCAATAAGACGTTCATCCAAAGTGGCAATTCAATTATAATAATTTAAGGATTAATATATTACTATTTTACTTAAAAATAAATAAATTATTCAATATAAATGCAGCTATAATTTTAACCACTCACAATTTAATTTAAAAAAGGAAAAAAGTAAAAAATATCTACTATTTTTTTAACATGCCAGTTCATGTAATCAAACAAAACTATCAAAACCTATAATTTTATCACGATAAAATTAAATAAAAAATACAAAATATTTATTATTTAATATTTTGAATTAGACCTTTAAAAAATGAACTTATATTTAAAGTCTTTCCAAAATAAATTTTTCTCATTAAATGTGTGTTTTAAATATTGGTTTATTTTCAATTATATTTTTAATTACTACTAATGAATGTTGGTTTATTTTCATAACTAATTTTATAATTTAAAAAAAAACATTTAATGTGTACCGCGTTGCCATCTCTGCCTACATGATACTTTACAAACTGTAATATAAAGATTAATGATATATGATAATAATATAACAATTCAAAATATAAAGATAAAGATTTATAAATTACTATTTATTTAAAGATAAATAAATTATTCAGTGCAAATTCAATTATAATTTTAGCACGCACTATTTGATTTAAGAATAATCTACTATTTATATAATCCAATGCACATTACAAATCAAAACTATCTAAAACTCTAATTTTTTTAACATGGTGAAAATAAATAAATAAAATACTTATTATTTAATATTTTCGATTAGAAGTTTGAAAAATGAAATTACATTTAAAGTTTTTCCAAAACTAATTTTTTCTTATTAAATTTTATTTATCACATTTAATGAAAAATTTATGTTTCATTAAAAAATAATTATATTTAAAGAATTTTCCTATTTAAAACTAATAATTAATGTTAGTTTATTTCCAAAAATAGAATTTTCTTTTTTTTAGCTACAAAATTGACTTTTATGATTTTTTAAAAAAATATTAATGAGTGCCATGTTGGCACTATTGCCAACATGACACTTCTCTTTTTATAATATAAAGATAGGTTAATGTTTAGAATGCCTTACCAACTTGATAACCAATAGACTAATGGAGGAGTCATCCATTAATTTAATTTGATATTTTTAATTAAATAACACTATTCATCAATAGTATTGATTAATGAATTAATAATAATGTGACATATTAACATTAAATAATATCATGGTATTCACGTGTGTGCATGAGTGCACCTTTGCATTACATGATTCATGAACATTACAATACTAAACGATATTTAAAATATTTTTTTCAAATTTCACTAAAACCGAATTATGGATTATAACAAATATATTTTTACTTTTTTATAAACTAAATTAGACTTTTCTTTAGTAGAATAGAATTATGAGAATGTAGTTCAAATGGACTAGTCAAAATTGGACAAGTACCATACATCACGGACCGTTTTGCACCAGATTATCATCATAATTAAATTAAATATTATTAATAATAATCTGTAACTTGAAAATTTGACTTTTCAAATAGTGAAATATGAAGACAAAAAGCATGTTAGGCAACAACTTTTACAAAATTTTACCACTTTTTACCATTTTTTATACATTCTTTTTTTATCCTAAATCAATCATATCCACACATCACATCACATCTACAAATCTCCACCATTTAACTCCACTCATTCTCTCTCCTCCTTTACATTAAAAACCTTTAAAAACCATTAAAATTCAACCCCTATCACCATTAAAGACAAAATTCTATCCACGCCGATGCACTGACTTACATGATTTTGTATGTTTCCTTAATCACAATTATTGATAACGGGACACACCAACAGAAACGTGTCAGCCATTTGCGAAGATCCCCATGCATGGGCAAATCCTACTCCATTTGCCCAATTATTTCATCTATTTAATTTTTTCACAAGAATTGAAAATATTATTAGAAAAATAAATTTTATAAATCGTATTTTTAAATTATCTTTATTTAGTGATTAGTTTTTAAATTAATAATTATAACTATAATATTAAATAATGATATATTTATAAAATAATAGTATAAAATAAATTTCATAATATGAAAGCAAAACCATATTATTAGGACAAATAAAAAAGAAAAATGAATTAAATAATTGGGAGTGGTGGAGTACTAACAATAAAAACATTTATTAAGCTCTATTTTCATTAAAGTCAATCACATGAAAAGCATGTTCAACAAATCCTAAAATTCTCGATCAATAAAAAAAATCGTAAAATATATTATTTTTACCATTTTCATTTTAACCATATAATAATTTCCATTTTACCACAGTACCAAAAAAAAAATGTATTTAACAAACTGACAAACAGTATAGTTGATAAATCTTACTTTTTCAAACATGCAATTCTATTACCACATACGATTTGTATAACCGATTGTACATATTATTTGTACAATTAATTTTTTTCCTTGAACAAATTTTACTTTTCACATTTCTTACTTTTTAATCATTCTCTAAAGATTACTTTTTCTCTTATTTTCTCTAAAACTCCAGCGGTCAGGGTAGTGCAGAGTTAGTACCAAGGCCAAGGTTCGAGTCATGGCAGTCGCAGTGTGGGGATTTTCACTCCTTTGGGAGTTGTCCCTTGTGGGCACCATGCACGGGGCCTCCACTATGCCTGATCATGGAGTATCTGATTTACCTCCTTCACGATGCCTGTGGGGCCAGGGCGGTGAGGGCCGGTTGGGGTGTCCGGAATTACACCTTTTGGTACCAAGTAAACTGATCGATGGAGCTGGAGCTCGACAGGTAGGCTTTCATATCAATCTTTCAAATCTGCAAATTAATTATTAAATGGAGTAAATATATGCCGACGGATCCGCAATTCACGTGTCTCAACTATTACTCCCTTCGCCTCACAAAGATATGTTTAATTTCACTTTCACAAGCTTAAGAAATTATAATTAATATTATTGAAAAGGTAAATTTTAATTGTATTTTTTCGAATATATCCCTATATTAAATGATGATAACCTGTTTTTACAAATAACGCAACATTGCATAGTAGTATTAACTAAGGATATGAAAGGAAAAATAAAAAATAAATATAAATAGAAATTGACCTATATTTTGGGACGGGTGAAAAAAGAAAACAACCTATCTTCATGGGACGGAGGAAGTATTTATTATGAGCACATGTGCCTTAATGCATCATTACTTCATGGTTGTTGCATCCTTTTTTTTTTTTTAATTAATGTTATTATTAAATCCATCTTTGCCTTATTTGAAAATTCAACGTGTTGAAAATTGTCTCTCCACTTAAAGTTTCAAATCAAGATCTATTATGCGCGAACCTTGTAATATTGATCATTTCTTCAAAAAAAAAAAAAAATGTACATCTCATGGTTAATTAAGTAGATTACTTTAATATACCTTGATCTGTTTTTTATTAAACGAGACATTCAATAAAATAGAATTCAAGACACCAGATTTGAATTCTTTATCACTCAACTTGATGCAACTATCACTTATATCACTATACAAATTGAGACCCAAATATATATTTTTTTTATAAAAGAAAAAGTCGAGGAGGGTGCAATTGATCCTTGATAGTGAGAAGTAAAACATTGGAATCTATATATACTCGCTGTATTTTGTTTGTTCATCATTTTCGATCGGTCTACTTCGCACCATTTTGTTTTTGGATTTTCATCTAAAAAGCTTCAATTCATACCAATGGAAAATAATTATTTCCCTCGTAAATTAATCGGTATAAGCTTCTTTTCTAATGCAATTGATGCTATTGCATGATACTCCCTTTGTCCCAGTTATATAGACTTATTGATTTTTTCACAAAGATTAAGAAAAAATTATTAAAAAATAAATTTTATAACTAGTTTCCTAATTTACGTTCATTTAATGAACAATATTAAAAATAATGATTATAACTAGGCAAATTAAACAAAGTTATTTTGGTAAATGAACAAAAAATATTTATTAATACAAAAATAAGATTATATATTTGAAACATCACAGAAAGGAAAACAAACTTATATTTATGGGACGGAGGAAGTATTTAGTGGAGTATAGATTATTAGCGTGTGTTAGGATAAAGATTTTGATAGATTTTAATGTCTAATAGGAGAGAAAATGAGTCAAGTTAAATGGTAGAGATTTATGTAGTATAGTAAATTTTACAAGATTTGTGGATGTGATTGATTTGACTTTAGAGGGGATTGATTAAAATGTGTAACTAAAATGTAAGTTGACCAATCAAGCGCCGAGTACAATTCAAGATGCGTTGCGTCACACTTGCGTGTCCCAACTTAAGCCAGAATTCACCGTGTCGGTTCCATTTCTTGACCTATTGCGCGTACATAATAGTAATTAAGAGAGAAGCCTGTCTCAATTCACCACATTATTTCACTCGCTCAGTTGAGACATTTTTTCTTCTCTCTTTTTGTCCTTATTAGATTGGATGAAGGGAAAATAACGGGCCTTCGATAACTCGATCTAGAAGCATGCCAGTCGTATTGCTTCCCATAGGCCCACATGTCTGAAACCTCTGCCCACGGGCCCACATGTGAAACCACTTCCGAGTTCCCACAATTGCTCCTTAACATGTGCATTTTTTTACTTCTTTCTTTTCAATACTAGTTCTTTCAATTATGGATTCCAGAGCCTTCTAATCTTTCAAATGATCTCCTACATAACGTCCATCCTAATCCATGTGACAACTAAATTGACGATTTCACAATACATAACGTCTATCCTAATCTATGTGACAATTAAATTGATAATTTTACAATCTACGTAACATTAAATTAAAAGAATAGACGACAACCTCCAAAAGTCATCTTCATTAGTTCCGCATCTACAATTAAATTTATGTCTAATATATATTCACTAGGAAAGGAAAAACGATCATACAAGGTAAGTGAAAAAGGAGTACGAAAAAAGAAAACAAAGGGAGAGAAGAAAGAATATTAAATTATGATCTCTCCTATAAAACTATCTGTGCACATATAGTCTTCTTGACAATGTCTACATTTATTCTTATCACATTAACTAAATGCAATTCCAAACATAATACATTGTGTACATGGTTTACTTCATGTTTTCAGCATCTTGATTCTAAATTTGATCCAACAACGAACTCAGAATCAATATTTCTACGAAAATTGTACCAAAAAAATTGTCTACACACACAACTATGCATGGTACACTATTTGTCGAAAAGGGAGAGGCCCGCGGGCTGAGATACATTGAGCAGCTCAAGACGAACAAGAGAGCATTCCAACACCAGGACGACAAGCCCAATCGGGGGGCAAGTTTGCATATTTTTCCATATCGGGTTGATCATCGTATGGACGGTTCATAGCTTTCAGTAATTGGCGAACCTCTTCGAAATTACCAGATTCTGCTGCATCAATAGCACTTTGACAGAGATAATTTCGAAGAATGTACTTAGGATTTACAGAGTCCATTGAGATCTTCTTGTCCTCGTCTGACGTGCCACTAGCAGAAAGCTGCATGAGGAGAAATAAATGACCAAAAAACTACGAGAGTAAAGAAACAAGTTAAGACCTTTTGAGTTTTTGGGCTAAAAATAGTGTCCATAAAATCACCACTTGGTTTTACTTAACTATCTACCCTACTCATTATCTTCACTATGGTGTTTAATGGTCACCAGTTCATTAAGAAGAAACATGTAGTTCGGGGCAAGCAAAGCCGCCTTGAGATGTTGAGGGCTCTAGGCGAAACTTGATATTAGGTGCTTTTTTCCTCCAGTTTGATGTTTGACGGCACCTTTTGTATTATCAACAAAAAGGGCAAAAAAGAAAGTTTTAAATTGGAGGCCCTAAATAGTCACCTAGTCTCAATAGCGGATCCAGGATTTTTAACCGGAGGTGCTATTGCAAAGAAAAAAATTTAATTCGACTAAAATTATGTAATAAAAAAAATTCTATGTAAACTTTGAAATTTTTTTTTGGGTCAGGGGGCTACAACCCGTGTGAGTTCCCCTCTAAATCTGCCCTTGCGGCTACTCTTAGGACTGCCATGGGGGCAGGTTGGGGTTGGGGTTAGGGAAGGGGCGGAAATGCAATGTGTCCTATTACTTCCTCTGTAGGATTTCACCCATTTGGTCACCTAGTCATAGAACCGCCACAAAGGGATTTGCGGGGTTTTTTTTGGGGGGGGGGCGCCCAGTATGCAATGTGTCCTATTACCTCTTGTATGTAGGATTTCACCCAGCTGGTCCATGCATCTTTACGCTCCTTACTGACATCCAGAAGAACACCCTTCAATGGAACCAGCATTTCATCTTCTGGAACAGTATGATCAGCTTTGATATCCGAAAGCGACCGAAAGAAATTTGTGTAGTCAACTTTATCAGTAGCCATGTTTTTAAGAAGTTCACCGATCAACTGCTTGTCATACTTAGGCAAACCAAGTTTTCTGGTCATTATATCCTGATATTCATCCATAAATTTGATCCCATATCTAGCCATGCAAGAAAGCATAACACATTCAAGAAAAATTCATTTCCAAAAGCAAAATCACAAAACAAGTTTCAAGTTGTCAAAACTTAAAAATTACCTCTCCATGACATAGTTTGCCTGCTCATTATTTATCAACTGAGCCACAGAAAGAGTCATGGCAAACTGTGCGATATTCCATAAGCCAATATCAGGTTGATTAGCAAAACAGTACCTTCTTCCAGGTAAATCTGTAGTGTTTGGGGTGTAACGGGGATCAAATGCGTCCAAGAATCCAAAAGGACCATAATCTATTGTAAGTCCTAAAATGCTCATGTTATCAGTGTTTAGCACTCCATGCGTGAAACCAACTCCTTGCCACCTTGCAACCAAGGAAGCCGTGCTTTCAGCAACCTCTACTGCCCAAGCTGATATTCCAAAATTTACCAGCCAGAATCAGATAAATCGATGGCCCAAGCTAAATTTTTCTTATGTCTTTTTATTCTTCAAATCAAAACATACCTGCATACTTGTTTGAAGATAAATCCACTACTGAATTATCTCCTTCACCAGTGCTAAAAGTAACACTATCGCTCTTACTCAGCATCTCTAAATGGGGAAAGTGATGCCGAATGGTATAATCCACCAAAGAACGAACAAGGTCGTTATCACCTCTAGATGCATGCATTTGGTATGAACCAAACCGTAGAAAGGATTGAGAAACTCTACAAACAATAGCTCCTGGCTCTTCCTTTGGATTGCCACTGCATGTGAATCAGCCCAAATTCATCAATATCATAACTAATAGCTCATAGAGACAATAGCCTGTGTTCGTGTTAACTTTTTGCCACATTAAAATCAACTTTTACTATTAGTCAAAATCAAATATCAATATTAATCACACATTTCACATCATCACTTCTTATTATCCACATATGTTGTGGTCCCCATCACTATTCATCTAAAAAATTAGTTTTTAGGTGGAAATTAGTTTACCCGAACACAACTTACAGAGAGTTGTGAAATAATCAACAGGAGTGTGTATATAAAGAAATAGAATAAAAGAACATACTCATAAAACATGTCTCGAGTGACATATTTTCCGGTGGTCACAAGACAAAGTGCACGTGTTGTCGGTATTCCAAGAGCATGCATTGCCTCACTGCAAAGAAATTCCCTGATACTACTACGCAATACTGCAAGTCCATCAGCAAACCTGCTGTAAGGTGACTTCCCAGCACCTTTAAGCTGTAATTCCCACCTCTCCGACTTTGAATTTAGAACCTCTCCTAGAGTGATAGCACGACCGTCACCCAGTTGACCAGCCCACATCCCAAACTGATGCCCTCCATAGCATTGAGCATAAGGCACGCTTCAAAGGCAAAATCGTGAAGAATTGATAAAAATTTGGGGAAAAATTATCAAAGAAAATGAATTAAAATGCTAAGAACGCTTACGCTCCAACTAATGGTGATGCTCCTGAGAATATAAGAGGAAAGTCAGGTCTTGTGAATCTGAAATACTGAACCAATTAGGGGTGAATAAACAAAGTCTTTCGTCGAATAAGATGATAAGTCAATTGAGCTTGTGTGAAAGTCAAAGCTATTCAAGCAACTATAGAAACTTAAACTTACTCTTTCGGATCCAAATCAAGCGACTCAGAAACTGAATCAGACCAGGCTACAAGCTGAGGATTCTCCACCTCAGCAGATGGAGACACTTTACTATAGCAAGCATTCAATACCTGCAGAATATGCGGTAAAGACAAATTGGATTGTTATTAACCACAGAATATGGAAATTATGTTGACACTGATAATGAGTAAATGCAAAAATTTGGATACCTACATATCTTATGTAGATATGGTAAATCAAAATCATACCTTATTCAGAAAATTTTAAGGAATTATAAAGCCACATCAAGTTCAGGCAATTACATATTTACAAAGGAAAACAATTACCCCAAATATTGGTGACTTCATTGCTCAATTGTTCCTAATCTGAGTGAACCAGAAATTAAAATGCTGGGGAATCACAATTAGGTCTAAAAATTCCTAAAAATTCATTTAAAAACATATAGTACTCATTTGTTATTTGTTAATTCTCATATTCACCGCATAAAAATCCAAAACAAGAAAATAAAACTCGGAACAAACCTGTCGAGGAATTAAATCTGTTCTAGGGTCACCAGGAAGTTCTCGAACGAAGGTGTGGTCCCATTTCAGTTCCTCCAGCTTCAATTTAACTCTATTATTACTAATTTTGACACTATTATTTTCGAAGGTTTTATTTTTCATATCATCTGAGATGAAGTCGGTGGAGACAGAGGCCATATTAGAAGAGTTAGATTGTCGTTTCAGTAATCCGAAGGAGTACGAACGGAGTTTCGGCCGGAGAGAAGGGCGGAGGGCGGTGGTTGAAGTAGTGGCGGGGAACATCGAAGACGAACGAGAAAGAGAAGCCGAAAGCATTTTGGTATTAACGACCTCTTTCCACGGGCCGTTTCTTTTATTCTCGAATTGGTTCTAATAATTGGGTATTTGACTTCTCTCTCATCTTGACCATCTCTGGCGGTTAAAGTCAATTTCATCCCATCCTAAAATATAGATTATTTTTTATTTATATTTATTTATTTATTTATTATATTTTTATTTAATATAAATTATTATTTGTAAAAGTATATTATCATTATTTAATATAAGAATATATTAAAAAAATAAAATTAAAATTTATCTTTCCAATAATATTAATTATAATTTTTAATTTTTTGAAAGTCAAATTAAACTTACCTTTGTATGGTGGAGGGAATATTTTTTATGTGTAGAAATAGATGCTCACTTGTAAGAGTGGTCTTCAATAGATATGTTCTATCCCTTTATTTATAGTATTGTTCATGTTCAATATATTACTACAACATTTTAAAAATTAAAAAATAAACCCAAAAGGAAGAGAGAAACGTGGACATTGTTATTTGATGGACATCTAGAATTATTCATAAAATTAATAAATAATTCTAGATGGACATTATTATTTGAACTCTAAAAAAGAGGAGAGCACCACATTTTATCTTGATCTATAAAATTTATAAATAATTAAATAATATAATGAGTCATCATGTCTAACATTCTTTCTACAGCTAAAGTCAATATTGCGTTTGACCAAAGATTATCACAGTGCGACGGGTATCTGTTGTAGTCGCCGATTGAATGTGGCATATCATGTATGACACCACATCATATGCCACATCAGCCGGGGTGCACCATAATGTGCACCCGGTGGGCATTGGATAATTTTTGCATTTGACATTGTCAATTTTTTATTGTGTCATGCCATTTTCATATTATACACCTCATCTACCATTGGAGAAATTTTTCTGCTTGACATTGTGGATTGATGGTGTGGCTATCTACTTTTACAAAATAGAAAACCCTATTGGAGATATGTATTACATACACTCTTACGATATATGTATAGATTACATGAATCCGTATAGATTTCTACAATTTGGTATAGATTTATAGAATTTGAAGATGGATATGTGTGAATGCATTGATCAACCTCCTATATAGTGGCGAGGCCACATGGGGGCCTGTGGGGTCGTAGGACCCCGACCCCTTCTTTTTTTTTGCCCTTTTCCTTTTTTTTTTTTTTTTTGCCCCCTTATCTCTCATTCATGTCATTGGGTGATTATGTGTGAAAAATTTATGAATGAATAATTGCTTGGACCTTATAAATACTAATCTAATAGTCCTTGGACTCATAGGTTCACACATAAATGTTTGTCCAATTAGTCTTTATGACAAATACTATTATTTATTTTAGTTTGTTAGATATATTTAATTTGAAAATATTTTTATATTTATGTTAATAGTTAAGGTAATTGATTCGAAATTGTAAAAATATTTATTGTATATAGTTTTTTTTCTCTTCGTTAGACACTTAGATTTACTTAATTTAAATAGACATATTCGAAATTTGTAATTTTATTAAAATTAAACTATTATAAACTTTTTTATTTCAATAATATTAGTTAAAGAATTCTCCGAATCCCGATAAGCGAAGCGATCCCCTTCCAATATCTCAAGCTAGAATTTTTTAACCCCCAATTTAATTAATTCCTGGCTCCGCCACTACTATATATAAAGGGTGACATAAAATATTTTGCTTATACATTCATTCTTGGCTTCTTGCATATGAGTAATTATATCACGCTATGGCAATTTCAAGAACCAAGACTAGGAATTGTGGTTGCTATGATGATGCTGTTTGTCTTTTCTACATATGGTGATTATATAGCTGACTGTTTTAACATCTGTCCATTTGGTCTCTAGCACGACGCTTGCGTCGTCATTGATTGCCTTAGACATTGTGGCGATGGCTTTCCCTCTACCCAACAGGTATGATGAGAAGCAAGGAAAGACTGGGAGAAAAACTTATAGCGGGGACAGATGTTTAAGGAATAATGAAATTTTCGTTCATATTGTTCCTTAGCTTGTCGCAAATTGCAAGTAAAATTTCATTTTTCTATGAATTTTAATTTTCTTTTTAACAATTATTCTATACGTACTCACATTCGTGCATTGCGCGAAAGAATAGTTGATAATTAATTATTTAATAAAAAATCAAATAAATATAATGGATAACACAAAAATAATGCATGACACAATAAAAAATAAAATTTAATACTACCCATGTCCCACAAATATAATCTAGTAGTATATTATTTTTATCGATCCCTAAAAGATAATAGTCAACTTACCATATTTAACATAACTTTAATTTTTAATACTCGCAATAGGCTCTAGTTGTATCTTAGAAATTTTGATTCTCAATCACCGTGACTTCATGTTAGAAACCTAAAGACGTGTTCTTGAATTTATTTGAATTTAGTTGTGGGAAATTTGTAATCTAAATGGTATACTTGAATTTATTTGTGGAAAAATTGTAATCTGAATGGTGAATATATGTGTTATTACAACACGGTGACTGCTAGTGTTAGGATGTGTTCGTTACCACTTTTTTTCACCTAAAAATCACCTAATACTAAAAGTCAAAGTCAAACATTAATATCAACCACATATTTCACATCATCATTCATTATTATCCACACATTTCGTGGTCCCCACCACTACACTCCACTTTTAGCAAAATTTTAGATAAAAATAAGCATACACAAACACACGCTTAATCTCCATGTATAAAGTCGTTAAATACATCGACAAAAATATTACATTGGCAGCACAGGTAATCAAGAACCCTGCAATATATACCAAAAAGCCAGTAAAGGACAAGTCATTCATGGGAAAACATCTCATCACATACATAATTCATATTCATATCTTACATGTTGAGAAAGCAGAAATGGCAGAAATATGACGAAACCAACATAAGGACGAAAATGATTAGACTTTATTTGTAGTATCTAGTTTTGATTCGAAAGAACACAAAGTAAACCTTGAAAAGAGAAAAAAGAGGAACAACTACTGTCTTCTTAGATTAAAATTCACCACCACGAAGGCGAAGGACAAGATGCAGAGTAGACTCTTTCTGGATATTATAATCCGCTAGAGTCCTCCCATCCTCCAATTGTTTACCCGCAAAGATGAGCCTCTGCTGATCCGGTGGAATGCCTTCTTTATCCTGAATTTTTGCTTTTACATTGTCAATTGTATCTGAGCTCTCAACTTCCAATGTAATGGTTTTGCCTGTTAAAGTTTTAACAAAAATCTGCATTCCACCTCGAAGCCTCAGAACCAAATGCAGAGTCGATTCCTTCTGGATGTTGTAATCCGCTAGAGTCCTTCCATCCTCTAATTGCTTTCCGGCAAAAATCAGCCTCTGTTGATCTGGAGGAATCCCTTCCTTATCTTGAATCTTCGCTTTCACATTGTCGATCGTATCAGAACTCTCGACCTCCAGAGTAATCGTCTTCCCCGTGAGTGTTTTCACGAAGATCTGCATACCTCCACGGAGACGGAGAACGAGATGTAGCGTAGATTCCTTCTGGATGTTATAATCTGCCAAAGTCCGGCCGTCCTCCAGCTGTTTCCCGGCGAAAATCAACCTCTGTTGATCAGGCGGAATGCCTTCCTTATCCTGAATCTTCGCCTTGACGTTATCAATTGTATCGGAGCTCTCTACTTCGAGAGTAATCGTCTTGCCTGTTAGGGTTTTGACGAAAATCTGCATCTTCGATTGAGTGAGAGGCGAATTACCGCTAATTAATTTAATTGATTGAGAAACGAATGAGAGTTTGGATTTAGTTTAGATGAGAATGAGAAGAATGAATGAATGTGGGAAGAGCTGCAGAGGCAGCTGTATATATAGTGGCGTACCGTGTTCGTAGCCGAGTCGGAGGAGTCGTCAAAGTGGACGGCGGTTGCTTTAGGGCTTCTTTCTTCTCGAGTGGGCTGGAAAATTCTAGAAACTTCTCGCCTTTGTCAGAAAAAATAAAAAATTAATAATACAAATAATTTTTCTATTTTACGATTTCTTTGAACGTAAACTATTTTAGCTTATCTTTATATTATAAAAATTGGGAGTGTGCCAACGTGGCACTCATTAATAATAAAAAAAACATAAAAATCAATTTTGTAGTTAAAAAAAGGAAATTCTATTTTTGGAAATAAACCAATATTAATCTATATATTAATCTATATATTAATAAAGAGAAACCGATTTGGGAGGGAAATTTCCCGCTCATTTTTTAGCATTTTTGAATTTGTTTTCCCGCTCATAACATCTTAATTATATTGACCATTTTTGAATTAGTTTTCCCAATCTATTTTGAAATCTTCCTTATCCGTTTATTCCAAAATTTTAAACTTTCCTTAACTATTTAATCAAAGAGAATTTTATTTAATCATTTAATTTTAGCTTTTCCTTATCTGTTTAATTGAATAGGATTTTGTTTAATTATTTCTTATCAAACCTATCATTTCAAATTTTCACGAATTAAAATTTCTGCCTCCTTTTCAACTGTATTGTTTCAGCCCTAAATTGATTTAGTCGTTTTTATTTTTATAAGTTAAAAAATTCACTCTTTTTTTTTTGTTTAGACATATATATATATATATATATATATATATTTACATGTATTCCTAAATTCTAATATTACCACAAATCTGGTGAAATCTAATGTTTGGAAAATCGATCAAAAAAAGTAACAAGTTGAGGGTCAAAAGGTCGAATCGGTTGATAAAAAAAATTAAAAATAAGTGAAAATTTTTATAAAATGGATAGAATTAATTATTTTGTTAATTTCTACACATGCATAGATAAAGATAAGAATTTTTAGAATTAGTTATTTTATATTTTATTCACGAAAATTAAGAGCAAATTTGAAATGTTAGTTCCATTTTGGATTCTTTAATTGGTGGAACACAGATTTGAATTTTTTATACTAAACATTGAATCCCACATCGATTGCGCGGTGAAGGAAAGTGAAGAAACCCTTCATTAAATAAATACTCACTGTGTATTGTATAATTTTTATAGTGGGCTGACTCCATTATACATTGGGCCATGAGTAGTTAAATATTTAAAGGGGAAAAGTTAATTTTTGTTATGAATTAGACCTTGAAGAACCTGGAAAACTGCACTCAAAGTTAACTGCTTTGTGGTTTAACCCTTTTTTGAAGCCGCTTCTATATAGGTTTTTGCAAGACAATTTTAGGTAAAAATTGAAACGAAATTTTAATCGATTTGTGGTTGAACCAAAGAAGCTTCAGATTCGATTTTCTAAACACTGATTCAAGTTTTTCTTCCAATCTCTCATGTAGATCATTTTAGGATCTACATACTTTTCCTAAATTCGATTTAATTATTTCTCATCTATTATTAATAATTTATTTTTTGAAGGGGATTTATTTATTTTTTACTTAATTATACTTTTAACCCACTTCTTTTATAATTTTTTTGCCCTTAATGTACTATTTTTTAAATCCATATAATTAGCAAGATATTATCGTTCTTCATATTGTGCCTATTTTAGATAACTATCAATATTAAAATTATTTATATATTTTAATTTATATTGCCCGTTAATTTTAAATTTTCAACAAACATTGAAGACTTGGCAATTGGAACTACATTAATATATCACAATTTAATGATTTTATTTTATGTAATGGTTTATTTGAAAACTTCTAAATAACTGAATGGGCAATTATATTATCACAACACATTTTTATTGATGCGTTATATTCTATTTATTTTAAAGATTCCTAATATTTACATCTTAGTCTAATTACATCCTCGACTTTTTTCCTTCAATTATTATTTTTAACCTTTAACTAATTATAAATTTGGTCCATGCAGATCCTTTTTGTCTAAAAAAATTAATTAATTTAGATGTTACATTACTTATTTATCCATCATAGTTTTAAATATTATAAAACATAATGGACGTAAACGGTGAATATTTCTTTTTATTTAATAGGGTGATAGAGAATCATTTATAATTGTTTTTAAAGGTTTTTAGTGTAAAAGAAGAGAGAGAATGAGTGCAGTTGAGTGGTGGAGATTTGTGGATGTGATGAGATATGTGAATGTGATTGATTTATGGTAAAGAAATAATGGATAAAAAAGTGGTAAAAATTTAAAAAAAATAGCTGCCTAACATGCTTTAAATATTATTAATACAACATTAAAATTAATTTTAATATTTATGAATAAAGCAAGTTAATTACTAGAAATTACAAAACATAATAATGTAACGAAAATTTTGAGAACATAATATTATTATTATAAACAATGTTAAAGACCTTTTCATACAATTAAATTGTGGTGTACCCAATATTTTTTATAGTGTGAATATAGATATATAATTAGCTTTTGTCGAGTTATTTAGCATTTTTTTACCTGAAATTATAAAACGTAATAATATTACTTACACATGATTTAATTAATCATACTTAATTATTGTAAGATTCTATATCAATTATTATAAAGTTCAAATTACTACAATCCTCATATTTTTCTTTTAGTTCTAAAAACGATAGCTTCTCTTGATAGTATCTTATATCATAACAACCAACAAGAGTCAAAGAGTATTTTTTCTTTAAGAGAAATTTATTAAATACACCATGAGTTTCCGTGTGTTTTTAGTGTGTCTACAATTTACATACCATGTTTTGAGAAATTACATTTTGCATATTGCATTTGATTAATTCTGAACAAAACAAGTCTTATGTCTAACAAAAATTGGAAAAAATTTTTAAAATTACTTATTAAGAAAAAATTACCTTTTTGTAACTAATCTAATTACACCCCATGTATTTTAGTATATAAGACTCTATATATGATTATTTTTAAAAATATTAATTAACACTTATTCTATCAAAAATACTTTTGTTGTCTCTTTTATTCTAATTTTTTTAAAAAGTTCACTATATATGATATATGAAATATTATAAGTAAATTGAAAATAAGGAATTGTCTTCACTGTTGTTGTCATCAACTCTATCGTTACTATTAAACTGAGTTGCAATTTTCATAATAAATAATTTCATTGAATTTTGACGTTTTCCCTTTTAAAGAAATAAACACGTAAATAAGGTTTTTTTTAAAGGAAAAAAAACTAAGTTGCAAAGTGGCATCAACTTTCATGTACGATTAAAATTGACATTTTCTTATTCACTTAATAAAATTATTTATGAAACATTAAGAACAAATTCATATTTTTTTATTTTATACATTTGAATAATTCTTTAACGGCATTGATTTATAGACTCTCCAAGTAGTATTATAAGAATCGGGAACAAATATTTTATTTCTTTTTTTTTGTGAAAGTAAACAAATATTTGGTCAAGTATGATTGAAAATCATACCTGAGGAAAATGTATTTTCTCTTTATTCCCGAACTAAGTGCAATGATTTTGTTAAGTATATTTGTGTGAAATATTTATTCAATCTTCTAATTTTAGTGATGGCCACTATAAAAATTATTAACTAAATTGACATCATATTTACATTAATTGATTTCTATTAACTAAATTGATGGACGGTAGAAATATTATTTATTTTTCTAATTTTGGTGATAAATAAATAAATAAATATTTCAAGTGCAAATTTAATGAATAAAGATTAAATAAGTTGAAAAGTAAATAAATTCCTAAATCACCTATTTCATAAATTACGTATTTAATAGATAATTGGCTATCGACTCAATCAATGATTGAAATCATGCGACTCAATTAAAATTCTTAATTGTCTTTCGATTATATTAAATATCTATTTGGGATTTTATCCACTGAATAAATATTAAGAATCAAAGTTACTTTAAATAATTTATTTTATATCGATTTTCGTCAGTTTAGATTTTATACAATTTTTAAAGATCATCGATTAAGTCGTCTATTTAATTTATTAATCAGATATATTTCAATTTATTTATCTTATTTAAATTAATTATTTGTGAATTTTTAATATTTTTGGAAGTCATGATTTATTTTTTTCATATCCTATTCTTTTCGTTAAAATTTTTTTAGGTACTGTCTGCACATGTTGCGAATTCATGTGTGTGGTCCAAAATCTTATGAAGAAATAAGAACAGTTGATGGGAAAGTATATAATATTTTCACAAAAGTGTCCTATGCTCGGGGTCTTGTAGACGCTGACATTGGGCTTCTAAACTGTCGTTAAGAAATCTGTTTGTCACTCTACTCATATCTGACTACTTGGATAGACCTGAGGCATTGTGAGAGAAATGCTGACAATATTTGTCAAAAGATATAGAACATGTGTATCTAATACTGCATGACTTAGGTATTGTTGTTCACCATGATATGTTTACCCCAAGTGTTATTGTTCACGATTATATGTTTTTGTCTTCCCATTATTTGCGTGATTTGATTGTTCACCTGTAATTTTCTAAGTATTAACTAATTGTGGGATGTGCATTGCAGATTTATAGCTGACCGATAATTTATAACTAACACGGCTACAAACATCGTGTACAATGAAGTTTTCAGCAACCTATAGTGTTATGCGCATGAATCATATGAGATATGTTGTTCGTAATTATCAAAGTTTTTATTTAGCTCTTATGTTATATTTGTTTCTATAGGCCATGAGATATCATATATATATATATATATATATATATATATATATTGGATTGGTTTCCTTTGGCTATATCTCATATGGACATATTCATTCAAGTGGAATATTATGATTTGCATTTTGGCTCATATTTTGCTATTTGCGCTACAAAATCTTAAGGGAATGGAATATTGACGAGATTTGTTCTTGCTTGTGCCCTCGCAGATGAATTAGTTACCTGTAGAGTACTATGGATTGCTATTTTTGTTACAAAATAGCTCATCATTTTTCTATGCTGGTATAGATGGATATATAGATCATTGGCTTTAGGGTACTTAAAATGGTTTTGTACTTTTCAATGTTGATGAGATTTGTTTCCCTTTTCAATTGCTCGGTTATCATGTGCACATATCACACATCGATTCCTTATGCGTCATGTGACAAGGAATCCATGGTGAAAAGATTAGAACAAGTTACCCATCACGCTTTCAAAACCAATATATTTACGAATGTTATAGTATGCTATGTATTGTTCTCCAATATAATTGCGTAGATAGAGCTTGAATGTTATTATTGTTTGGACTAATGCAAAATTGTGTTTTTCATAAAGATTTTTATATCTTTGTGTTTGTTTTAATTGTTACAAAATTGTATCAATATTAATAGATCGGATTTACTCCAAGTACAAGCGAAATTCTGTCAAATTTTTTCAAAAAAGTGTACATTCTTCTCTTAAATATTTTGATGTTAATGATTGTACTTAATAAATCCGATAAATCCAATTAATGTAATTAGCTCCCGTGCAACGCACGGGTGTTCCAACTAGTTGATAGGTGTAAATAGGGAAAATTCTTTAAATATAATTATTTTTTTAATGAAACATAAATTTATCATTAAATGTGATAAATAAAATTTAATAAGAAAAAAATAGTTTTCGAAAAACTTTAAATGTAACTAGTATCACGCCCGTGCGATGCACGGGAATAATTAAATTTATGTACGATAAATAATTGATATAAAATTATAAATATAAATATTGAATTACATAATTGATGTAATTTATGTATATGATATTGCATAATTGTAAAAACTTATTAAAATTTGTAATATTATATATTATAGTCAATGCAAAAATTGCGGAGTAAATTCATAATTATAAATTATAAAAATTCATATGCATCACATAATTAAAAAGTTTATCAAAACATGTAACTTTAATTCTAATTACCGTGCCTAACATTGTACAACAATGTTCATGGAGATTAATTAATTGCAAATGAATAATTGGGAATGAATATATAAAAATTCTTTGATTATCAAAACGATGTCTTTAGTTGATACATATCAAATTTATATTAAACACCTTTTTTCTTTCCAAATTGACATTACGTGACTCTAAATTTTATGATTGTATGCTTTCTTCTTAGTGATTAGTAATTGCTACTTCTAATTTTAGCTCTATCAGATATGAAGTATTATGCTTAATTTTATGTAATTTAAAATTGTAGTAACAATCTGATAATTTTCCACATCTACATAATTCATTTAATTTCTTTTCATTTACGTAAGCTATATGTTAATTGTAAAATGAAAAACTTTTTATTTGTAATTTTATATACTTAGAAAAGGAAAAAATATGAAATGCAAAATTCAGTTAATGAGTATATCACATCAGCCGTATTAAAAACAAAAAACATCATTCAATTTTTTTAATTAGAAATAGTGTGTCATGTTGGCACTACCAATAAGGCGTTCGCCAAATGAGACACTTCAATTATAATAATATAAAGATTAATAAATTACTATTTTACTTAAAAATAAATAAATTATTCAACATAAATCCAATTATAATTTTAACCACTCACTATTTGATTTTAAAAAATAAAAAGTAAAAAATTCTCACTACTTTTGAATAGACCAATTCACGTAACCAAGAAAACTATTAAAACATACAATTTTATCACAATAAAATTAAATAAAAAATAAAAACTATTTATTATTTAACATTTTGAATTAGAACTTTAAAAAATGAAGTTATATATAAAGTCTTTCCAAAATAATTTTCTTAGCGTTAGATGTTTGTTTTAGATATTAGTTTATTTTCAATTATATTTTTAATTACTACTAATTAATGTTGGTTTATTTTCAAAACTAATTTTATAATTTTCTTAAAATATTTAATGTGTGTCACATTTGCATCTTTGTCTACGTGGCACTTCACAAATTATAATATAAAGATTAATGGTATGATAATATAACAACTCAAAATATAAAGATAAAGAGTAATAAATTACTTTTTACTTAAAAATAAATAAATTATTCAGTGCAAATTCAATTATAATTTTAGCACTCAATATTTTATTTAAGAATAATCCACTATTTGAATAATTCAATGCACATTACAAATCAAAACTATCTAAAATTATAATATTTTTTAACACGGTGAAAATAAAATACTTATTATTTAATATTTTTAATTAGAAATTTGAAAAATAAAATGACATTTAAAGTTTTTCCAAAACTATTTTTTTCTTATTAAATTTTATTTATCACATTTAATAATAAATTTATGTTTCATCAAAAAATAATTATATTGAAAGAATTTTTCCTATTTAAAACTACCAATTAATATTGGTTCATTTCCAAAAATAGAATTTCCTTTTTTTAACTACAAAATTGATTTTTATGTATTTTTTAAAAATATTAATGAGTGCCATGTTGGCACTACTGCCAACGTGGCACTCATCTTTTTATAATATAAAGATTTTATTTTTCAAATTTTTAATTAAAAACATTAAATAATAAGTATTTCATTTTCACCGCATTAAAAAATGTTATAGTTTTAGATAGTTTTGATTCGTAATGTGTAGTGGATTATTCAAATAGTGGATCATTCTTAAATAAAATAAGGCGTGCTAAAATTATGATTGAATTTGCATTGAATAATTTATTATTTTTAAATAAAGAGTAATTTATTAATCTTTATCTTTATATTTTGAATTGTTATATTATCATACCATTAATCTTTATATTATAATTTGTGAAGTCTTGTATAGGCAAAGATGCAAATGTGGCATATATTAAATATTTTAAGAAAATTATAAAATTAGTTTTGGAAATAAACCAACATTAATTAGTAGTAATTAAAAATATAACTAAAAAGAACCAATATCTAAAACAAACATCTAATGAGAAAAAATTTATTTTGGATAAACTTTATATATAATTTCATTTTTTTAAAGTTATAATTCAAAATATTAAATAATAATTTTTTATGTTTTTTTTTAATTTTATCGTGATAAAATTGTAGGTTTTGATAGTTTTGCTTGGTTACATGAATTGGTCTATTAAAAAATAGTGACAATTTTTTACTTTTTTCTTTTTGAAGATCAAATAACGAGTGGCCAAAATTATAGCTAGATTTATGTAGAATAATTTATTTATTTTTAAGTAAAATAGTAATTTATTAATCCTTATATTATTATAATTGAAGTGTTACATTTGGTGAACACCCTCTTGGTGGTGCCAACATGACATACTATTTCTAATTAAAAAAATTACATAATATTTTTTATTTTTAATGCTTTTGATGTGATATCTTTCACTAATCAATCTTACATCGCTTATTTTTGCCTTTTCTAAGTATATAAAATTACAAATAAAAAGTTTTTCATTCTACAATTAAAATACAATTTCTGTAAATGAAAATAAATCAAATGAATTATATAGATGAGGATAATTGTCGATGTTACTACAAATTTAAGTTACATAAAATTAAGTATAATACATCTTATACAATAGAGCTAAAATTAAGTAAGCAATTACACTAATCACTAAAAGAACGCATAAAATCATAAAATTTAGAGTGTGTAATGTTCATTTGAAGGAAAAAATGTGTTGATATAAATTTGATATGTACTAAATGAGAAAGACACGTTTGGATAATCAAAGAATTTTTATATATTCATTCCCAACGGTTCATTTACAATTAATTATCTTCACGAGCATTGCTGCAATGCTAGGCACTAGAATTAGAATTAAAGTTACACGTTTTGATAAACTTCTTAATTATGCGATGCACGTGAATTTTTATAATTCACAACTGTGAATTTACTCCGTAATTTTTGCATTGACTATAATATACAATATTATAAATTTTAATAATTTTTTACAATTATGCAATCTCCTCTGCACAAATTACATAAATTATGTAATTCAACATTCATATTTATAATTTTATATCAATTATTTATCGTACATAAATTTAATTGTTCCCGTGCATCGCACGGGCGTGATACTAGTTAATAAGTATACAATGTTATTAAACTCCTATTTAAAAAAATAATTAAAAATATCAAAAACCTTTAAAATATACAAATTAAATAGAGGTATAATTATAAACGAATAGAAAATAAGATATATAATTGGGATATTCAAAAAAGAAATAAGAGCCTATATATTTGGAATGAATGGAGTAATTAAATAAAATATACACAAAAAGATAAAATATCAGTACTAAATAAATTGGAGAAAATAATGATTTTTCCACCTATTTTTTTCTATTTTTTAAAATTTAAATTTGGTCAAATAAATCACATTCACATATATTTACATACTATTAAATCTCAATAATTTAATTTCACTCATTCTCTTTTCCTACTCATTATAAAAATACATTAAAATAAATATACAAACACTTTCTATTCACGTCCCCGCTCTAGTCCCAACGTGAGTATCGTAGCCAAGCCACGTGACGCTACCCAAAAAAATTTTTAATTTTTTTTTTAATATTTACGTTAAATTAGATAAATAATATATAATTATTCCTTGGTGGCAGGGGCTGATAAGACTCACGCGTTGGATATGTACCTACAGTGGATAACAATAACATGACTTTTCTATTCAGACTAGGAAATAACGAAATATAGAACTTGTACAATTTTTAAATTTTTTATTCACTTAGCTGGGCTTCTTGATTGGGCTTTACATCATCAGCAGTTTTTCAGCTTTTGATGTGCTTCAACACTTGGGCTGGAGATTGGATCACTGTCTTACACGTTGTTGCAAGTAAATTTTCATTCTGCCATGAATTTTAATTTCTTTTTCATTTGATCTTGCATATTTTTTTTTGACAATATTTGATCTTGCATATTATAATTATGTTATATATATCACTAGTATTTGTACTCGAGCCATGCACAAACTATATATTTGACAATTAAATCAACGCAAGGGATGCCCAGATCAGGTGGTCACTTTTACTCATTTTACTCAAATAGTATGACAACTTCTATAAATCAAACTGATAAGTATTTTTTCCGAATTAAAAAATGTGTAACATCTTTTTGGATATCTTTATTTAAATCACTATTCTAAAAAGTTCATTTCGAAATTACTTAAACCGAACTTTATGTTTTTAACCCTTTATTTCACACGCGATTCGCCTACACATGTTTAAGCTTACAAAAATTCGAAAATTGACATTACTACTTAATCATACCTCACACCTTTTAGAACATTGATTCAAACCTATAGATTTGTTTCTCAAAATACAAATGCAGTTAAAATATTAATTGTCTTATATACTCCCATTTAATGTATATTGTTATTACCAAAATATATTAGTTGAAATAAAGCATCTAATAAATAAACGGATATATTAGGAAAATAAGCTTAAGCTTTATTTTTCTAACGCTATTAATTATATATTTTTTAATTTTTATAAAATTAGAAGTGAGTTATATTTATGGGACGGAGGTAGTATATATATGTGATAAATGTAAATTATCACACGAAGAGAGAAAACCATATTACGAAGGGTGAGGCTAAATGCACCCGCCTACTTACTGAATACACCAATTTTAATTAATATTCCAATTTTACCCTGCCTCGCATATCTTAAAAAAAAAAAAAAAAAAAAAAAAAAATTTGTTCGCCTCGACAAGAACGAACACCCGAATGGGTGTTCGCTCCCATCGGAGCGAACATCCTTTTGAATGTTCGCTCCAACGGGAGCGAACACGCGTATAATTTTAAAAAATATATTTTTTTTACTATTATTTTTTTCTTTTTTTAATAATTACCGTCAATACTAATTGGATAAAATTAATTATTGTATTATAAAAAAAATTTATAAATTTATTGTTAAAGTGGCTAGAAAAAATTTAAAAGAAATTTCAAAATTAGTTATCAAAGTAATTACAGAAAAATTGAATTTCTTAGTAATTATATTCAATACTAACCGGATAATTACTGAATTATCAAGAAAATTTAGAAATTCATTCTCATCAAAAACTAAGAAATTTCAAAATTACTCGTGAACGGTTTTAAAATTTTGAATTTTTTAATGATTATATTTAACACTAATCGGATAAAACCAATTACTACATCATCAAAAAAATTCCAAATTGATCGTTAAAGTAGTTGTAAAAAATATAAAAATAAATTTCAAAATTATTCATGAAAGTGATTGTAAAAAATTTGAACAAAAAATCTACGATTGGGCCGGTGCAATTATTAAGGGTAACATGAAAAAATTTTTAAAAATTACTCATTTTTAGTTCAATTTTTTTTTTAAATAAACTTTTTCCCAAACAAACATTAAAAAAAAAAAAAGAAGAGAGAGGAGAGAAAGAGAGAGAGAGAGAGGGAAGACAGGAGGAGAGAGAGAGCGAGACAGAGGAGAGCGGAGAGAGGGGGAAGAGAGAGAGAGGGGAGAGGGAGGAAAAAGGGAGGGGTATATTAGATATTTTTCTTTTTTTTTTACTTTTTGATTTTTATTAATGGGTGTATTTAGTAAAGGGGTGGGTGCATTTAGCGCACCCCTATTACAAAACCATTTTCTCTATTATCAATCCGGCTTTTACTCAAAACTGAAAAACCTGTGATCGCTTTTGGTCACAAAACCTCACTCTCTCACGAGAAAGTATGTGATTGATTTGTCGTGATTCACTCTTGAGACTAATGCAAGTGCTGTCTTTATGCACACTCTGCCTTTCCAATTTATGGTTTTTGCAAAACAATTTCTTCTCCCAAAAACAGACTGTCAAAGAATTTAGTTGAAAATAAGGATTAAGGAAATGTATTGTTAGAAATAATTTCATCAAAACCTTATGAAAAATATTCAAAAAAGGGAAGAAAAAAAATTGCAAACAAACTGCAATTCTCCAACGCAGTAATTGAACATAGCATCAGTTACATTACAACAGTACAACTCTCAATACAGAACGCACCCCATCAATCCACACATCCATTATCGTTTACTGGGGAGGGTTAAGCTGCAATTAGGGCTATTATACAGTTATTATACGGATAATCAATCTTCATAAATCCGGCACTCATCGGTCTCGGGATGCTCCTGGCAGAACGATTCGAGTGGATCCTGCTTAAATTTCTCGAGCTTGAGTCGCAGATCGGCTTTGGCCTGGCTGACCTCTTCCACTTCGTCCCACGCCACCTTGCACTCGTCGGAGGTCTCGTCCTCGCCGCAAACTTGTTTCGCCTCCACCACCTTCTGCTCGATCAGCTCTGTAAGTTGCTTCTCTCTCATCTGTGTGCCCTTGAATTTCATAGCCTTTAAAGGAGTGCCACTCGGAGGCGTGTTCGTGTTCGTGTTTAGGTTCAGTTTGATTTGGATCATTTTCATACTGTTGATCTGGCCATTAGATGGTGATTTGAAGCTGGAATATGGATTCAAATTTGAAGGCGTGAAAGATGAAGCCATGGTTGCTGTTGATCGTTGTTACTTGTTAATGGGGCTTTAGACTAGTCTAGAATGCTTCGGCTTTGATAGAGGAATCATATAATGCAGCGGTCGGTGGTGTAGTTAACCAGTTATGCAATTACCTAAATGCCCATTCAAATAGGCAACATGTCGTGGGAAACAGTTCAACTGCCCACACCGTGGGTAAAAGTAAATAAACTAGTCACAAATATTGTCTGTCAAAATATCACACCCTATAGTCCCATTCCGATGCTAATGTGTTGGGAGGAAAAAAAAGACAGAGGTCGGGTGAGACCCCCCACCATCAGGGGACAGTTATGTATTATTCATCTCACTTGACATAGATTTCAAAAAAAAGTTAAAAAAAAATTTGGCCCGGTAACGTGGCGCCCTCACGTCACCCTTGTTGGCAACATAAGTTACCAATAAGTTGGTAGGTGATCATTCACCCCACACTCTAATAGGGTGTAAGCCCTCTCACTTTCAAGAGGCATTATAGTAATTTGCCTTCATTTCCTATTAAGATGGGGTAAATATCACATAAATATTATGTGTACACCTAATTTTTCCATTTAAAAGGAATAATTTTTCTAATATTATTGAAAAGATTGACTACCGATTTAATAAATCGGAAAAGAACAATAATTTTTTCAAGGTGGAGACATACAACTATCTTAATTTTTCTTCTTATGGACAAAACCTCCTATGGTAAATGAACATAGAATTAAACTCGAGAAGCTAAAAACAAAATGTCCAAAAGGTATTTAAAAAAAAAGCCTTTTTTTAACTAACAAAGAGAAAAAAAAAATTTATAAACGGAGCTAGACATGTGAATGAGTCAACGGACTCGGTAAAAAGTTCAAGCTGGTCACTACTAATGAGTTGAGTTGGACACTAAAATTGGTGGTCGAGCTTGACTTATCCACCTTTTGGAAAGGCATCTTCAGTGACTTCCATCAGAAATCATATTTTTGTGTTTGGTTCATAATTTTAATTCTGTCTGCATTGAATACAATCGGTATTAAGGCCTTGTTCTATTTGGTATATAATTTATCCACACGCAATTTCGTATACCTCATATTCATTTTCAATCACACACATATTTTTCAAAATAATATTAACCACACATTTTTACACGGAATACCGCGCACATTAACTTTATACCCAATCAAACAACCCCTAAGTTAGAAAAAGAAGAGGATAATTTATTATTATTATTATTATTTTTTCAAAAAAGGAGGGTTAAAATGTTACGAAATAATAGAAATGTGAGACATAAATATATAATTTTTTCCTATTCAAAATGAATACATAATTTTTTTATCATGAAATATAAAATAAAAATGTTTCTAAAAGAAAATGTAAAAATAATTAGCGAAACATGCTCGATTGTGTGGGAAGTTAGGTTTATGCCTTATCAATTAAGAGGTGGGGTCCGGTCTAGTCTCCATAATAATAATTCATAATACATTTCCAAAGATGATAGCAAGAACGGTTTGAAAAGATTATCCATGAAATCCCAATAACACCAAGGATATCTGCTGTGGATAACTTCAACCCTGAAGCAAAACAAAAGTCATACAATCTACAGTTTAATGGGACTACATGTCTCCATCAGCAAGGCAGTTTAATTAGCACGTCTTAAAACTTTAGATTAATGTCTGTACGATTGAGATTTTTAATAAATTAGTTTTATGTCGCTGAAAAGTGAAAAACTATATTATAAAAATCAGAAAAAAATGTATGAATAGTTTTTTTTTTTTTTTTTTGTTTATATAGAGAATTGCAATCACTTCGTTTTATGATGTGTAAAGGCGTCAATAAATCTCGGTAACTAAACCGCTGACTTATAAGAAAAGTGAGAATAGTTGACAAAATGATTTTTATTTTAACTTGTAGCAAACGGACCCTTAAAATCTCATCTTTTTTCTCATCGTCCACATTTTTTGACAAAAATATTTCTGGTACTTTTGATTACTTGTATCTATTTGCACTATCAACATGTTGGGTGTGAACCAGGATAATGGGTTGCATGATGAGTCAAGGCAATTGATATTTTGATAATTAGCAAGGTAATGGAATATTAGTATCACGATTCAAATTTACTCGTGTTTTAAAAGTATCATACCTTGGTATTTTTTGTAATTTACTTGAACTTACTTCTACTTGACCCCTCAACAAGTAGGATGGCTAACACTCGTCTTGTATGCTACTATAATAGAAATCAACTAGGCATCTGGCACAAAAATGTCTTGGTGCCCACCCGAATACACATTATGGTATACATCTATTGATGTGACATATGATGTGACACTATAGTGGATGTGCCACATCAATTCTGGGTGCACTATAGTATGTGCACCCAGGTGAGCACTATTATATTTTTAGCGTCTGGCGCTTGCCCTATAGAGATGCAAAGTCTTTATTCTCGGTACCAAGGATGTGGTGGGCTTATTCACTCTATTCCCGTTCCGATGCCAACGTGTTGGCATCGTAAGATGCCAACACCCCCTTTTTTGGAAGGAAAAAAAAGATAGAGGTCGGGTGAGACCTCCCACCATCAGGGACCAATTATGTATTATTCATCTCACTTGACGTAGAATCAAAAAAAAAAGTTAAAAAAAAAATTGGGCTGGTGACGTGGCACCCTGTGAGGGCGCCACATCACCCTTATTGGCAACATAAGTTGCCAACAAGTTGGTAGGTGATCATTCACCTTATTCACTAATTCAAGTATACTACAATCTCATATTCATCTATTTATAAAAATAGAGAAATTCATTTGTGTTTTCTATGCGTAGTCCCGTTCCGATGCCAACGTGTTGGCATTGTAAGATGCCAACACCCCCTTTTTCGGGAGGAAAAAAAAAGATAGAGATCGGATGAGACCCCCCACCTGTGAGAGCGCCACGTCACCCTTATTGGCAACTTATATTGCCAACAAGTTGGTAGGTGATCATTCACCTTTCTATGTGTAGGGTTTTTTTCAAAATCATCGCCGGTGGTTTCTTTGTTGTCTTCGTGAAATCACGTGTAGTTTCTTGTTGAAATCACATGTGTTGATTAAAAAAATCAGTGCAAAAAATCAGCACTGATTTTGGAATATTATTATTTCCATGTAACAAGTCTGTCTCAATCGAATGCAAGAAAAACCGGTCCGACAAAACGCAAGCCATCTAAGGATGATAAATAGTCATTTGAGGGACAAGTTTGTACCTTATTTTGTTTAAATACCAAAAATTCCTAGGTCAATATTGTAAATTTCAAATTGCCTAGGGGAAATCTTTCATTATATTTTTGTTAAAGATTTCAAAAAGTAAACAATTTTTAAATATATAGTTGAAAAGTAGATAAAATTATTAAAAAAAAAATACACATCAAGAATGAACAAACCGCTAATTGATATACTATTTTATCTCATTTCAGTTCTATTTTTATTATTTAAATTTAATTAAACCAATCAGATTCTTATATCTATGGGACTTACAACATAAATGATTATTATTTAACTTTACTCATTCTCTCATATTTCACGTCAAAATGCAAATCTTAACATTGGCACAATGTAAGAGGAAAATACGGCAATTCAAAATTAGGGTGTGTTTGATTTCTTTCCGGGAAAACGAATTCCTGGAAAACGGATTCCTACCTTTTCCTCGGATTGAGTTTTCCAGGAAAATTATACTTTTGTCTTTAACGCCAGACTAAAATATTTTTCCTGACAAAAAGGAATCAAACACCCACGCATGAAAAACTACTGAAAACTCGCTTTTCCAAGTAGCTTAAAGTCAATCAAACACACCCTTATTGTACACCAACAAACGGCTAATTTTATATGCTTTGCCCCAAGCTGCAACGGCTATGAAAGAAGGTACTCGTTTCAAAATTTGAATCCCACACGCGCACATATCTGAGAGAGAAGAAAACGACGACGACGAGAGGCATGGACGCAACAGAAGTATCTGTACTAGATCCGGAGACGGCGTTTTTGGCATCGAAGCAAGAAACTGGTCACGAATGGGAACTCTTCAAGGAGAACGTCCGCCCTTTGAAGCGGGGTCGCAACGTAAATCTTTTAAATCACGCCCTCAAATCTAACTCCGATTTTCAAGTCAAGAAGTCCCTTCTCGATCATCGAAGGTCAACTAATTTTACTTTTCACAGTATTTTTTATTTTTTTGTCAAATTAATCATGTACTGATTGACTCTGCAATTCAATAGGAGGTTACTGGAGGCAATAGATGAGTATAAAGGCGAAGATCCCCTCCAGCCATGGCTCGAGTGAGTAATACTCGCTCGAATTGATAAATTTAAGATATTTTAGGGATGAAATTTGACATCTATCTTTCACTGGGACTAAAAAATATATTTTGTTTCTCAGTGAGGGCGGATCCCTTTACTATTCATCAGAGCATGTTTGAAGTAGCTTTAAGGGTGTAATTATATTTTTTAAAAAGGGTTAATTTTTCACTTAATTACCTGAACCTGATTGGGGTCGGAAGTTACTTTTTGCTTACTTCTAGCCTTAGCCAAACTTACTTTTGGATTTGAACAAGCTTACTGGTAAATTGGTAATTGACATTATGAGGTTGAGCAGATAGAAGATAACAGTTGTTGGGTAGAGTTATTTAATTCTTTGTATTAACCCTTTGGTTTCTGCAATAAAATGTTGTATTAATTGAAGGTTTGAACATTTATCAGTCTATAATTGATGAAAGATTTTGTCACTAAAAACATTGTATTTTTAAGGTGCATCAAATGGGTTCAGGAGGCTTTCCCTCCTGGAGGCGACTACTCAGGACTAGTCGTGATTTATGAACAATGTGTACGCACTTTTTGGCATGGAGAACGGTACAAGGATGATCTACGTTACCTGAAAGTTTGGCTGGAATATGTATGCTCACGACATACTTTATACGCTCAAAATTTTCTTCCAATATTGGTTTTATAGATGTTTCTGATAGTAACTTGGTACATTTGGAATGAATGCTAGGCTGAACACTGTGATGATGCTGAAGTCATATATAATTTCCTTGAGGCAAATCACATTGGGCTCACACATTCATCTTTCTACATATCATATGCTTTGCACGTGGAATCCAAGCATAAGATTAGAACTGCGAATGAAATCTTCAATCACGGGATATCCATGTAAGAAATTTTCTTTCTTCATTGTTACTAGTACTTTTTCATCCTCTTGGTTGAAGTTGCAAAATTGATTCTTCTTGAATCCTTGCTACCGACTAGGAATGCTCAACCAATTGAGAAACTCAATGCAGCCTACACAAAATTCCTCGCTCGTTCAATGAGACAGCCAAAACCCTCAGATGTATGCAGTTTTTGCCTTTTTGGATGCTTATTTCTTTTACTTGTCCCATTTTCTTGATTTGGTGTTCTTGTTACAATGTTTCCATTGCCAATTGTCAGGACGACATGACAGAGAACCATTTACCATGTCGAAGTTTTGGAACTGAATTGGGTAAGGGAGAATTCAAGTACATTATTTCTGTCTGTGTTTTGAAAAGTCAGTGACTGATGCTTTATTGCAACTGCAGGAAACCAAGCTACCCAAGCTACACGGAATTCTGATCTTTTTAGGAAGAAAATGAAGGTTGACAGGTAAGACACTGATTCATTTGCTTTAAGGTTTAAGGCTGCAAAACAATAAATGTTTTTATGTTTTTCAATGAAACACCAGTTGTTCTTGATATTCTCTTTCTTTTAGGACTCCTGGAACTTCGTTATCCATTTATAAAGATGAGAGTCGAGATCCAGCATCGACTCTTCATCCAGAAACATCGAAGTTAGAACTGAAAACCTGGCACTCTCTCGGTGCTCGAGCAGAAAGAAATCAAGAGAACAATCCACTTCCTTCCAAATGGACATCAAATAAGGTAAGCAAGCTACCATGACCTCTAATCAACTTCACATGTACTGATGAAACTACTAGCAAAACGGCTCTTAAGTTTAAGCTATTTCCAGATTGCTCAGAGACCTAATGCAAGAACCCCAAGACCAGCTCCAGGCCCGCGCATTGAGATCTTTGTCGATGATGAATCTTTGGGGTAATCTACGATAAACCGATAAACACCACGAATTAAGCATTTTTTATTTTTAGCTCAAATTGAAAATGAACGTCATCCATGTTCACTTGTGTTCTACAGAGCAAATAAGGCAGACAAAGAAGGGGATGATAGGTCTTCAGTTCTGCAGCTTAGACCTGGGGATGGTAAAGATGTCAAGAAGTGAGTGGCGTTCTCTTGTTATTTTCTCTTCACACCAATTAATATTTCTCGAAATGTGGAGTTGAATGTTTTTTACTTGTGTTGCAGGGAAACTGAGCTACTACGGAAGCATCCATTGCGCAATTTCCATCCGAGTTCTCTGCCCAGATAATTTGATTCAGGCGATTTAAGCCTACCTGATGTTGTTTGTGCATTAGCGGATAAATTATTTGCGAAACTAGATTGCTATTTCAGTTTTTTCTTGTTGATTCTAGAGTGAGAACAATCTTCAAGACGTGCACTTTTCCTGTGGACCTCTTATTCATATGTTGTCTTGACGTTGAAATTATGCCTGTGAACTTCTTGGTTCAGATGTATAACCAAATTCGACTTAACGGTAACAGAAGAGGACTACATGAACACAATGATTGACACTGTTGTTGAAAATCAAGTTCAGCGGCCATATTTATGGCATCAGAAAAGCGACTACAGATGCGTACATATGCCATGAAACTTATTATAAATCCACGCAGAAATCACACACAGAACCCAATCATCACATGAAATTACGAGTTTCCAACTTTGGAATCCCAACAAAATGGTAAAGAGAGAGGAGAAAATCCAAGACCTGGAGAACTGTCGAACGCCAGCAGGGCCAAACCTCATGATCAATGAAGTTTTTGGGCTCCGGTTCCCACAGTCAATACAAACTAACAGCATAGAAAATTTTGACGCAACATATGATAGCCAACAAATAAAAGGACGCAAGACAAGTACTATTACAGGGCAACAAAATGGTGCTGTGGCTCCTACGAATCCAGTTTCCCACTACAACGTTCTTCTTTCATATTTCTTTGCTTCTGGGGGATGAGGTTCCCATCAACGGGGACTCTATTTCCTTTCCTTCCATGACGTCGTTTCTTCCAATGTTCATTTGAATTACTGGTTGTCGCTTGCTTCTATTCTTCGGATTCCAGCCCAGTTTATCCCTCTTGATTTGGCCTTGACACTCCTCTCTCTTCTAGTCTTCTAACAAGTAACAACAAACATGGTCTACTAAGATTGCCCCGCTCTTAACACACAGCACTCTTCAGAGTATATACAAGATACGCCCCAACCACCTAAGTATTCCTCCTCCTAAAAGCAAATTGATTGGTGCAATGGAACCACATATTTCAGAACTTGTTTACCGCAACTTTTCTCAAAAATCATTTTTCTTAAACGTCATTTTCAACCACTGAAAACTTGTATCTTATACTTTTCAACTACACATTCAAAATCATTCAACATCTCTTGCCTACTATCCATTCTAGTCACAAGGCCATACATCATCCTATAGATATTTTGTCCCCAATCAACACCTCGGTACTTAAAACATAGCACATCTAACAATTATTCTACAGAATCAACATTTACTACTGAGAATCCTTCTATCATACACAATACCTATGGTGTCTCTCTCTCTCTCTCCTCGAATTTCATCCAAAGTATTCCTATAGCTATAGCATACCTCCATCTCATCACAATGGCTCTAACTAAAGTCAATGCAGTACATCGTCTTTGCAGACCCCTTTTTGGTTAATAATCAAATCTAAATACCTGAAAGCAATAACTTATTACAGATAAATGATCCCATATGGTGACTCCATTAATATATTGTTTCTACTATTACTAAGATGACATTACATATGCTGTGTCTCTGTTATAAAGCCTTTAGCTTCCAGACTTCCTAGTGTTGTTAACTAAATCTATACCACAACAAATAGCATCTATGAAAGAACCTTGCCGTAGATATGTATTGTATCAAGAAGAAAATAAGTCAGAACACCAATGCAAGCCGATCGTCCTTCATAAATAAAAACCTCTACTGGCGTGTGTGATTGGATTTGTTTTCCATGGGAAGCATCCGAGGAATTGAATTCCATCTTTCTTGTTTGACACAATATTTTCTAGGGAATTCAGTTCTGGGCACAACTCTTTAAAATTGTTTGACTCAAGAGCCCCACTTGGAACATATAAGTGGCCAAAACACACGCACTGGAAAGGGGTCTAGCATTTAAAGGTACTTCGTGTCAACAAATCATCAAAGAAATAACTCAACAAATCATCAAAGAAATAACTCAAACACGCATTGTTTGAAAATTGTTTGAGAAGATTCATATTTGTAAATTGTAATAGGTTGGAAAAAACTACATTCAAAAACATTCTGAACCTGCATCTTTACAGGCTGAAAAAAAAAAAAAGAGTAGTTCAGGATTCGACACTGATGTTGTAAAACGTGTACTGAAGATGTGATGGCTACACTGTCCTTTATTTATGTGGAGCTCAACAACGAGGTAGCTGTAAATGAATAGAAACATGTATAAGAACTCATCAGTTATGACTATAAACAAGCATATTTAGAACAAGAAAAATGGTGAGTACTAGAAAGGAAGCATAGATTTAACTTATAAGCATCATGGTTCACAATGAAGCATGTTAAGCCCTTGTATAGAAAGCTATCAACTAGTCATCAATCACTAGATTTAACAAAACAAAAAGAAAGCAGCACATTTATATTCTAAATTCAACATCATCATCATCCATGGAATATAAGACAACATAATCATATTTCAAGAAGCATGAAAATTATGTAACTAGAACAATCACCAGAAGTACAAAATCTGCATAATCAGCCAGCGCTCGATCTTCTGTTGAAGGACGAACAACATGCAAGCAACTGAAACAACTGCACCACGCTATGCTTTCTCCTCCCTTTCTCGGTTCCACTGCTCAATCCTAGCTCTACGCTCCTCACTTCCTTCTCTCACCGGACTCTTGCTCCTTCTTGGAGGAGGACTCCCACCATGTCTCCTCCTCTCTCCGTCATACCTTCCATGTCTGTCACCACCACCCCTCCTCCCATTACTTCCTCGATAATCCCCTCTGCGATGATCGCGTGGATCATAGTCCCTTTCCCTTTCCTTCTCTCGCCTGTGGTAGCGTGGGGGACTAACACTTCTGCTGCGGCTCCTACTTCCCCTGAACCTACGGTGGCGACTCCCAAAGAGCTTCCTCCTCAGCTCCCTCCCAATCATCTTCACGTGCATAAAATTACAATATCCACCACGGTTACAGCTATCCTCCTCAAACTGTCTGCACGTGGCTTCGCGGAAATCAGTCACCGGAGAGAAATCTGCAATAATCGGCCGACCAGAATAGAATCTCCCCTGTAACGCCTGTAGAGCCGCAGCAGCCTGATCCTCCTCCTTGTACTGAACATAAACATTCCCAATCATGTGATCTGCAAGGTTGTCACAAACATTGAGCGTCTCGATCTCGCCGAACTTGCTGAGCTCCTCGAATATATCCTCGTAGAAATCCTCGAAATGCTCCTGGATCTTCTTCGGGTCGATTGGCTGACCCTGTGGATCGACACCGGGGGTTATCATGTCAGGACGGTGGTACATGTTGGCGAGAACGAGAGTCGGCGAGATTGTGGGGCGGTTGTGGAGGCGGGAGCAGCGGTCGCCGTGGCGACAAGCGCCAATCTTGAAGTAAAACGGGCAATTAACCCGGTCCTTCTCCGTTCCGAATATGGACGCCAAGTGCTCTGCCATTGTTGCTTATTGATTGAATCAATTGTGCACTGAGTATCACTCAGCTAGGGTTTTGCGGGTCGATGGTCGAAATAGAGAAAAGGGTGGGGAGAAATTGGTGTAGTAGTATTGATGATATTGAAGTTGAGGAGCAAACGAAAACCCCCAATTTGCGAAGGGTAATTGCGTAAATAGGAAAAAAAAGAACTGCGCTCGTTACTTTTTTTCTTTTTCTTTTTTTTCCCCATATTATTTATTTATTTTTTGAAAATTTTCCCCATATTTTTTAAAAAACTCTAATTTTACTTTTTTTTTTTGGTGAGGGTGATGAAGATAGGTTTGTTGTTGAGAGTTGAGATTATGTTATCCAGACTTCCAGAGATTAAAACGATTTAAAGATAAAAATATATTATTGAACATTTATTTTCTAGTACTTATTTTATTGTTTTGATTAGATAATTATTTTTTTATACCGCTTTTATTTTATTTTCAAATATAAATTTAAAACTATTTTAATATATGATTTCTATCGATATACCCTAAATATTATTACCGTCATAAAAAAATATATATATATATATATGTATGTTGTCTCAAATATACTAGTTTTCAACAGGCATTTTGTATTTCTATTGGTACCAAATAGTGTAGATTTTGCATATTTAGTTTAGAAATGTTGAATAAAGTAAACAATGAAGAAAAACAAAATTATCATTCCCATCAAATCGTGGATAGCATAGATTGAAATTAACAATGTAAAAATAATTAAGACTTAATTGATTTCTTTTTAATATAAAAAATTAAATATTTAGTTTTAATCTGAAGGGAAAAATAAAATTGAATTAAATAAAATTTGAGAGACTCAATACAATAAAATAAATATAATATGACTCGTTAATTACGGGTGGAATATGGAAAAAAATAAATCTAAAAGTTTTATCTTTAACTTTTGAGACCTAAAAAACTATATGTCCATAATTAACTCTTGAAAATTATGTATTATAAGTTCTAGTTGAAACTTTCAATTTAACATCTATGTTGCATATATTTTTAATTACATTAATTACAATGACATAAAATTATTGTTTTATCCATGATGTGTATTAATTAGATTTTTTCTTTTTCCCTTTTTATAAAATTAACTAGTTACGGCAAATAATGAATTAAAAAAAATGTGATGGCAAAATGAATAGATTTCTCCACATCTACACTTTTATATTAGTGACTGTTATAATTATATCATTATTGGAATAATGTTAGTTCATGATTAGTGTAATTTTAAGTAGAAGTATATTACGTGTTTGTTTCTGAACTATCAAATTTCATGAAATTAGTTTTTGATTGTATGGTTAGAAAACTGAAAAAAAATATGTTATGAATGTTTAAAATATGTAACTAAAATGATTAGAAAGAATAGAGCCTCTTAGCATCCAAATTCCTTCTGATTTTAATTTATTCTTTTCGAAATTTAAATTTGGTCAAACAAATCACATCCACATATCAATTATACTTTTAAATCTCCACCATCAAACTCCACTAATTTTTTCTCTTCCTACTCATAAAAGTACATTTTAATTCATACACTAACACACACTAATTACAAGAATCCCAATCTAACAAGCTTCAGAAGAAATGATTGAGGCTACAAGAATCTCTTAAAACATATTCTTGCATTTTACCATATCCATAAGTGAGTATTAGAGCGTTAACACCTTATAATAACTAGTCAACAATCAACAATCAACATTTTTTTTTTTTTTTGAAAAGAGTATTGCAAATGTTTCGTGGAGACAGTCAGACAGGCTACACAAAAATGGGTTGCATGGCTACGCTCATAATTTGGGCTGATTCAGATGTCAGACCCATAAACGTATATGAAGACTACTACTGCCGGAACTGACTCAGATTTGGGTTTAGGTTTAAAGTAAGGCATATAGATCGTGGGCAATATTCCAAGAGAAGATACTTTGTGTACTGCGTTCGGTATTTTTGCAGTAGTTTCCCATGATTGTAGTTTCATTTGTTTATATTTGGACATATAATATTTCATACCTTATAATAATATTATATATACTTTCTATAAAAATAAAAATTATTGCATTTAATATGGTGCCAGGGTCTTTATTATTATTTTTTCGTGACCCCCCAAAAAATGCTGACTCTAAGGCCTCATTTGATACAATTTGAATAAAAAATTATTTTTTCTATTATTTTCGATTTCTCATTATATCAATTTGACAATTTCTTATATACTAATTTTTAAAAATATATTTCCTCTAATTTTCAGCTATGCACACCAAAAAATTAGTTTTTGTTTAAATAATTTACATTAATTATAGTTGGTCAGCGTTGATTAATTTTAACTATTCTTTTAGTTCAAAACAGACCTCGAATTTGCTGACTCAATTTGTCTCATTGGGTGTTCGAACCAATCAAAGCAAATCTTGTACATAATAAAATGTATTAATCAATTCATTAATATGTATAGTCTTAATTAGATGTCGTAACTAAGACAATATATACGGAGACTAGATTTAGGTCTTATGCTTTGGAGTGTTTTGTTGATTTACTCGAAATGCCTATTGGATGTGTGGTTAAAAATTAAGAAAAATATATTAAAAAATATAAATTAATTAAATGGATAGTTGAAAATGATGAGAGAAAAAAATTAATGAAAACTAGTGGAAGTAAGTAAAAAAAAATAATGGGGAGAACAAAACCTTAGTCAAATGTCGAGAAAAATGAATAACAACTCGGAGGAAATAAGGTTGATGACTTTTTTTGTTAATAATAATTCTAAGGTTGGTGACTTGATGGTCGATAATTTCAAGGTAAAAAGTGAAAAAGAAAAATAATAATAAATAAATAATGAAACGTTTATTTGAATCCGAAGGGCGTTTTCGTTATTGGGTAACATATAAGGAGGGGCAAAATGTAATTTAAGAGAAAAGAAGGGTCATCATTGTTATAGTGGCAGAGGGTTAAACTGGTGAGGTGGTTGGTTGTATCGCCCCTTTGGCACGCTATATAAATGGCCTTCTCGTTGTAGTGAGAGGAAAGCAAGTGTGAGTAGTAGGTGAAATCGCAAACCGCAGAAGGAGAGATGGATTCAGATTTCGGAATTCCAAGAGAACTGTCTGATCTGCAAAAACTTCGATCTCAATACAAACCTGAGCTCCCACCCTGTCTTCAGGTATTTGATTTTGTTGATACTTGGGCTTTTCAGCATTATCATTGTATGCGTAAATTAATTTTCTATTTTTTTTCGGTATTATTGTTTTTTTTATAACTGTTATTTTGGTATAATGATTTTTCGCTTTCATATTGAATGTGTTGATATTTTATTTTGTTGGCTTTACATGCTAACGTCCAGGATGATAGATCTGTAGATCACGTGTACACTCTTGTTTTTATGTAGTTTTTGCTTGTTGATGTAATGTGTCTCTCCTTTCTTTGCTTTCTCTGTTTGCTTATTTTGTATTACCTAATCGGTATTTCGTGAATTGTTTTTCCTTTTCACCAAGATTTGAAATGTGGTAGAATAAGAAACCATTTCAATGTCTATTCGTAGGAGTTTAGATTTTAGTCATTGGAAATAATTTATTTGAGCTCAACTTGAAGGTAGAAATTGAAGAACTAAACGAATTCCCTGTCTCATGCCAATTGAACTAATTTGTTGATCTGATTCATTTCATAATAAAAAAAATTCATGTAAAATGTGACACAGATCCATCTTTTTATCCTGTTTTCTTGATGTTTAAATCATTACGTTGTCCAGAATATGTTGAAACTATTAACTGAGCTAATATTATTCTGTAACTTGGTCAGGGAACCACCGTTCGTGTAGAGTTCGGTGATGCAACCACAGCTGCCGACCCTTCAGGTGCCCACACCATAAGTAGGTCCTTTCCTCTCACTTTTGGACAACCTTTAGCACATTTTGCGAGGGAATCTGCAAAGGTCCCTGATGCCCAGATAATCACTGATCACCCAGCAATAAGGTATGCATTTGATTGTTGCTACACATTTCCTACCACCTCTTTTTCATGAAAATATTCTTTGTGATATCAAAACATTGTAAATATGCTTGACAAGGCTTGAGTTTGACTTTAATTCTATAAATACAGCTTAGATTCTGTACTTGCAAATTATAAATTTAAAAATGCTCACTCTTCCTACCTCTTCAGAGTGGGAGTTGTTTTTTGTGGAAGACAATCACCTGGAGGACATAATGCCGTATGGGGTCTCCTTGAAGCTTTGAAAGTTCACAATCCTAAGAGTACTTTGCTTGGATTCCTGGGTAATGATTCCACCGTAGTGTACCTTATGATTTTCTTGATAATTTAAGCTTGGAGCCTTTGCATGCACGAATTATCCTTAATTTAAATTTACGATGTTTGTTTTTTCTGGTTACCCGTTTATTCAGATCACTTCTCTATGTAGAAGATTGGTGTACTTTTTGAAAAAGATCAACCTTTTAAAATTATCATACGTATTACCAGGTGGTTCTGAAGGTTTATTTGCTCAGAAAACTTTAGAGGTCACAGACGACGTCCTTGCAACCTACAAAAATCAAGGTATGAGTTATTATGTGCAAAGTTGGCATATATATTTGTTTTCATGATTCAAATAATAATATTTACTAACGTTATCTTTTGAAGGTGGGTATGATTTGCTGGGAAGGACAAAGGATCAAATTAGAACAACTGAGCAAGTTAACGCCGCACTAACTGCATGTACAAATCTGAAGTTGGATGGACTTGTGATTATTGGAGGTTTCTGCAATCTTATCTATTAACTTTCATGATAAACAAGGATCTATCAGTGTTTCATATTCTTGTGACTTATGTTGTGCCTTTGAAGGAGTGACATCAAATACGGATGCTGCTCAGCTTGCAGAAACCTTTGCAGAGAGGAAATGTCCAACAAAGGTACATAATGCTTGTGCATTTGTTGTTGTTCCGATGCACTTCTAGATTATCATAGATACACAAACAATACCATGCATTTGAGGTGTGTGCGCCCCTTTTTCACTAGAATGCTAACTTCAGTGTTTTGATGCTTTAATTTGGACTGTGTTATTGATAAACCATTAGTGAGGTAAGTGATTGTCTGAATGTTTCAGGTGGTTGGTGTACCTGTTACTTTAAATGGAGATTTAAAGAACCAATTTGTTGAGACCAACGTTGGTTTTGACACGATATGTAAGGTACCAATTTTCTAGTCCTGATCTCTTCTCATCTTCCTCCTTGTCTTTTCTTTAAACTTAAAGGATCTAAATATGTTTTTAAAGCTTCTCTCTGTTTGTTTATTGAATGATCGTGATGAATGCTAATCTTATTTCTTTTACTTGTTTTTAGGTGAATTCACAGCTTATTAGCAATGTCTGCACTGATGCACTCTCCGCCGAGAAGGTAAATGACTCAATTAGTGTACTTTTGCTTCCTCTTTCTGGTTTTTCCAATCGAGAGTCCTGTGCATGTTCTTCGTTTGGCATATAGAATCGTTTGTTGATTATTTTCTCAAGGATCGAAGCAACGAGATATTCACCCTTGGAGATACGCTGCTTTTGAAAACTGTGTTTCACCCGTTAGTCTATGTTTTACATGTGCATTCTTATATCTCATGTTTTCTATTTCCTTTTTGTCTCAGTATTATTATTTCATCCGACTCATGGGTCGAAAGGCATCCCATGTTGCCCTGGAATGCACTCTCCAGTCGCATCCCAATATGGTCCGTGATTCTCCATCATTTAACATTATGCTTTTGATTTGATATTTTTCTTATAGCAACCTGGCTTTCAAATTATTTTGTTCAGAAAACCTGAAGTTCTCGTGCAGGTTATTCTTGCAGAAGAGGTGGCTGCAGCAAAGCTTACACTTTTTGACATCACAAAACAAATATGTGACGCAGTGCAGGCCAGAGCCGAACAAGGTAGATTCTTTGAATTCTCTCATAATTATTTTGATTTAGCTACTATTTTATATCTGACCGCATTCGTTGGTACAGATAAGTACCATGGTGTTATCCTATTACCCGAGGGCCTTATTGAAAGCATTCCAGAAGTATATGCTTTATTGCAGGTATATAATGGACTTCAGTATTAATTTTGTGCTTTTTAGTCTTTCAATACATATATTTCCTAGTTCTCAGTAAATCATTGCCTCTCTTTATCATAATCGTATATAGAAGGGATATCAGGGGGCTAACTTTATCAGGAGGCTGACTTTTTCCCTAATTACTACATTGAGAATTTATTTAGCATTTTGATAATATTCATTTAATTTAAAATTTTGTACATATCAGGAAATCCATGGGTTGCTCAGGCAAGGTGTGTCTGTTGATAAGATATCTTCTCAACTGTCACCTTGGGCATCTGCATTGTTTGAATTCTTGCCACCTTTCATCAGAAAACAGGTACTTCTCATACTTTTCTTGTTGCTTATGAATTTTTCCAACATACTTTTATCCAATATATCGTGCTTACGCAAATAATTGTGATGTTTTAGCTTGTTCTCCACCCAGAATCAGATGATTCTGCACAACTGTCTCAGGTGCTTGTATCTCCAACTATTTTTACTGGCAAGACTCCTGTAAAAAATTGGTCCATTGTTGATTATTTTTCGTAATGTTATCAACAGATTGAGACAGAAAAGCTCTTGGCTCATCTTGTTGAAGCAGAAATGAACAAGCGACTGGTAACTTTTTTTTTCTTGTGCTTCATTGTTATTTACTAACTGAGTTCTGATTTAGTGATTTTCTGATCAAGAATGTCATTCATCCAACTTATTTGTTAGATAGTTATATCAGTTGACATTTTCTTTTCTCAGCGGCTTTCATCTTCCTTCAAGTAGGAAGCTTTTTGTTTTCTGATACTGAGAAAAACAAAGTCCTGATGTTTCCATTTTTACAAGATTATATTAAGTATTGCATAGTATTTTGTGTAAGTTGCACTTAGATTGATTGCTTATTTCTGATGTCATTGGTGATTATGCTACTTGATATGACATCTTATCAAAAGAAAGCTCATCTCAATGTGGTAGCTGGTTATTTTTTGTAGAAAGAAGGAACCTACAAGGGAAAGAAATTTAATGCCATTTGCCACTTCTTCGGTTATCAAGCTCGTGGATCATTGCCATCAAAGTTTGATTGCGACTACGCATATGTATGTGTTTTGCTTTAGACTTTTTCACTTATAATAGACCTTCAGTATAACTAAAGCAAGCGATTGGTCTCGCAAAAAGGAGTGTTAGGGCTAATAGTAGAGTTCGCAAGTCGATTCCCCGCTGGAGCAGAAAACTTCTTGGGGCCACTGGGGCAGTCTCCCGGTCGAGTCGCCAGGGCCTCGTGGGAATAGTGGGGTGACTGTTAAAGCGGGGTCCCCGACACCCACGGTTATCAAAAAAAAAAAAAAAAAATAGTAGAGTTCGCAAGTCTCTTTCAGAGATGAACTGGAGATCCTTCATTGGAGTCTAGTCCTTTTTGCAGAAATCCATCATACTTTAGTTATTATTGTATCTTCTAATAACTAAATTTTGGTTCATTACAAGTAACTAAAAGCGGCAATTTATTTATTTATTTTTTCAGGTCCTTGGTCACATCGTCTACCACATACTTGCTGCTGGTTTGAATGGTTATATGGCAACTGTAACTAACCTGAAGAATCCTGTGAACAAATGGCGATGTGGTGCTGCTCCTATAACAGTACGTTCTCTACTGTTTCAGTTCTATAAATTTATCATTTATTTTATTTTATTTTTTTGGCAGAAATTTACAAGGGAAATCATTTTTTTGTCTCTGCATTTTGACTTCTCATTTTTCTCCAAACTCATTTTCGACTACGCAAAATTTATGAAACCCGTAGGTTCTCTCTACTTTTCAACCACTTAGTCTCCAAAAAAATGAAATCAAATTTGAGTTTAAAAATTCTCTACCGTACGAGCACTACAATTTTATTCTGCTTTTCCTCGATTCCTTTTGATATCAATGAGCATGAAGTTGAACCCATTGCGTATTTGTAACTACAGAGCATGATGACTGTTAAGCGGTATGGTCATGGCCATGGGACCGCATCACTGGGAAAACCGGCTTTGCATCCAGCAGCTGTGGATTTGAAGGGCAAGTCATATGAGTAAGCCATTTCCTCTATAATGCATAGTAGATTTCAAAATGTCATGAGAATTTTCAACTTTTTCTTCTTATTGCTGGCAAAAACTTAGTGTCTCATTCATTGCAGGCTATTGAGACAAAATGCAACCAAATTCTTGATGGACGATGTCTATAGAAACCCAGGTCCCCTTCAGTTCGAAGGTCCTGGTGCGGACTCAAAGCCCGTGACCCTGTGTGTTGAGGACCAGGATTACATGGGCCGTATCAAACAATTGCAGCAACACCTTCGATAAGGTCATTTCCATTCCAATGTTTGAATTCATGTGTTGGCTGAAATTGATCCAATGCACCCTTGGCGCACAGTTGGGTGAACGCCTGGCTGATGTGTCACCCCAACACAGTTGATGTGTCACATCACCTCAGAGTGCACCATAGTGTGCACCAGCCCTGCGGTGCATTGGATTAGCTTTCATCTGTTACGTTATTCATGTTCTTTTATGACATCATGGCACACCTCGGTTGATGTGGTGCTGCAATTGACATGGTACCCAGGCTGATGTGCCACAATACCCCAAAGTGTACATTTATTCATGTTCTGTTATTGATAATGTGTCTTCTTTTCCCAGGTGCGTGCCATAGTGAAACCCGGGTGTTCTCAAGATGTTCTAAAAGCTGCCTTGAGTGCCATGGCTTCCGTGACTGAAATTTTGTCCGTGATGTCCTCACCTACAAGTGGAAGCACTCCATACTAATTCCTCCGAACTCTTGTGATCAGAACGCTCACTGGATTGTAATTTTGAGAATATGTTGTGTGTTTTCTTGGTTGCCATTCGAATCTTAATGATTAGAGGATGCTAATAATCATAATTTTGTTCCTGTAATTTTAAGGTTAAATAATGTTTATGAGGATAGCAAAGATTTTTGTGTAAACTATGAAGAAAATTATTTATTCTCATTTGACCTTTCTACCGCTTTCACTTCTTCTGAGGATGATGATTGTGCAAGTCAGCTATATTCTGAGAACAAGTTTTTCATCCACACTATGGCCCGACTAAAACAAACAAAAACCTTATTAATCTTTCCGCGTATAATTACTTGTACAAGTAAAAGTGATGTGTTATAATTTTATGCAGGGATATTATTAACATTTTATTATTATTCTGAAGTGTATTATATCATTTGATTGTACGATTAAAATTATTCTAAACCGTCGGAGAAATTTTTAAAAAGAGTCTATGGCAGATGGATTTGTCCTTACTAGAAATGAAAAATAGTGAACAAATATGAGCAAATTGCACACGTCTTTCAACAGAGAAATAATAATTATTACAATTATTCATTCAAACATTGCCTACCTTTGTCAATATGCCTTGAGCGGGCCTTGAAAATTGCCAATTTTACACGCGCACACGAATGAAGGTTTTCTTGTTTATTCTGTTTTTGTCCTGTGGCTGGTGTGTTACCGGTTAAGATCGGGTACCCACTGTGGGTACCTTACGGTACCCACAGTCGGGGAAAAAAAAAAAATGGGGGTCGGGTGAGACCCCCGCCATCAGGGGGCAGTTATGTATTATTCATCTAACTTAATATAGATTCTAAAAAAAATTAAAAAAAAATTAAAAATTTTTTTGCCTGGTGACGTGGCGTCACCAGGCGTGCCCACGTGGGCGTGGGTAGGGCGTCTGATCAAAACCAGGTGTGTTACACCATTGAACTAAAACCTACCACGTATAATATAAACACATACATGACATAATGAGGAAAGTGATCAAGACTCCGTTAATCGAATACAGATATGGAGGAAGGCAAAGCTCATGTAGTGGTTCTTCCATATCATGGACAAGGCCACACAAATCCCATGATCCAATTTTCCAAAAGATTGGCTGCCAAAGGAAAGCTACTTCATTAACTAACACCAAGGCTACGCAATCTTCGTCGAGTTCAATCGTGATCCAACCCATCTACGAAGATTGCACTCATGGAGGGGTGGCGGGACCCGGAGGACGTAGAGGATTTCTCGATAGATTCGAAGACAGTGGTTCAAGAAACTTGACTCATTTCATTAGAAATTCTGAAATACCTGTCAAATGTTTGGTTTACGATGCCAACATAACGTGGGCTTCGAGCGTGGCAAGCCATGCTGGCATTGCTCAAGCAGCCTTTTTCACTCAATCTTGTGCTGCGATTGCTAGTTACTATCCAATGTAGTGTGAGTTATCAGAAACGACTCCGTCGGTTCCTACTTTCTCTATGCTTGAATTGCCCAAGATTGGACTTCCAAACGTACCCTCACTTGGTCCTAATACCGGTCGATACCCTCCAATAATCCGGTACTTGTTGCAACAATTCAACAATAGTGAAAATGGAAAGTGGGTTCTTTTTAACTCCTTCGATAAGTTGGAAGAGGAGGTAACCTCGAAATTCTTCGCATTTCTTTATTCATTCTGTCCAATTTTGTCCAGTATAAATACAAATACTTAAGTTAGGTAATACAAATTTAATGATATCGATATCAATAGTTTGAAACATTCGCATAACTTGCTCGATATAGCCTCGTCCAATCTAGGTAATCATTTGGATGTCAAAACTCTGGCCTGTGAGAACCATTGGACCAACTTTGCCGTCTATTTACCTAGACAACCGAGTGGAAGCCGACGACGACTATGGTTTCAATGCACAGAATCCAAACACAGACGCCTGCATGAAATGGCTCGATTCTAAGGAGACCCAATCGGTCATTTATGTCTCATTCGGAAGCAATGCCAATTTGAGTGCTCAACAAACATTAGAAGTGGCCAAGGCCCTCAAGCAGAGTAACAAGAACTTCTTGTGGGTACTTCCAACTAAATTTTCCGATGAAAATTCCGACAAGGGATTGATAGTTAGTTGGTGCCCCCAATTGGTGGTTTTAGCACATAAGGCGGTCGGATGTTTCTTATCACACTGCGAATGGAATTCGACTGTTGAGGCAATAAGCCTAGTGGTGCCCGTGGTGGCAATGCCACAATTTCTTGACCAGATGACTAATGCACATTTTGTGGCTTGTCTTTGGCGGATCGGGATGATGCCTAAGGCGGAAGAGGAGGGTGTCACACGAACCGATGAAATAAAGAGATGCATTGATGAAATTATGCAAGGAGAAGAGATTCGAAAGAATGTTACAAGTTTGAAGGAATTGGCTAAGGAGGCTATAGATGAAGGAGGAAGTTCTGATAAGTGCATAGATGAAATTGTTTCTTACATTACTGAGGCATAACATTTTATTTGATGCAAAGCTCTGCGCTCTGGAAAATGTCTGATGCATCACTTTACTGTTTCTGTATCCATTTTTAACCAAACCCCTATTCTTAACCTATTTGCAAATTCACTGTCTAAATTTAGCAAAAACATCATAACAAACGAAAAGAAGTTGTTCGTTGATGTCAATTGTTGATCCACATATACTTTGTACGAGTTCTTCCGAAGAGAGAAGAGTGGCTCTGCGTTGGGATCAAAATATTAATATGATGATATAATTTTAATATTCTGTTAGGAATCAAGGTTCCTTTTAAGCTATAGTTCAATTCCATGTTAAATTGATCACTTCTTTCTTGTTTAATAGATATGTGGAACCTTTTTTTTTTTTTTTTTTTTCCTCCACACATTCTCAACGTATTCCTCATTTTCTCGCTCTAGAAAAAGTATAGGAGCAGGCTGTTGATGGGACCCGCACGGTCCTCGTGTTCTCAACTGAATGCCAAGAAAGCAATAATTTTTCTTTTAGACAGGAAGTAACTGTATGCTTGCCCTTTGTGGAGACAAAAGTGAGTGGACTCTTGAAGGAATGTCTATCTCCCACTGAATTATTAGTATTACTAGACTACAACTCAATGCATATGAATGATTGCAGCATCATCTCTCAACTTCTTGATATCAAGAAGGTGGTGACCAAATTTCAATACACCAACCAAAATGAAGTTATACCTGAATATGGCTGCAATTCAAAAAATTGGTTCTCTAGTCTTTCATTTGGTAGATTGCATGCTGAGGTTATGAAAAAGAAGAGTCCACTGCAGTTTCTCATCATATTCGCCGAGTCATTTGTGAAATCTGCAGGTAACTTTCTTTCACCAGTGACTCAGATATGGCTTGTTAGTGAGCTCAGTTCCCATTTCTGCTAGCACTTGTATAACTTGAGTGGGTAAATGAAGAAATATAGATATAAATAATTACTATTGTAAATTACAGAAACACCTTCAAACTAGAAGCAACAGTGATTTCTGTTCTTTGGAGCTTCCAATTTGTATTTCTCAATCCAATAACCTTGACAAGTAGATACAGTTTTGAGGCAAAAATGAATAGATTTAAGTGCTAAAGAATTCTCAATACCTTGGTCGTTCGATATTCCCCATCTTCAATTCTCTACAACCCTCTATCTTTCTTGATCAAGAATGTGCCATCCTTGCCGAAACTCTTCGACCAACGAAATAGCTTGTAATTTCACAAAACTGTTCTTAGTATTGGACCATCACACGTATAATGGGAAATGAAAACGTGTACTCAAGCCACAAGCCAGAGGAACAACGTTGACCACAGAGTGAGCGTTACAGAAGCCAAGACATAACACCATAGCATAATTACTGAGCATTCACTCTCTCCAGCGCCAAATAACTGAGACATAGTACCTATATCCAAAAGAATCAAACCCCTTATCCCAAGGCAAAAACAAGCTCCTTATAATCACTTTTCTCTAAACTAAAAACGTAATCTCTCAATCTCTCAGTAAAGGTTTAACAAACCTATGTTCATTGCCGGTGGAACTGCAAACTGAAGCAGAAGAACAAATAAATATAACGGATCATTATGCACCAAACCAATGTGAAGTGCTCCTTTAACAATGGCAATGCCTAGTAGAGGCAGAGCAATGTATCGAACAATTACTATGCCTAAAATAATGGAAGTCTTAATCCCTGAATCCTTTAAGCCTGAAAAGAGAATACCGAAATAATTAGAACTTAGAAGTAAATCTTTTTCGAAGGAAACTGATGGAATAAACAAAAAATTAACCATGTTTAGAAACTTAAGAATTAAAATAAAATCTACCTCTTAAAAGGTTTCCTCCCATTATCAGTGTGAGAGCAGGAATAGTTCCATCCCTGTGTCATTGAATGATGAGTTTGACTGCATTAGTGGTTTATAATGAAGTTATCATTCAAGAAGAAGAATGATGAAAGCTGTCATTCGTTATAAGATCCGTGTTACATCTTAATTTTTGCAGAAGCAAGTGACACATGCCTCTATTTACACGTCTTACTGCAGAAATGCAGAGTTTAGAGAAGTTACCCAAGCAGAAGCGTAGTGTCTTGGATAACATGGATAGGAGCTGCGTCACCAATCAACAACTTGCGAATTTGAGGTACTAGGCCAACTACAAAACCAACAATCTGTAGAAACACAAATAAATTGGTAAGTTTTTTGTTTCAATATTGATTATCAAATGTATCTATGGCTCTATGCATGTATTTCAGCCCTGAATGAGTCTTGCAGAAGATGAAACATCGTCTTGATCAACATTCTTCAAGGGTTTTTTTTTTCCTAGTTCCATCTCCCACATTAAAGATGGAACATCGTTTTGATCAACATTCTTCAAGGATTATTTTTCCTAGTTCCATCTCCCACATTAAAGATGAAACATCGTTTTGATTAACATTCTTCAAGGATTATTTTTCCTAGTTCCATCTCCTACATTAAAGATGGTCTGTAGGAACGTACACGAAGTTGGGCCATGAAGGTAACAGTCTCACATTTATATGCATGCCTATGGATTGCATTTGCATATGCTAAACAGAAAGTAAGACTTCAAACATCGCCCTTAACGTCACAAGAAGCGGTAACATTTGTGCCATGCTTTATACTTGAAATTTAAGTAGCTATACCATACCACTCCAGTAGTTGATGGTGCAAATAATCTTTTCAAGTTCATCTTTCTTAACAGCGTCTCTGCATTTTGCTTTATCTTATCCATGAATGACACCTGTGCAAACTTCAAAGGTTAGAATCCTTCCTCCTCCTTTACAAAGCACTATCTTACTAGAATGTTTGGCTCTACTAATTTTCGTGAATACTAATATGCTACAAGCACAACGCAATTGCTTGTTATTCAAACAAGCAATTGCTTGTAATTTTCAGGTTAAAAATTACAGAAGTTTATAGGAATATGTGAAAAATAATATTTTATTATAGGTGGTGTGGTTGAAAATAAGTATAACAAAAAATGATTCTGGAAAGGTTATTCAAACAAGCACTTCAAGCTTGTTCCATACACATTTGTTTAAAATCAGATGGTACACAAGAAAAATTGTGATGATCTTTTTCTGAAAGCTCTTAAAAGTACACAAACAGTAAAGAAGACAATAACCTGAGGCCTCTCCTCAAATCGGGTTTGAGGAAGCATCGGCTGATTTGGCTGGTTTTCAAACGGACGTTCTAAGTCATTTGAAGAAAGCAAAGGTTCTGAGAAACTGCTATCAGATGGAACAGAGGAATTTTCCTCCGAAGCCTTAGGGATTGAGACGTTTATGTCGACTTCCTTTGACTCCGTGCTTGAAGATATTCTTACGATATTGTACACATAGGACCATATATAAATTGATCCAACCTGAAACACCATAACACGCAGCATCACATATAATGTTGCGATCTTTTCAACCAAAAAGTAGAAGGAATTTTTTTTTTTTTTGGTCCACTTTACAACAATAAGATATGAACAAAAGAATGTTTAACATACTGCCATCGACAAAGAAGCATATCCCATTCCGTACGTAGAACAAGCATCAGGATCTCCAAACGGACTTCCTTTCTCTTTACAGACCGCTGGAACTATGATGATAGGCAGGTTACCCAAGTTGCCTGTATGCATATTAGAAAATAATACATATCTCAGTTCATGGGAATGTGGGGTTATTGTTGTGAGTTCTATTGTTACATTACCTGCAGCACAACAACCAATAATAAGTCCACTAAGATGCGAAGGAGGCCTTGTAATTTTAATGACCACCCACCCAAGAGCAGAGCCAATAATGAACGTTATGAGGATATTAAACGGCATGAACCACCTGCAAGTTTGGCCGATGGTTATATATATATATATTAAGAGACACGGAAGAACAATAAATGAAACGAAAACAGGTTGTGTGAGTTCTGAGTAGAGAAGTTTACATCTGAACCATGCTTTTGTATGTTATTGTTTTGGCTAAATTGCTCGCGATTAGGGCTGGATTGAATACAAAGAACACAATCTGTTCATAGCAATAGCTCAAATTTAAGAAGAATACAAATAAACATCGTCAATCATAAGAAGAATCTTTGCTTTTAGATAAGCAGACAAAATCAATGTATCAACAAATTTCTGGGTACTAAATTAAAGAAAACATAGTTTTGTCAGCATAATCAGAGTTCAGATGGACACTTACATTATTCAAATGCTTCCTTGCATCTTCTCCCAGAAGGTCGACACGATCTAATGCGAGATAGGATCCCAGTCCAGTTACGAGAAGTACTTTGAGGACGGGCATTGATGAAACAGCAAAGAGATTCAACAAACCCATGTTCAAATCCGGTCCAAGACAAGATTCACAAGAATACAAGTTGAACGTAGATAGAAGCTTTTGCTAAATCATACGCACCTAAGCACCAAGTAAGTGATGATCAAGGCACGGATAAGAAACATCGTAATTGTATGACAAAATGCCTTTGTTTGTGGAAACAAATTACGTAATGATTCATAAATGTAGTCCAAGTCCAACATTCATTTCAAACAAACAAACGCAAGCTCATAATTGCTACTAACTTATTATTCACACATGGACATGGTGATACACACAAGCAAGTACACCTCTTAAATTGCCAAATTATTGCATTATATCCTTACTTTGTGTAAGCCAAATGAAGAATTAATTCATGCTCTATTGTTCATTAAAATCTCCATCTTCCTGGTCAACTATTTGCACAGATGATGCCTGTTCAGAAAGTTGTATGACAAAAACATTTGAATCATTTTATACTATCCACTTGACAAGAAATGAAACCGTCTTTTAATCATTTTGTACTCCACTGCCTAATTATACTAGAATAACATTTTTTTGAGGTGGAAACTGACGGTCAAATCAGGAAAAATCAATTGAAGAAGATAAATAATAAAAAAAATGAACAAATAAAAAAGACAACAATATATATATATAGTTATATTTTACTGCTTATACGTGGGTATATTACGATACCCACATATATAAATGAATGGGCGACACCAACGGCCACCGGCCCCGTTGGCATCGTGAGGGAATAACAAAAGGACAGATGAGACCCAAAAAGCCATAACATTATAAAATTAAAAGAATACAAAGAAAAGGACAGATAAGACTTTGCAAACTAAGTTTGCGTAGTTTTTGTGAGTTGCGACCATGAAAATTTATATAAAATTATTCACCAGAAAGTACATATGTCCCACTCGGTGTTTTTAATGTGTTCCCTAGGAAAGAAACGTGTTGAAATAAAAAATTAGTATTTTGAAAATTTGTACATCCTCAGAGGCCAAAACCAATTCAGCAAGTGTTAAGATGTGTGTAAAAATAAATTTTTATATGTTTTTACGTGAAGTTGAAATCAGCTATCCCATTTTCCTGTCATCTTTACTGTCCAGCTAATAAAATTATAATATTTGTTTTTTTATGATTTTATAAAATACTAATATGTAAATTTTAAAACACATGTCATAATGTTATTGGCTGGATAGCAAGGGGGATAGGAAAAAGGACCGCTGATTTTAACTCTTTTAGGTGATATCGGAGAAAGAATGAGTGAACTTGAATGATGAAAATTTGTATAGTATAAGTACGTCCCACATGAGATGTGGCTGTGAAATATGAGAGAGAATAAATAAGATCGAAAAAATATGTGAAAATGTATAAAAAAGTAGGATAACACCCGCCTAGTTCACATGGCACACGGTGGTCAAATTGTCACATCAGCCAGTACCGCATTCATTGGGCTGTGTCATGCTGTACATTCCAATTCCAATTCCAATTGCACCAGATGAGAATCAGAAACGGTGAAAAAGAACGCCCGTCTTAACTTTTAACAACTGGCAGTTCTCTTCCAATGCCATTTCACTAAAGCCGAATATTCACCGAAAGGTAAAAGTAAGCAAGTAAAACAGAGAGAGAGAGAGAGAGAGAAATCAAACTGCGAAATCCTTAATTGGTTTCATTTGAAATCAAACGAATGAAACCGTACTAAACCAATCACTTAGAAGCGAAAAATTTTGCGTGAAAAATCAGGGACGAAAAGGAAATAGAAAAACTTACATGCATCGCAATTCCACAGAGAGAGAGAGAGAGAGAGAGAGAGAGTTTCCGTTTGAATCAGGTGACAATTATTTTCTATCTGGTGGAGGTTTCCGTTAATTTGGGAAAATAGATCTGCTTTTGGGGTGTGCACTACTTGCGGCAGCTGGAAAAAGCCGCGAAAATATTATGGACCAGCTGAGCGGCGGTTAACACTAAATGCCTTTGAGCTTATCAATATTGTCATTCTCTTTTAATTATTATTGTCATTTTGTTAAATTTCACACTGACGTGATTTACGCAACTTGTATCACAGTCATTATAGATCATGTTTCTTTCTTCATTTATTTATCCTAATATATAGGATGCATTTATTTTTAAATTATTAACTGCATCATATGTTTTCATTTAATGTATATTATTATCACTAAAATAGATTAGTTTAAATAAAATATCTAATAAATAAAATAAAAGGATATAATAGAAAAATAATCTTAAGTTTTATTTTTCTAATATTATTATTAATTATAATTTTCTTATTTATTATGAAAATAGAAATCAGTTATATTTATGGGATGGGGTACTAATATAGTTACCAACAATTGATGTGTATCATTTTATTTTTTATTTTTAATTGTTGCATATCATGTTAGTCAATGTCAAATAGACACGTGAGGCGGATGTCTATTCTATATTAAGGTAGCGAGGACCAATTCTGATATCCACTATTTAAGCAATTATGATCTCAAATTGTCACATATTTTAGTATTTTATAGATAACAGCTTGAGATATATACCATCTCAGTAATTGACAAGATAAGAGCATCTTCAATGTGAATATGGGTTGGAAATGTGGATTGGGATGACGTGGAGGGGAGAGGGAGAGAAATAGTTATTATTTTAATTAAAATTAAATAAAAAGGGGTATAGAAAAAACTAGCGGAAAAGTGAAAAAGGAATAGAGAAATAGAGATAAATTAAAAATAATAATTAAATTATAATGGAGGATGTGTAAATGAATGTGAATTTTGGAAGTGGGCATGGAAAGTGATGAAGAAAAAATATGATAAAAGAGAGAAAAGTTGTTTTAAAAAATAGAAAAATAGGAGAAATAGAGAAAATGTGGGACCCACTCGAAATTTATGTGTCGTTCTTTCTCGTCAAATCCACAATGTCTAGAAAGGATGCATTGGAGATACTCTAAGGAGTAGTAGAAAATCAAAATTTGAACTTGACAACATCAAAACAAATACTAGTAATGACAAATTACATTACAGTGTTCAAATATGTAACTATCATGTAAAAATGTACTTATCATGTGTATTATACACATATGCATGCATTTAAACGAAGTCATCAATGCGCATGTTGCTTTATGTGATTATTATTCAACAAGTTTTTTTGCCTTTTTCTTTTCTGAATTATGATAGGTACCATAATTATCTATCGATAACAAGAGATGTCAATGCTAATTGAAACTGACCAAATTATCATCTTAAATACTATTTTAAATGGAGGGTTAAGATAACAAATCTATTAGCACTACACCAATGCTTACCAGACATCATAATAATTTATGAATAATACTATTCTTTTTTTATAGATTTGATTTGATAAGAATTATTTGTCAAATATTAAATCTATTTCCATTCGCACATCCCTCGTTTTTATATCAATAATTAATACCATAGAGAGATTAAAAATGACATTTTAAGTAACATTTGATGTGTCATTTATTTATTGGTAACGAATAAGTGTTCAAATATTTTATTACTTAATTTAACTCTTCATCATCATCATTCAATAAAACGGCCACATTCCATTATCTCAGTTGACAATATCGCTTCAGATGGCCTTATAAAATTACTTATTTAATCAATCATTTAATTAGTCTCCAACTACTTCGTATGCATTTTTTTTTTTTTTTGGGATAAGAGTATGCATTGATATTTGACAGTTCAACAACACTGGGGTTTTCTCATTTCTCATCGTGTGATGAATTTAGTCCCACGTAGATATATACTCCGTTATTAGGTAATAACAAACGATCAAGTTGTTTTATTTCTAACCAAATAAATACTCGAGTGAATTATAATTTGAGAAAATGAGAGATTGGTGGTAGAGCCAGGAAATAGTTTGATTGGGGGCAAAAAAAAATTCTAACTTGGGAGTTAGGATGGGGGTCGACCCGCTTCTCTGGTTTCGGGAAATTCATTTACCAAATATCATTAAAGTAAAAAAATTTACAAAAGTTTGGTTTCAATGTGATTAGAAATTTCAACCCAACTAGTAGAAAAATAAATTATATACAACAAATAATATTATAATTTCAAATCAATCACCTTAATCATTAAATATAAATATAAAAATATTTTCAACGTGAAGAGTGAAGACTAATATCTTGTTGCTTTGATTTTTACTAATACAATAGATATACTAAAGATTGGTTTTTGCGACAATATATCCTCAATAACACTAAATGCAACTTTCTTGGAAACAACAAAAAAAAAAAAAAGTCAGAGCTTAGTGGGCTCCAAGGACCCCACAAGCCCCCGTGTGGCTCCGCCAATCTTTAGGCCATCCCAATGGCACAATGAATTGGGAAAATTTTTATGCCCATGAGAAACAAGTGATATTTACACAAAAACAACTCTCCAATGCGAGTTCATAAAGCATGTCTATAGTTGAGCCGGCCAAAAATATTTCAGATGGGAGTCCCAATCTAAACAGGCTGTCCCATCGCGTGACTCAGCAAATTGCACTTCTGCTAAGGAAAAACCAGTTGCGGCCTTTCTTTCTCTTTCTTCAATTTATGTTGGGACCAGGGACAATGGACATGAGTATTGCAGCTTCTTCCTAGTTCCTTCAATTATCCTGTGCATTTGGTAAACCTATTCAGAAGCATTTGGAAGACCCAAATTTTTAATTGCCATATTAGCTCCAATTGCTTATATGCATCGGAGATGGCCTTAGCATATTCACTTTCGCAATCTATTCTATCGAAACACAATTCAACTATGTATTTCATAAGATTTATTTATAACCTTTTACAGTTTTCATTATTTTTTACTGCACATTCACTCAAAATCACAATCATTTTTTTTTTGAACGGTAAAAATAGCTGAAACAAACAAACGCTAATTGAAGAAAATGATCCTTATTTTTCTTTTCCAAACAAATAAAGATGAATTAATATTATTAAAAAATAAATTTTAGTTGTATTTTTTCAAATATATTTTTATATTAAATAATGATAATATATATTTACTAATAATAATATATATTAAATAAAAATATAATAAAAAAATAAAATAAATATATAAATATAAATAAAAATTAATATATATTTTGAAATATATAAAAATAGAAAATAAATCTATTTTTATGGACCGAGGGTGTAGCAAATTAGGCCATAGACCCACAATTATTGGAGATCACGCCAACCTAATTATTGACCGCACACTCGGAGGGGTCGCTTCAATCATTTTCCCCGTGCACTGGTCCCAAGACTATTCCAATACCAAATGCATTGCATACTTGAATTTATCATAGTCTTCCAACCAAAGGCGGCGTTCGACGTTCCCATTGGTTATAAATATTTTTTTATTAAAATAATTTGAGAGTCATATTGGTAAATATATGAATGTGGTACATATTAAATATTTTTTAAAAATTAAAAAATTAATTTTGGAAATATTTCAATATCAATTAGTAGTAATTAAAAATATAATTCAAAATAAACTAATATTTAAAATAATCATTTAATGAGAAAAAATTAGTTTTAGAAAGACTTTAAATATAACTTTATTTTTTAAAATTCTAATTCAAAATATTAAATAATAAATATTTCTTATTTTTTTTAATCGTGCAAAAATTATAGGTTTTGATAGTTTTGCTTGATTACGTAAATTAGACTATTCAAAAATAGAGGGTATTTTTTATTTTTAAAATCAAATTGTGAGTAGTTAAAATTATAATTGGATTTATGTTTAATAATTTATCGATTTTTAAGTAAATAGTAATTTATTAATCTTTTTTTATATTAAAAATTGGAGTGTCACGTTAGCAAAGATGTCAGCGTGATGCACATTAAATATTTTTTAAAAATTATAAAATTAATTTTGGAAATAATCTAACATTAATTAGTAACAATTAAAAACATAATTAAAAATGAACCAATATTTAAAGCAAAAATTTAATGATAAAAAATTGGTTTTAGAAAGACTTTAAATATAACTTCATGTTTTAAAGTTCTAATTCAGAATATTAAATAATAAATATTTTTTTTTATTTTTATCATATTAAAATTATAGGTTTTGATAGCTTTGCTTGGTTACGTGAATTGGACTATTAAAAAATAGTTGGTATTTTTTACTTTTTTAATTTTTTAAAGTCAAATTGTGAGTAGTTAAAATTATAACTAAATTTATGTTGAATAATTTATCAAATTTTAAGTAAATAGTAATTTATTACTCTTTATATTATTACAATTGAAATTCCACTTTGGCGGATACCCTAGCCTATTGGCAGTGCTCGATATTACTACAAATTTAAGGTACATAAAATTAAGCATAATATTTCTTATACAATAGAGTTAAAATTAAGTAGCGATTACAGCTAATCATTAAAAATGCATAAAATCATAAAATTTAGAGTGCATAATATCCATTTCAGAAAGAAAAAAAGTGTTCAATGTAAATTTCACTATACCAACGAAAAAGGCAAGTTTTGATAATCAAAGAATTTGTATATATTCATTCCCAATGATTCGTTTACAATTAGCGTGTGTGCGTGTGTTAAAAAATAATTTTTATATTAATGTATGATATTTGAAAACTAATAAAAATATTTGAGTCGCTAATGAATATGCAAAGAATTTACGATTTTCAAAAAATTAATATTAATTAGAAAGTATTCAAGTGCATAAAAATTATAAATTAAAATTATAGCTATAATAATAAAAAATTAGTAAAGGATGTAAATTTATTGAAGGTAATACGAAAAATATAAGTCAAAATCTTGTAAAGGAAATCGTAGTATAAGTCAAAATAAGAATTAAAAAATAAATTATATTGAATTAAAAAAGAAGGAAAGAGAATTACATTACACAATTGTGCAATGGTGCAAACATGCGGCATTGCAAATGTGCAATGCTGTGTGTTTGCACTTTGCATTACACAATGTGCAATGCGCAAATGCATTGCACATCGTGCAATGCAAATGTTTCACTAAGAATAAAAATAAATTTTTAAAAAAAGAAATTGCACCCTATTAAATATAATTTAAGAGGGAAAATTATATTTGATCATGTTTTAGCATATTTATGATTAGTGATATCTTAATTATGTTATTAAATGCTTGATGTCTCGAAATTTTTGAAATTCTTATTACCATTAATTCAATGAAAATTGAAACAAAATGTTAAAATCGACAAATAATGTTATTGGAAGTCTTGATTACTGGTAGTGATAAGTAGTGATGTAAAATTAATTACAACCTCCGTCCCATAAATATAATTTATTTATATTTTCATAAAGATTACGAAAAATATAATTAATGGTATTGGAAAAGTAAAATTTAAAATTATTTTTCTAATATGCCTTCTCACTAATTAGATATTTTATTTCAATTACTTTATTTTCATGATAATAATGTATATTAAATAAGGGTATAAAAGCCAAGTAATATTTTAACTATATCTTTAAAAAGAATGTGGGCTAGATTTTGGGACGGAAGAAAAAAGAATAATGGACTATATTTTTGGGACGGAGGTAGTAATTAACTAACAGCTAAATATCTTAAATATTGTACTAGAAAAAAAAACTATCTTGAATGTTAGATTTTATATAACAAATAAATTAATGTCATATTACCCCTTATCCTTCACTAATAATAATTATGAATAAATTTTTTTGAAAAATTATTATGAATAACATTGATCATACTCCCTTCGTCCGACAAAGATGGTCCACTAGTTATTTTCACACCTTTTAAGAAAATTATAGTTGATTAAGTTAAAATATTAAATTTTACATTATTTTCCACATATGCCCTTATATATAATTAATTGTTTGAAAATACTTTTAATACATAGGTAGTTGAAAGTATATGAATTATGGACATAGGTGGAAATGAAAAATAAAAAATATGCTAAATGTTATAAGTTGATTATCTTTTAAAGATAGACAAAAATACTATAATGGACTATTTTTTGTGGGATCGAGGGAATATTATACTTTAAAAAAAAACATTGATCATATTATAATTATTGAGATGTTGGTTATATTATTGTGTGGTATTTTTGTAGTGCCATCGATGGCACCTTTCAGGCCCGATTCAATGTCTGTTTTGAAATTCAGGGCTAGATCTAGAATCAGTATGTGGAGGGAGAGCTCTAGCAATTTTGAAAATTTTCTAGCGACACTGTGGAGGCCGGTTAAAGTTTTGACCATAATTTTGGCCCAAAATTTGACCAAATTATAGCCAAAACTTTGACCTGCCGCCATTGCGTCACCAAAAAATTTTCAAAATTATTGGACCACCCACTCGCCGTGCTGATTTTAGATTTGGTCCCGAATTTTGAAACCGACATCGAATTGAACCCGAAAATGCCATCCATAGCACCTTACTAGATATTGTGTAATCATAAATACTTGGCGGCTCTTGATTTTCTAAACTCGTAATCCATCCGTCCATGAAGATAGGCTTGTATTCATTTTTTGTCTGTCTCAAATTATAGTCCATTATCTTCATTTAATGTGTATTTATCTTTTGTTCCTAATATACCCTTATTTAATAGATTGAATTTATTATATTTTTCTATAACATTAAATGATTATAAAATGTATATTTGACAAATGGTGTAAAATTTACTTTTCCTAAGTGCATTAATTGATAATTTTTTTAATGGTATATTGCAAGCTAAATATATTACACAAGAATATATTATTCAATTATTTGAAGTACAATCCATTCCAATCTCGACTTGAGGCTTGCACAATATTATTAATAATATTTACAGAGTTCGAATCTTTGGACTCCTGCTAGTTATGAGAGGTTCTGACACATTGAAATTGACAAATTTGACCAATGAACATTAATCGATCGTGATGAATTTATTCAAATTAAGGTTTTTCATTAAAATACTCACTAAATCTTAATTATATTATCATCAATATTCGATCAATCGTAGCGCATGTTGAGATATTGGTTACCAAAGAATAATGATTTAAGAATATTGAAATTTGTTTTTGAACAAGTAGAAATATGGAAGACGAACAAGCTCAGATTGCCTCAATTCTTGCGGTCATTGATGAAATTTTGATTAATGTTGTACTAAATAATAAGTTCTTAATTTAATATAATTATTAAATCTTAATCATGTCATTGTAGTGATTCTTATTATTGTTAATTAATGAAATTTCACTATCCGTGATTTTATGGCGACCACATCAAATGTGGGTACCTTGAACAATACCCATAAATTTTCCGCAAGTTCATACTACCTTTGTAAAAAAAAAAGTATAGTCCATTTTTCTTTTTTCTACCGTTCCAAAATGTAAGTCATATTCATTTTAAGACGTAGTTAAAATATTAATCTTATATATTCTCATTTAATATACATTATTATTATTAAAATAAATTAGTTAAAATAAACCATCTAATAAATAAAAGGTCAAAAGGTCACATTAGAAAAATAATACTAAGTTTTACTTTTCCAATAATATTAATTATATTTTTCTTAATTTTTGTGAAAATGGAAATGAGTTATATTTATGGAACAAAGGTAGTAATTTCTCAATCATATGAAAAAAGTAGCACAATATTTATTTGATATGTGATCAGCAATTTTATACGTTTAATATATATATATATATATATATATATATATATAAAGATGATGATTAATTTTTCTTTAAAAATAAATAATCTATGGACATGGTATGACCATTAACGGTCCAAGTTGCTCGATTGAGCGTATAATAATACTAAGAGTGGTGATTTTGACACCCACCCATTTAATCCTTACACCCACATTTTTTTTAAAATTTTTAAATTTCCGATTTTAGCCTTCGGAAGGTGGGTGGGGGAGAAATTTGGACCCTCGGCCGCGGTCGGCCGAGGATCCAAAAATGACCTCGGCCGTCCTTGGCCGAGGTCCCCCATGTGGACCTCGGCCAAGGCTGGCCGAGCCCCATATGTCATTTTTGGATCCTCGGCCGACCCCGCCGAGGGTAAATTTTTTTTTTTTAAAAATTTGGTTGATAATGTAATTAATTAATATTTTTTTATATTATTTTTTGATTTGGAGAAGGAAGATGTGATATATGAGTTGGATCGAACGGGACGAAAAATCGCACTTTATAGATTTAGTGACCGAACTCCATTTATTTTTAATTTTATTTCATCACCATTTTCATTTTATTTTTTAAAAAATGCACTTATTTTATTTTATGATAAATTTAAAAAAATTTATTTTAAAAATAAATTTTTTAACAAATAAAATTAAAAATTTAAATTTAAATTTAAATTTACTCCAAAATTAGAAAAATGCTAATTTCACTGCCTAAACGCACTCAGATGCCCAAAATCCATCGTACGTCATTGCAATGCAATGAGTTCAACTCGTGGCATCGAGCTACCCCAAATCGATATATTATTTATCCAAAACTAATTCGAAGTACTAAATCTACGAAATACTATTTCATAAAGCTCGATCCAAGTCATACATCACATATTTCTTCCCCAAATAAAAAAATAATATTAAAAAATTAATTACATTTAAAAAATTTAAAAACAAACAAAAAAAAACAAAGAGAGCCTCGGCCGGCGATGGCCGAGGCTCCTCAAAGGGGCCTCGGCCAAACCTGGCCGAGGTCCTCAAAGGGTCCTCGGCCAGTATTGGCCGAGCTCCCTTTGGGGGAGCTCGGTCATCCCCGGCCGAGGCATTTTTCTACTCCCCACACCCACCGTTACCGTATTACACGAGGGTAAAATTGGAAAACGGAAAAAAAGTGGGTGCGAGGGAGTAATTACGTGGGTGTGAATAGTAACACTCTAATACTAATCAAGTATGGCGTTAATTACTAATTTAATTGATGTAAAATATTTCCCTTAAAAAAATACGTAACTTATGTAAAATTGAACAAGCGATCTATGCATGCAAAACACGTTATTTGATATGGGTATTATTATATATTGTAGAATGGCGTATATCAATTTCATAAAATATGCATATGACTACGTAGAATTTTATAAAATGAACAGGATAAATAAATTTATTAATTTTTCATTACGAAACTCTTCATGTAATAGTCGTCTCTTCAACAAAATAATTTCATTTTTTCAAAGTAATATATTTTTCATATAGTATATATATTAATTATAATATGTTCTTCGTGATAAATAAATTCGCATGTCAAAAAATAGAGTAAGTTTTTAATTTTTTTATTCGACATGCAGTAGTGATTAACATCCAGTTGGACAATTCAACCCTCCAAGTAATCCATGCCAACTCACCGAAGAGAGGACAAAATATGAAGGGGTATATTTGACATTATACACTGGAAATCCATGTCCAGGTGTTCCATTTTTGAGGCAAACTCGTTCTTTTGAATTGAGAAACAACCGCAGAAGCAGAGGCTCTTCCGTGCTTTCAATTTCTCTCTCTATACTCTCTCGTTATTTTCCGGCGAATTTCGCATTTTCTCTCCCTAAGCTTTCTCCATGTCACAATTACATCCAAATTCTATACCAAATTTTCATTTAAGATAATTAATCTTTTATCTTTTCTTTTTAATTAAATTTTTTTCCGAGAGTTTTACCCTTTGTAATATACTTTATTTACCGAATTACGTACATATAAAATTTTATTTTCATTTAACTGAGGAGTGGACAAATCCCTAGGGTGCGCCATTGCAATCGAAGCTCATCAGAGTGTTTCTCAGGCAAGTTTAAATTCTTACCGTCGTAGCCATCTCACTCGATTTTCATTTTTTGTTCCGGATTAATTTCCGCATTTTACATTAGAAAAATAAAATAAAATAAATCTGCCATCTTTTGATGATTTCGTAGATTTTTGTTTTATGCATTTTACTTAATTGTCAGAAAATTGTCATCTCATTTGGATGGGTTTGCTTTGAGTGGAAGAACGTGATTTCTGTGGAAGATTGATTTCAATGTGGATTCATGTTCATACCTCTTTAACTTTATTTCGTTTGTATTTTTGCATGTGGGTTGTGTTCTATTTGATCTCTGTTCCGTTAACTGTACATGGTTCTTATATTTTAATATATGTATATGATTGAACAGATACAGAAATGGATAAAGGTGATGTATATATGGACATCACTCAGAAACACCCTCAAGGTTCAACTTACATTCCACCATTCGCACAAGAAGAATTGCCCTTTGTAGCTACGGCTGCAAGCGTTATGAACATTCATAACGAGAATGGGACACGGGAACAGACTAATTATAGAAGCAATTCAGATGATGACCTTGATGTTCAGAGTGAGATGAAAGAACAAATCAACTCTACAGCTGATGTACAACAGGCAATCAATGCTAAGGGTGATGTTAGTGACCAGATCAATGTAGAGAGTAAAACTGTGGATCAAGCCGATGTTACCAATTTAGAAGAGAAACCAATTAATGCCATGTATGAAATGGATGAACAGAATATTACTGGTGGTCAGGGCCAAGCGGAAAATCCGGTTGAGAATGATACAAAGGGTAGAAATTTTGTTGAAAATCTGATGGATGAAAAACTGAAGAAAATGTTCTGGAGGAAAAATTTTCCAACGAAAATGTTAGCGAAGATGGTGGGGAGGATACAAATAATGTCGTTGATGAGGCAGCACATCCGACAGGAAATGGTAATGTGGGAAATGGTCTTGTTGGGAACAAGCAGCTTCCAACAGGATTATTTGAAAATGAAGCTTTTCAAAGTGAGAGTTTTGTGCCAGATGAGGACCCACAGAGTGAGGACGAAGAAATGATAGATGCGATTAATAATGCCAATGATGGAACTGCTAGAAATGAGATAAACGAAGGGGCTACTGAAGTTGCTTCCCTTGGAGCTACAATGGATGATAATACTAAATCAGGGGAAACTGTATCGGACCATGAAATTGGCAATGCTTCCCTTCCAAATCATCACGAAACTGCTATGGCCAGTTCTGTGTTCAAGTATTCAACTCCAAAGGTGGGAGATTCAGGTGGAAAAACATTCAAGGCCTTTTTTAGTCAAGCAAAGGTACTTCACAGTCATGCAGTAAAAATAAGAGCAGCCAAGAGTAGATAATGACTGTAAGATTGTAAAAGATATATTTGTTCATCCTTCTTACCTTTCAGATGGCAGAGGGTGATGAGGGAACACCAGAGGATCAAGCAGCATTCATCAGAGAACTCGAAGCTTTTCACAGGGAAAACGCGACAGATTTTAGACCGCCTAAGTTTTATGGGAAGCCACTTAATTGCCTGAAGTAAGTTTGTTCTCGTTTTGATTTTATGACATGCATATTTTCCGGTTAATCTTTATTACTTTACTTCTTGGGCTGTAGGTTATGGAGAGCCGTGATTAGATTGGGAGGTTATGATCGGGTATGCATGCCAATCATTTTAGTTCTTTATTGCTGCTCATTTAATTATAGACATTAACCATAAAAGTTCAGACGATAGAAGATCAGAATCTTTGAGATTTTGGAGTATAATTAAATGTTTCAGAAAATAAGTTGCCAATGTTATACATGGGACGTTTTATTTTTCTTAATTTTTAGTTTGACCCAGATTTTGGCATTATAGGTCATGAAGTATGTCTTGCGACCACATTTATTCTTTTTTGTCTTGACATTAATGAATTTCATGGATATGGATAGGTAACAGCGGCAAAGTTGTGGAGGCAAGTCGGAGAGTCGTTTCACCCTCCAAAGTAAGGTTCTTTCTCTGCGTTACATTATCTTGTTTTACGGGTTTCAAATTTGCAAGCCTTGTTCGCACAAAATTAAAAAGTTTTGGGAACTCTAATACAAATGATCCTCTTTTGTTGTATAGGACTTGCACTACTGTTTCTTGGACATTCCGCATTTTCTATGAGAAGGTAATATCGCCAAGTTAGGTGTGCATTTTATTCTTGTAACTCTCTTTTAGCCATTAGCTTTTGTATAGTCGGTCTCATTCCCCTCTCTCTGCTCACTCTTTCTGATGCTCGTGAGTTAGGCTCTGTTGGAGTACGAAAGACATAAGAGGAAGAGTGGCGAGATTGACTTTCCGGTTGCTACCCCTCCTGAAGCTTCTGTTATTGACAATGATGTGAGTCTGCATTTCTTTTTGTTGTATTAATTCAATGACATGGACTGTTTTGATTGGATGAGACAACTAAAGGGACATGAATTTAGACTGCAGATATGGACTTGTTTTGCATATCTTGAATCTATAGAAGTTAGTGTATGTTACATAGTTTGAATTACATTCCATATTATTGCAATAGCGTGGACTGTTTTGATTAGCCGAGATAGTTAAAGGGGACTGAATTTAGACAACAGATGTGGACTTGTGTCGCATATCTTGAATTTATCGAAGTTAGTCTATGTTACATAGTTTGAATTACATTCGATATAAATTACGCAGGGAAATGGCTGTGAAGGATCGGGATCAGCGCTAGTCAGGGCTAGAAGAGATGTTGCTGCTCTTGCGATGCAAGGTTGGCGTGGACAGAGTCATTATGATTGTGCCGACGATGGGGAGCCAATTGTAAAGGTAAAAGTACACCAGAATTTGTAGTCTCTTTAACACATCTACTGAGTCGGTCATTTCTAATATAATACCGTTATTCATCTCATCACAATTTCTGTTATTTTGAAAGGATAAGTATCCAAACAGTATGGCAAAGCGCGAGAAAATCGTCAAAAGTATTGGTAAGGTTACTTTGTTTTAAATATTCTACTATTAGCACCATTTTACTTCACCAGAACTTAGGATACGTTTTCTGGATAAACGGAAAGCTGAATGCTGTCTGGTTTATGCATTCAGGCTCGCTTAAACAAAAGAGACCAAATGAAGTCGAGCATCCAGTGAAAGCAGCACGTGTGGAATCATTTAAGCAGTTAAGGATTGCTATTACTTCGCTTTATCTTAATTAGACACACTAAAACATTTATCTAACAAACATCTGACAATTTGCTGTTTTGTATGTTCTTTAAAGTTTAAATTTGAGAACCTAAGGGATATTTGTCAGAAATTCCTCGTGTATGCTTTTGACACCTCCCTGTACATTATTTTTGTTTCTACAAGCACAAGGAATGTCATGGAAGAGAATTGAGATTTTCGATCCCAATGTATGCCCCTAGGCAGTTTCATCCAATCATAATAATCCACATCATTAAATTAAATTAATATGCTGGCGTATATGTGGACCGTTTTGATTGGACAACCTAGGGTAGGTCTGGACTCCATGAAAGCTTGAAAAAGATATAGTCTGATTAGAAAGATTTAAACTCTGATAGAACTGCTGATTTTTCCACTGGCCATTGTTTCTTTTCTGAATTGTTTTGCTTGTTCTTTGGCAGGATATTTACATCGGTTGTTGACGTTGGACCCCCTGCCGATTGGGTAAAGGTCAACATACGCCAAACTGTACGTTTCTGTTAACTCAGCAATTCTCTCGCTCTTTAAGTCAACTATTGGAGGATAATGAATTCTAAGAACATCTCCAATGGTATTTCTCGTTTTGCATAGCACATCAGAAAGGAAATTGAGAAATGAAAGAAAGTGTCTCCAATGGTTTTATAAATTGAGGAGTTAGTGGAACATGTGGCAAATTACTACGAGTTTAGTTTTTAAATTAAGGAGAGATCATATAAGAAATAAAGTAGTGGGGTGAATAGACGGTGTCTAGCACACCATCAACATCTAGACGGTATTCTTGACATCCTCTATTTGTTCACTTGACACCTAAGCATTTTGGGATGACGTGGCTAGACAAGCTCTACAATTCACATCCCATTGGAGATGCTCTAATAACGAGTGGTTCTCTGTGTGCAGAGAGATTGTTTCGAGGTTTATGCTCTAGTTCCTGGGCTTTCGCGTGAAGAGGTATGTATTTTGAATTTATCTAGTATTTTTAGGATTTATTTCACGATACTAGTTACGTAATATCCACACATGTAACTAGCATAGTTGTTCCATAATTTGTGCATTAAATGAAAGTTGTTGTTTTCTTGTATACTAACCGGATTTCGTAACTCTAATGTCATATTTCTGACCAATGGATCGGATCGTTATCCCCAACTTCTTTGGGGGGTAACTCTTCACCATCCACGTGTTCAATTCTCATCATTCGTGCTCATACCTAAAATGATATTATCCTCCTAAAGTTACTTTTTAAACCTCAATGTTAAAAGATTTAATTAACTTATTTTCAAGTTTAATAATACAAAATTAAAATTTACTTGTTTACTTATTTATAGCATTGGATTCGTTACTTGGCTTAGTGTCATTTCATATTATTTGAGTTTAGGAAATTATCCCTTTTGTTGAGAGCTTCGAATTCTAGATAGAGATGGAAAGATGACAAATGAAGGTAAAATTGAAATTTGATAATTGAGAGAGGTGGTTTATGATAAATTTGTAAGCGGAGAAGCGTTTCTTATATTCTCAAAGCATCAAGAGATATATCTCATATTACCATGTAGCTTTAGATTTAACATAATTTGACTATGAATCTACTCATATTGAATTTAGTTTTGTTTTTGTATGTATTCCATATGATGTGGAAGATGTGATTGTTTTCTATGTTGGTGGTATTAGGTGCGAGTTCAATCTGATCCTGCCGGTCGCTTAGTGATAACAGGCGAGCCCGAGCAACCGGAGAACCCTTGGGGTACCACACCATTCAAAAAGGTATATTATGTCTTCAGACTTATTTCACAAATATATAATGGCCTATATTTCATATTGATCACATCTCCACAATACATGCTCATCAAGGTGATATCCGAATGGGAAAATTAGTTCATGGATGTGTACCCTTGTATTTAATTTTGAAAGGTAAGGCCTTGAACAGAACTAATGTGGAACTACCTGATTGTAAAGCTTAAGCTGATGAGTCAGACCAAATTTATAAGCAACATTTATTTATTATTTTCTTATTACAGCATACTATGTGAACAATTCATTTCAATGTTCTTTGAGCAAAATTTCAATTTATTGTCATGTGTTTGCATTATATCACGTTGAACTGCTCGATTCAAATTTTTAGGTTGTTAGATGAGAGTAAAAGCTTGTTTGTTACAATGTCAAACAAAAGTCCTTTTTTCAATTATTATTTTCAGTCACTCATTTAATTGATTAAACAATGTTTTTAATTAGTTTACACCACTCTTCCTTATTTTTCATCCACACATTTAAAATATTATTTGTACGAAAATCTCTATCAAACATACCTAAATGTATATCATTTAAATATTATTTTCAGGTGGTCACCTTACCTGGCAGAATTGATCCGCATACAAGCTCTGCCGTCGTTAGTATTCATGGGCGTCTCTTCGTTCGAGTTCCCTTTGAGCAGCCTAATGCATAACTTCAAGAATGGTTTGTTAACATTTTTGACAGGAGTTTACATTTGTCACAAGCAACAAACTCGTGCCTAAGTTTGTAACTTTGTGAATGTTTAGCTTTGAGAACGATTTTGCAAGCCGGTGTGTTTTTAGATTCTTTGTTAAAGTTAGAGAATGAAAATATTAGTGCGACTGCTGTTAACTCTGGAGGCTTTTTTGGCTACGGCCGCCCCAATTGCTTAGGTTCAACTCAATACAGGACTACATAGTTGGATTTCTATTTTCATTCATCTATTTCAGCTTCTTGGATGGTTTTTTGAGCTTGGTAGCTTGTGTAGCTATGACACATTTATGACGGCATCAATGACACAACGTGTCATTAAAGGTGAGTGTGCATGATATGTGTATTGTCGTAATCTAGGTAAAATGAGCTCTTGATAATTGACAATGCTATACGAATACCCACTTGTGTTGTTGGAGAGAGAACGCCGGGGGGCAGGGGGGGTTGTTGTATCCCCCTCTCACAATAAGTAGAAGATAAAATGGTCATTCTGCTATATGGATCCAGTGTGGTACACTCTGTTGTACACATATATGATTTTTTCTTGATAGAGGTATGCGTCTCCGTGGCAATATTTGAAATTGTTGCTCACATTTTCGAAGTTGATGCCAGTGATGATGACATTACATCACATCTCGATTATTCACTCGATGCCTACACTAAATTTTTTTTAGGGATGTCCTCTAATAGATTTCAAATTTTGGTGCTTGTATGTGACAAAGTTTTAAATTTTGTTAAATCAGTGAAATGAAAATTTGAAATATTGGTAGAGAAAATTGACTTTATAAGTTGAGTATATTGACTTTTGAGAAGCATGTATGTCGGCACGTAAACAAGAGAAATTATCATTAAAATTGAAATTCTCGAATTGTGTGATAAAAAATAAGAGAGGATATATTAAAAAATATAAAATAATTATCAAATTAATGAGAGTGGTGATTGAAAAGAATGAAAGAGAAAAAGTTAATAAAATTCAATGTGAATCAAACGAGGCAACAAAAATATGAGCTGAATATGATTTTGTGGAAAAATAGATTTTATCAGAAATTTAGGGGAAAGCTTTTAGATAAATTTATCATAGAGTAACGAATATAATTGAAACTATCCATGATGCAAAATATGAAATTAGATATTTTGTTAGACAGAACTTAAATAAACTAATTTGCATTGTTCAAGGGGAAAAGAAGCAAAAATTCTTCTTCCAACTAAGATACGTTGTATGAATTTCGCTCGTACTTCTTGACTCAAGATGTGTACCTTGATGTGTCCTCGACTCCAAGCTACAATTATCAAGTTGACTTGAGGATAATTTAAAAGGAAACAAGAAAAGGAAAATAATCAATGATTAGCTATTGAAGATATATGGTTTATAGGACCACACTGTGTCCCACTTGGACTGCAGCATTTAAGCCCGATCGAGATAATGAAAACCTCCCAACAAACAAAGCCCAAGCCGCACACATTGAAATGTGTGCCATATATGACTGCGTACACATCAAAGTTATGGACCACACCCAACCGAGTCCTACAACTTGATGGTGTGGGCATTTTTTGGTTTTTTTTTTAAATGGATGATGTGGGGATGTTCTTCATTTTTTTTTTTAATTTTTATTTTCAACTACTTTTTGATTGATTTAACAGTGTCTTTAATTTTTTATACAACTTCCCTTTACTTTTCATCATACATTCAAATCACTTTAAAATATTACTCTCAAATTTAATCTCTATAGAACATGCCCTGAATGACTATCAGCTACCTATGTCACGGTTTTACAAACGCATTAAGATTTGTTGTTTCATTTTTATTTTAATTTTTTGCATTCAATTACAATAACCTTCCTCTTATATAACAAAGTATATTAAAGTATTTCTAAGAGACTCTTTATTTGGAAAATCTTCTTTAATTTAAAGAGCCATTATTAAAAAAAATGAGCTACAACAAGCTCTTTATTTTAGCTTTTAAGTTCAGTGGGTGAGTTTTGACTCTCCAAATTTGGAGAGTCAAACCCTCTCTATCTGGTTTTTTATTCACTACATTTGGGGCATGTTAGGTTTTTATTTTTTACAAATTTTTTATACATTTTTTCTAAATTTAAATTTGATCAAACCAATTACATCCATATATCTCGTGTGATCTACATGTACTAAACAAATCTCCACCCTTCAACCCTACTTATTTTCTCTCCGACTTCACATATAAAAATCCTTAAAAATTTCAATCGTAACATGGGCAAAATGTATTCGCAGTTCTAATAATATTAATTTATTACTTTTTGCCACTTTCAAGATTAATTGTCTTCCCCCCACCCCACAAAGATATATCTAATTTAACTTTCGCAAGGATTAAGAAATTATAATTAATATTTTTTGGAAAAGTAACTTTAGTTATATTTTTTCAATTATTCCTTTATATTAAATAATGATAATATTTTTTTCACTAACAACAATGTATTTTAAATGAGGCATAATAGGAAAAATGAATAAATTAAATGGACATAAATAGAAAGTGGCTTATATTTTGAATGACCGAAAAAGGAAAACAACCCGATCTTCACGGGACAGAGGAAGTAAAATTCAATACATATTTACATGCAAATATAAAGAGTGTGCTGGAGGAGATAAAAAAATTTGGTCTCTAAATTTAAAATGCTCTTTATTTTTCCAAAAAATACTCTTTAAATATAAAGAGCCTCTTGAAAATGCTCTTAATTTGATTATGTAAACTATTTTAAGTAAATCAAACAGCTAAGGCCATGAAGTATGATACCCAGATATGGACATTATATTTAAACACTATAATAACCTATAAGAAATTGCAGGAATCAAAGTTTGATAGTATTATTTATCAACATTAATACTGACAAGATGAACATGCGTGATGAGACAATTTAACATCGATTGTATGTTGTCCGTTAATGTTTATACACTAGAACGAGATGGGCATTCTATTTTACATGTTCTTAATGACAGCTGATGTTCAAGAACAACACTGATAATTGATTACCTCTATTTAAAAATTAAATAGCAATGCTCTTTCATACAAGGGTTTCTTGGATTCCCTAATATTAGGTATGAAAGAAAATTTTGTATTATGCTGCAAAATGTTTTGCCATTTTTGAAAAATGAAGATAGAAATATTCCTTAATTATCTGGTATGAAAAAGATTTACAATGATAGAATTTCAAAATAAGTGGTAGAGATGGTCTCACTCCTCAGATCTTGTTGTTTCTTTCGGCTGCATGCTTGCTAGAAGATGATGTAGAATCATCCAAAAAGACAAATTAAATTACATTTCATTGCATGCAGGAAATAAATGTAAATTTAGCAACTTCCAAATAAGAACATAAGTGCATGTTTGGAATGACATTGTTAAAATCTAAAAACATATCTTATATATCTTAAATAGTAAAAGCACTCTTAATTAATTAAATTTATGAGTAAAAACAAATACTTTGTTTTTTTAATACCAAAAAAGAGATTTAGCTGAATTTCCATGGGCTTTCCTAAGAAAGCTCTAATTGAGTTATACAGGCAGTTGTAATACAGCATCTGATGAAACTTAAGAAATAACAAAACATAATTATTAATACATTAAAAATTAAAGCATTGTTTAGATTTATATCCAATCAATTAACAGCTAGCTTTTTGACAAAAAATTTATTGGCAAAAAATTTATTATTAGCAAAGCTAACTAATTATGTGCACCTCAGGGGAAATATTACTATTAGAAACTCTACCTACAACAGTTGTGTCAAACAGACCCCCATGCCTCTTTTTTTTTTTTTCTTCGTTTAATCCAAACTATGGCTACTGAAATCACTTATTCATGTAAAAATTAACAAAAATGAGCAGCATCCCCTTGTTGGGTGTTTTTAGGAAGCTTTGAAGCTAATGAACCTAACAAGATTCCAAGAAACATGTTCCATTTTTTCTTTTTCAAGTTTCAATGATTCAAAGTTGCAATTTCCAACATTTTACTCCACACAAGTGACTCTCTTTTAGATTAATTTTGTCCTGGGAAATGGGCTTTCTCACTTTTTGCCTATTTTAGGGAAGAATTGTTGGAAGTGAAGAAGAATCCCCCCTTTTTTCCTTTATCCAAAGCTTGAATCACAAGTTCATTTTTTAACCAGCCTTGTTAATAATGTCCCTTTCAAGCTGAGATGACTAGATGATGAGGGTGCCAAAGAGGCATCCCCTACTATTTGGAAAAGGGGGGAGAAACCCTAATTCTAGAAGGGTGACCTAGCTATCAAGCTACTTATGTTTTCATCCAAGATTCTTAAACACTTGTTGAATCATCCATATATACTATTCTAGCTCTCATCTATAAATGTAATATCTAATGTCTACGTTGGTATACACATTTATTCTATCACATACATGTTATCACATACATGTCACTTCTGATAATCCTACTCTGACATAATATAATCACTTCAATATCGTCCAACGCTGAACAAAGTAACATGATTCAGTAAGTACAATGAGTTGTCTCAATGTTGACATTAGAATGCTTATGCACTTCATAAACACTTGGTTGGACGTAGCTTCGGTTCATTAGCACTTCAAATATGAGAAACTTTCGTGTTGAATTATGTAATGCATAGGTAGGTCAAGTTAAATTGTTCCTTGATATTGTGATGCATGCACAATATCCCATGTTTGGATAACTATGCATTTTCTGTCTCGTCTAAAAGTTTAAACTTGGTGAACAAATCAATTCCCTCAACTAGTGCACAATAATGGTGTCAAATCTACTATGTCTCCATCCATTTTTTTATTATTATCCTTTTAAATGGAGATATGGCAACTTGCATGGTATCCCAGCAGGTAAATTATGTAAATTTTATGTCACCTTTTTAACTTTTATGCTATGTGTGTCTGCTAATAGAGAAACAAAATTAGACCAATATTTTTATGTAAGATGCATGGCCCTCAAAGAGAGAACAAAACAAAGTATACCCATTAGTGCCCAACCAAACTCCCCTCCTTAATTGGGGCATCATTCTAGCTTCAACTTTTAGTGCCATATATTAGAGGCAAATTCAATATAGAATTAGAGTTTCATGGAAAATTAGCCAATAGAAAGACCCCAAAAATCGAAGACATTAGACATGGACTGAGGATACATTAAGTCCTTGTATAATTCAAAGCAAAAGAATAATATGAATTCTAATAAAATGATGATCAAATCGAGATTTATTGCAGTTAATATATGTGGAATGCATTTCCTGGATTACAAATTAGATAAAAGATAAATCAAGAAACTTCTAATTTGCATAGCAGTGTTTTTAATAAATAGACAAGTTTAAATTTTTTCTTGACGGGGATATATAAAATCCAATTTTTCAATTAATCTATAGGATAGAAACAGAATGAAAAGATACATATTATTATTGACCCACTCTGTTTTAAAAAGATCTGTATTTAGATAGTCTTCTTGACAATGTTTATATTTATTCTGACTAGATTAAGTAAATTTATAATTCTAGATCGATGTGATGCACATATCTTAGAAGAATTTTTGTAGACGTAGGTCATAATATACTTCAGTTTATGTGACAACATTTTCAATACAATGATCCGTGTCACATTGAATGTGCTCTTAGAACACTACTAACGCAACACAAAATTAGACATGCAAATTCAAGTTCTCATACATCAGGCAAAGGCAAATTGAAGTAATTCTACTAAATATTCATATTAGCAATTTCAAGATTACAAGCAAACCAACTAAAATTTGAGAGTAAAGACAGAAAAAAAGAAAGATATCCAAGCAATACATTGTACATATGAAACTACTAACCTTAGAAATATATATTGCTCTAATTTTCTCCCTTGATCTTTAGAAATCTCCACTCGATTTTTAGAAATCAAAGATACAGAGATACGAGCCTAGACAATAGATCCTGTTCAAGTAAGTCGTCTTCTCCGCTTGATCTTGATCTTGATCTTGATCTTGATCTTCATAAAGTGCAAGAAATTACCAACCTTTTTGTTTTCACTCTACCTAAACCAATGCTAATTTTGGGCGTAAAACCCCTCCTTTTCCTAACTCGGATCATCCCAATTTCCATTAAGTAAGCTGGAAATTTTGCTAAGGCAAAGTAGTGTTAAAATGACGGTCTTGCAGAACTTCCAGTACCCCACCCTCCAAACAAATCGGTTGCGAACGGAAAATTCGGGTGCTCGCCTCCACCTGAATTCAAGAAAGAACCACCACCGTTGCCACCATTTCCGCCACCCTCACTAACATGTCCACCGCCAGCCGTAACGCTCGATGATTGAGAAGCAGCAGGTGGAGTATGAGCAGCTCCTTCTTCCTCCAACGGCAGTCGTTCAAAAACCGCATTTGCAAACGAAGCCGCCATTAAAACCACGGGACCCGAAGCCATCAAGGGTCCCACAACGCTGCCACCGACCACCTGACCCTGTCCACCAGACAAGAATATCGACAAGCCACCAGCACCCGGCGGTGCAGGAGGCGGAAGCACCGTCCCAGAGAGCGAAAGCAATTCAAATCGTCCATGCAGAGTCACCACATTCCCCGGCGGCGCAGCCGGTTGACGGAGGGTAACGTTCGACACCGTACCACTACCGCTGAGAACACAAACCCCTCTTCCTCTGCGCCGTGCGTAAACCGACACATTCTCGACTATATCACTACCAGCTGAAACTTCAAGAACGTGGGCCCGTAGCGCATTTGGGCTATCCCTCGTCACCACCACCGGCGGCTTCGGCTTGTTCTTGGAACCGGGAGGACGGCCTCGGGGGCGGCGGTTGTGGGTGGGTGTCCCACCGGAGCTGGTGGTAGCTGCCGTGTCCGTATCTGTTTTCTGATCCTTGTCAGGGGAGTCTCTGGAATCTGATGGCTGCAGCGGCGGCGGAGGATCCACCGCCGTCACGAGCGGAGATGGTCTCTGCAAACGGAGGTCGGAGCTGAGAAGCTGATGAACGTAGCGAGAACCCGAGCCCTGTTCGTAACCCGCCATTTCCACATCTACTCCGAGATCAAATTTTGCACAGATGATTTAACAACCAAGAAACAGAGTATTCCAGATCTTGAATTCGAATCCCAAAATGGATTTGATTTAATTTTTTCTTCAACAACTACTGGTAATGGTTGAATGTCAGCAGAATTTAATCAGTAGTCACCGGTCCACTTCATCAGACACCCAACTTGGATAGAAAAAACCAAATAAAGAATCAATTCAACTCAGAACAGCTTTCAAAGTCAAATAACAGCCACAAGATCGATCTAAGCAGTTAAAATCTTCAAACTATGTGCAAAAAGATTGAATTTTTGTTATCCTTAAAAATTTTCTGTTCTTCGAGTTGTTGGAGCAGGAGAAGAAAGAGCTGGGAGGTTGAAGAATACTTACAGATGAAGCAAAAAAAAAATGAAAAATATTGAGAATTATTCTGAGTAGTCAGAAGGTGAGAAGATGGGGGATGAGGTGAAATGAAGTAATAATAAAGAAAAGAAAAAGAAGGAATATTTATATGAGCAGCACAGTGCCACAGGCGTAACACTGTAGGGTTTGACCATCGGCATAACCAACAGGCGGTGTAAAGTTTTCTTGTATTGTGCAGTAAAACTAGGAAGCTTGCTAGTAGCATCGTGTCAAGTTTTCCTGTATGTGCGGTAAAACTAGGAGGCTAACGAGTAATATCGTGTCAAGTTTTTGTGCAATTAATTCCAATATATCATTATGTAAAATAGTGATTTGATATTGATTGATTTGGCATCTTAAAATATTTATGATGGTTCATCATTAATTTTTAATGACAAGACAAATAAAATGGAAAAACGACTCCAACGACAGATGTAGACTAAAATATTAATTGTTACTATGTTAATTATCAATCATTGGCTAAAGTATAGAGAACACAAAATAAAGAAAAATAATTAAATCTATAATGTTTTGCACACCTTTTAAATATAAACAGTGTATAGATATTGTCTATTTTTTCCTATCACATAAGTATTTTGTCGATATTTGGTACTAAGTATGTACCACTTTTACGCATGCACATGTCATCGGATATGCTCTTAAATCAGATGATATGATACATTTAGGGATGGACTTAGGATTTCACATAGGATCGAACAAATTTAGAAAAAAGGGGAGAGAGAGAGAGAGAGTTCATGGAGGTTGGAATGAAGTGAACCCTTTTGGGGGGGTTTAGCCGTTCAGGGATAGCCGAATAGGGCTTGAAAATCAAGATGCACTGATTAAATTGATTTTACAAAATAAAAGCAAACTAATACTTTGATATATGATGGTTTAAAATTAATTTGGTTCATGAAATTGATTTTTTTTCTCCGTATAGTGCATTGTTGAATTTGAGAAAAAATGATTAGCTATTGAACCGAGCTCAACTCTAAAAATAATAACTTAATAAAATTTATGTATAGAAAAATAAAAACTCACTACATCATATTGTTCATCAAAATTATAATCAATTAAGTTTTAAATAATAAAAATTAGTTTTTTTGTGATCTCTTTTTAATACGTAAACTAGTATTTTCTCCCATGCGTTGCACGGGAAGATATATATCCAACATGATAAAATCAAGAGATTTGTAATGGCGTGAATTCAATTAGAATTTGCTTGATATTTTTAAAGATTTAGTTCGAATTCTAGAAGAGGAAGAAAAGATTGAGTTGCAGATTTGTGATTATCTGAAACCCTCATATTGAGTTCGAATTTTAGAAGAGGAATGGAAGATTGAGTTGTAGATTTGTGATTATCTCGAAGCATGATTTTACAAGTAAATTTTATTTTTTTTAATTCAGAAAAATAAAACTTTTGGCGGGAAAATAATCTCATATTATATATATATAGATATAGATATAGATAATGCAAATAAACAATTTAACATATTAAGTACGGTATCTTATACTAACAATCTTAGACACATCAATATCTATATACATATTCGATTTTTTTTTTTAGTACGACGGCAATGGGGGAACAGAATATAGTGGGGTGTGGTTCAAACCCTAGTAACGCGATAGAGATTTGGAAATCTCAACACCTGACCCATAGTCGAAATAGTATTCATTGTCAGAGCAAATCATTCATAGAGTTTCATGTTTGTAAGATATTGTATAAAACTATAACTACATGAAGAGACCATCAACTAAAATTTTTGAAAATGCATAATTATATAACATAAATTTATTAAAATGAAAAATAGCACAAAAAAAAGGAAGAAGAAGAAGAAGCATCCAAGAACTCTATGGGTCAAAACCACAACCTCAATGTTGTACCTCATTGAATAGGCTAGCATCTTGTTACGATACCGTGTAAGTAATTTTTTAATAACGTTTTACTTAGATCAACCTACAATATAGTCTAGCTCACTCTTAGATTAGTCATTAGTTCCCGTTCAAATTAGTTATTACCAATTGATTATTTCATGCATCATTGATAACAAAAATACCGTAAAAAAATAATTGGGTCAAACAAGATCAACGGATCAATAAGTTCACCTATTAGATACAAATCTAACTATGTCACATGAACAAATATGTCCACGAAGACCAAAGTAAACCGAAGTGATGACAACGGTATCTTAAATATAGACTAGATATAAAACATATTAATTTCAATAATGCGAAGAGTCCATATTCAAAATTCAAAATAAAATAAAAATGGGAAGAGTCATAAATGCGTGCCATCAAGATGGACAATTTTTTTTTTTTTTTTTTTTCTAATAGAAGATGGACAAATGTTGACGATAAGAAAAGTATAAAATATAATTTTTTTTTTTTTTATCATGTGTGTTTATAGATTCACGGTCTGCCCCGTTGCACGCACGTATTAGCGCATTTTCAATAAAACATTGTTTAGAAAAAAATAATATGACAAGAGTGAGAGAGATAAAAAAAAAAAAAAAAAAAAAGTGGGAAGAGACAGTGTGTGAAGGGGGGAAAATGAAATAGAAGAGATATTGTAGAAACATCTAAAATGACTTCAAAAAAAAAAAATTATGTGAGGTATTATACTATAATATTAATACATAAATGGTGCCATATAATATTTTTTTTTGAATAAAGTGCTATATAAATTTTGTTGTCTCTATTTCACTTACACTTATAACGAGTCATCTGCTGTTTAATAAAGATTGTGAAGACAAATTTTGGTGTCTAGTGATCATGATGTCTCCACGAAAAATTAATATTTTGCCACTACAATTAAGAAATTTTTAATTTTTTTATTTTGAACAAGTAATTAAGAACATGTTGGAATCTCCCAAACAAAAAAAAAAAAAAAAAAGGAATTCTTGTCGAAACTGTAATGTCTCTTACTTAATTTTCTCTCAATGCTTGTAAAACATCCTAATTCTAGTACATCTATGAGACCACGGACGGAAGACACGGGCGACAAGAATCTTTGACAGTAGAATGGATGCCTCCAATTAATGAAATAAGCGCAATGTAACCGAAATCATTTTTGTCAACATTTACAAACGAGTAATGCAATTTTAGACACTACATGAGTAATATTATTTTATAGAAAAAAATGTCTAAAAATACTTCTTAATGAATATTTCCAAATAATTAATTAAAATTAGTGTTTTAAAAAATATCAAGTGCGATTAATATATATATATTAAAATAATTGTGCGTTAAGTTTTTTTAAGTTTAAACGAATTTAGTCATAAATTAGTTGAAAACTAAGGGTGTGTTTGATTCCTTTCCTGGAAAACGAATTCCTGGAAAACGGATTCCTACCTTTTTCTCGGATTGAGTTTTCCAGGAAAACTATACTTTTTGTGCTTTAAACGCTTGTACCTGGAAAACGTTTTCCCGGAAAAAAAAACGAATCAAACACCCTCGTATGGAAAAAACGGCTGGAAAACGAGTTTTCCAGGAAAAGTTTAAGCGAATCAAACACACCCTAAATGTAGAAGAACATAAAGCGTGGGCACAGATGAGCTTAGTTTAAGAAAAAATTAAGCTTTTGATTAATGAAACTATAGTTTCATATCTTCCTCTCAAAAAAAGGGACTAAAATTCTATGACGTCAAGTCCTCAAAAAATCAGCCTAAGTTCGTTTTAACTATTTTCTAGCTAAAAACTTTTACATTTATTCGAAATAAAAAATCAATATCAAATAAAAATGTTATATAATTATAAATACTCATTATTCTCTATATCTCGAATAAGTAGGCTTGTCAAAATGGCTCGGCGAGCCGGCTCGGCTCGCCCGAGCCGTGTTCGCTTCGGCTCGTGGCTCAGACATATCGACGAGCCGAGCCAAGCTCGCTCAGCGAAAATACGAGCCGGCTGCTCGTTCCATGAAATGGCTTTCGGGATCGAGCCGAGCCGGCTCGCGTGAATCAGGAGCTCGGCTCGTGGCTCGCATTAATCAGACGAGCCCGAAGCCGAGCCTCGGCAAGCTCGAGTGGCTCATGGCCTGAACGGCCATGACCGCTTTGACATGTCTTAATAAGAGCATTTCTAATGTATGAGAACCCAACTAGCAAATAATGTTGGGGGCTGGGTTTGTGAATTTGGCCCCCTTTTAGCTTTTCCCACTTTTCAGTGAAAATCATTTAAAACTTATAAAATAGTCCAAATAAACAATTGCATATAATTAAAAATGGCCTACAAAATGAAAACACAAAATCCAGTCATATTATTTATATATATATATATATACACTCACACAAAAGGTAATAAAAATACAATTCGATTACGATTAGGAAGTTTCTACAATTATATATAAAAATGTATTTATTTTAGCCTCAAAATAATAAAAACATTAAATACTCTCTATTTGGAAATATTTACAATTTAAAATTGCAAATTACTAATGGAGCAACTTGTACTTCAATGGTTAATAATTGAAAAAAAAATTGACCAGTATAGTTCCAATCTATCCTAACTAAAATTTTTAAAATTAATAAATCCAAGGTATTATAATTTGGCACTTTTATGTCAATTAATGTGACGTCTAAAAAAGTCAAACATCTATACCCAAAATTTCCCCTATACATTATTTGATAATAGGTTTTTCCCTTTTATTTTTTCCACTTGACTTTTTTCAGCCAACTTTAGAAATGCTCTTATTATTACTCAACTAAAAAAATTAGTTTCTAGCAAAATATAAACTTATCCATACATGCAAACTCATTGTATGAATAATTAATTAACATATATTCTATAGAAATTTCATTTCTAACCATAATTTTATTGTAATTTTTCTTTTCTACATCGTAAATACATATTTACCATTCTCAAAATTTGTTCAATCAGATGAAAGGTAATTTTTCCAAAAGGAAAAAAAATAATAATGGTCAAAGTAAACGCAAAATGGATGGATTAATTTGTGTATTGGAGTCAAAGTTAAGAGAGGAGGTGTGACAGCACGTGGAGGTTGTCGGATCATTGGAACTTGTCAAATTCACTCACTATAAACCTTATCTTATTATTAAAAAAATAAAAAATATATATATTTATATTAAAATAATAATAATAGTAGCCCAAGTTAGTGTAGCGTAGGGAGTTTTATATTTGCACAAAATCCGCCATTCAAACAATATAGATGTCTCATCAATATAATGCACAATCAAACAATTATACCCCACAACTTGTCCCGTACTAGTCCCCACCCACATATTTCACGCCCTTAATGCCCCACTCCCCACTATGAATTCCTAGCCGTTTGTAATATTATTATTTATTCCTCCCCCCCCTCTATTTTTCTATTTATTTTTTAATGTTTGTTTCAACTTCTAAAGGTGAGCACAAGTTTTGCAAAAGCGCACATCATCATATGCGTTATTACATGTCAAAGTTGTAGCTTGTTTGGCATAGGTTCTTTTCTTTCTTTACAAGAATTGATTTTGTTACCAAAACAACAAAAGTTTGATGCAATTTTGGCAAGAGGTCAAGCTAAATTGCTTTTTATTTATAGCAATTTGACTAACAACGACAAAACTTCAACACTATTCAAATCTTGGGTCCAACTTGTACATCACTTATGTTTACCCTTGAATTAATTATTATTACTTTTGAATAAAATTAGCTCGGTTGTTTTTTTCCTTTTTTTGTTTTTAACCAATTATTATTCTCTTAAAAATTACTATTTTTTTTTCCTTTAAAAAAAGTGCCAGATTGTTGTCATTGATTTGATCTTTGCTTGGTGGCTCATTTTAATTGGCCTTAATGTTTGATCTTGTTTTTTTAAATAATATTTGTTCTTTTAACAAGTGTTAGAAGCTAGTACTAGAATCATGCTTTTGGTTTTAAATGAGTACTCTCAAATGCATGAAATATTAATTTATAGAGTGTCTCAATTAAGTACGTACTTCAACCCTTTTATGAGTTCTCCCCGGATTTCCAAACCCTTCGCTTGCGTTCTATGGAAATACATCTTCTTTCTGACTTTCTACATGTTTCATGAAAGAAAACAACAATAACTACACTGATTCTCATTGAGAGATAAGTTGTAATGTCTTACTTGCATGATTGTTCTAAGTGCACAAGTAGCATACACCCATTCGTCCCAATTATTTGGTTTACTTTTCTTTGTTGGGTTGTCCCATTTATTTGATCCACTTTAACGTTTATTTACAATTATACCCTTATATTGTCTTTTCCCAATACTGCTCTTAGGGTTTGTTTGATTCACAACAAATTAAGAGTAAGTTTTGTTTACTCGCTTTGCGTGTAGATTATGTGGTTGAAAATTGGAGATAGTGTATTAAAAAATATAAAATAATTATATGTGTGGTTGAAAAAGATGAGAGAGAAATTATTTTGGAAGTTTGTTGTGAATCAAACATACCCTTAATACACACCACAAATTAAATTAAGGGTATTTTAGGACGTTTGTTTGAATAATTATTATTTCCGATACTATTCTTAATGTTAGTGAAAAAGCACAGTGGACCAAATAACTGGGACGGAGGGAGTAGTAGATTTTGCTTGTGTTGGAGATCTAGTTTGGGGCTTTTGGTAGCTTTCTAAGAAGGCACTTACCTCTCGATATATACGTTTGTTATTGAATTTTCTTATCTTCAGTGATTTGGGTAATTGGAAATTTATGAAGCTCAACAGTGGACTAAGCTTTGTTGAACCTCTGAAACCATAATTGAAATTTTTTATTCCAATCTTTTACAAATTTAAATTTGTAAGAATTTAGATAGAACGTAAATGTGAACATATATTTCTAATCTAAAACAGATTCGACACCCTAACAAAAACTATGTGCACACAAAATGGTGCACGGACAGCACCTTGTATGTACACGGACAGCACATCACAAGGAACATTCGAGATGGGTATCGAGTGATGTCCCATGGAATGGATTTATTTGCAAGAAGCAACAAATAAATAAGGGAGCAATTATCGAAGGAGAGGAATGGTGAGAGTCGTAATGCACATAAATAAGAGGGTCTTGTGGGCCAAAATATATGTCTAAAATGGAAAGGTTCAAGGTACCTAGTAAGCATCCAAATCAAACACTGCCACAACAAGGGTCCACTTGGGCTGATGTTGCATTAGATGCCAACCCCATCACATCCCAATCCCATTGCTTTTGCTCATCCCACTGGGATGAGATTTCTCCACCTTAGCCCATTGGAACAAGTAAAAAGTCCACTTGTACACACACACACACACGTACAAGTGATCTAATCAAAGCTGGACTTGACATCTGTAGGGCTCAGTGTGAACTCTATTATTATAAATCAATTATAATCTATAGAGACAAAGTATAGAATTAGACCTAATTTTTTACTTTTAAAAAGTATTTAAAAAAAAAAAAAAAGGAAAGAAAAGAATCTTCTAACAATCCAAAATCCTCAGCGGCTACTTAACAAACTTATATTAGGGAAAAACTCTAATCTAATATCCACGTAGATGCAAACTCATTAACTCAGTGATAGCGTGGGTATTAACTCAGTTCTTTACATACCAAAATACACAATCAGTGATGTGGTAATTTTGTAACTGTTGAATTTTAAAGTAATTTAATGTGTGAAAAGTCAACTCTTATCCATACTGGTGATAAACTTATTTGTGCATTAATTCATACAAGTAGAAAACACAATATTGGAAAATTGGAATAAAGATCTATTGATATGGATATGTATGTAGAGAGATGGGGGTGGGGACAAGATGGTCGCCTTTAGTTTTCAAGCCATGGTTGTTGAATCATGCATGCTTTTATGAGTTCTACTAGAAAACACCGGACAAGGCCTGCATGAATTATGGCATAATGCATGTGCGTATTTAGTACAATTTATAGACGAAAAGTATCTCCCACAGCTTACGTTTTCTTTTGGTTTTTTTAATTAATAAGCATGCTTATAAATTGTTAGATATTTGAGATAAAATTTTATATTCGCATTCTGCAAATAAGATCCATCTTCGAATCTGATTTTTCTGAATAGAACGGGGTTGGGGTTTCTTGATGTTTAATCATGTGGAGACATAATTGCAATTAGATTTATCGTTGGCTTTTTGCATAATTGAGGGGAAGAAAATCAACTTGAAAATAATACATGGGGCATAAAATGGACCGAGGTAATCAAAACTGCTACTTTTTCTAATCCTAAATAAGAAAAGTTAATCAAGTTGCTAATCACTTTATAATGGTGCAAAACTGGGCCCAGATGTACACTAGAGAGTTAAACCATTTTGTTAATCTTTTTCCTGTTATCTTAACCGACCAATTAGGGTTCCTTCTTTAGTTAAATTCCAAACTTTTATGCTAATTAGAATTGTCTTAATCAAGATTAATGTGGACAGTAGCAGGCTGCAATCATCGTTAACAAAATTTGGGGTAAATTTTTTCTAGGAACCCAAACTTCCACAAGTCCTTAGTCCCAACCGTTTTACCACGACTATGTTTGATAAGTTAAATAAGTTAAACTTATAACTTATTTAGAAAGCTTATAAATTCATTTTACCCAAATAAACTCTATTTAGCACAAAGAGCTTATTCGAGAATCCATTTTTAGCAAAATAAAAATAAAAATAAAAATAAAAATTGAGCTACTATATTATTATTTTGAGCATGTAATTTTGTATCGTTTTATATTTTTGAGCTATCTTTTCAGTTGGTTTTGCCAAATGCTTTGATCCATGTCAATAAGCTTTTCAACTATCTGCTCCCAAATAGCTTTTGAACTATCAACTAGTTTTTTAACTTTCTTATGAGCTTGGTCTACCAAACACAGCCTACATTAATTCAATACTCATTTTCTATTTTCCCCGCAGAATGGAGACTTCTATCAACCTTCTGTCTACTTCCACCGTTGTGCAATGAATTATTAAAGCATGTCCTCGATGTGCAACAAATTAATGGATGAGGGCTGACCAAGCCAATTAGCCTTGAAGATATAACCTAATCGACCACGTCATCTACAATAATGTGATAATCTGTTCAAGTATATGACCAAGCAAGTCCAGGTAGGTGAGAACTGGTAATCAAACAAGTCATCAAAGTCAACAAAACTGGCTACCTTCTCCTACTACATTACGTAATATATTGCTGCCGCTCTATCGCCCGCAAACACTTTGTGGATCTAGTAAAATGCCGACGACACATGTCCCCCCTTCCCGATGGTGGGGGGCAGGCGTTGGACATTTGCTTACATATGAACATTTTACCATGTTCACATGTGGGCGGTAGAACGGGACTACATAATATATATGACAATTCATAGGCAAGAGTCCGACTGGTTATAAAGATGGATTATAGCATGTTAAAAACTCAACACTCATCCCAGATAACGTCAGAATAACAATTTTAGTAGTTGGCTTTTTGATTATAGTTTCCTTGTTTTGTCAGCATCCCAAATGTTCATACATATCCTTAACAGAGCAAATCCGACTCTATGGGACATTAACTATAAACACATGGGAGTATATAAATCAGAGAGGCCACTTGACCCATAACTAGCTATTGTCGAGCTAGGTCTGCACTGGCAGTGTTGCAAAATGATCAGAGAAGCGCCCGTTAAATGCTGAACAGAAATGTATTCCAGCATAACCAGCAGCATTCAAAAACAGCAAGTATGTAATCTACACTGATCTTCGTTCTTATAGCCGATGAAATAAAGTCCTTTGGCTAAAAATATGCAGAACCGGTCGAGTAAAATATATTGTAACAAGAACATTATAGTGCTCGAGAGGAAGGCACGTTATATTCGTCATAAAAAGGATATGAATTTAATACAAAATAACTCCAGAAAAAAGATCATGCATTTCCGCTTTCATGGGCAGGCCTAGTAACTATACCCTATTGCCACTCCAACAATTTCAGTCAAGTAATGGCAACTTGACTGAGGAACACTTTGAACTCAAAATTAGTTCATGACCCACAACTATTTCTCTATTTGAACTCTGACCATCAGGGATAAGATAATATAATTAGAAAGAAAATAAGGAACTCAAAGGGACCAAGAGCAAATTTAAGTTGTATTCAATAATCAAAGGTTGACAAACACTAACAAATAAATAATCATCCATTTATAACCATAAAAATCAAAGTCCTTCCAGGAACTAACTAATAACCTAGCTTCTTAGGAAACTAATTAAAAACCCAATCTAAGTAAGATAAAAATGAAGTAGCTCTAATTCTAATCAAAGTAAAATACTGAAATAAACTATTTAAATAAAGCAATATTTATTCCCAATCAAATAAGAAATCCTAATATATTATATCTTCATTCCCCACCATTTCTCACAACTGAGAAAACTCTATTCCTACGAGTTAAACTGCAAATTCTTGGCCAAGGAAGACACAATTTCTTGTTTAGAAGATAGATTACATGCTGAAAAGCCATAGCGCAAAGCATCTTCAGAAACACAATTTAGCCAAGAGGATGATCTTTCATTGAAGCCAAATATTAATGACGAAGTCCAAATAGCAATCTATGTAACTCATCAATAAAAGTTTTTAATAAAATTCTATCTCAGACCTGGATTTTCCGGTTGAGATAATTCCGTAAAAAATAAAAATAAAAAAATGTTTCAACTTGATTCGCTGAATGAGAACAATGTTGCAGCACACTAAACTGGCTTGAAAAATAAAAATGATGATTTCAAACTCGTAGCTCAGATGTGCCCCGATAAAGTTCTGCTATTGTAAGCATAACTTTGATTCAAGTGTGCTGACTAGTCAAATGGATTGTTTTCAGGTGAGTTATCTAAAAACGTTATCTTAATGTGTTTAAGGCCTTGTTCTTTTGAAAATAATTTTAGTTTACTCGATTTTTGTGTCGAGTGTGTGGTTGATAATTGAAGAAAATGTATTAAAAAATGTAAACAAATTGTCAAATCAATGTTTGAGTGGTTGAAAAAGATGAGAGAGAAACAAGTAAGTTGAAGTAGATGAAATTTATTGCGTAGAGAATATGGCCTAAGATACGATACCAAAAAAGAATGATATGAAGATCAGTCAGGTACATTACAGTTAGCAGCTTTGTCATCCCAAACCTTGCTGAACTTTGTAATGGTGAATCACAATCTTTGCAAAAGTTATAGAAAGCCAATTTACATCTTCTGATACAACCAATCAGGGTCCCATTTGGTTTGAACTGTAAATATATTTCTTTTCTTCTGTCTATGTAAATGGATAAAATGATTCAGAGCAAACTGGATAAAGGAGTTTTCCAAGTATATGGAATGGTTGAAGTTTCTAATAGAGGACTAAGGGATGCCAACAATTAACTCCTCAAGCATGGTTTAAAGACTGGAATTATTGTTGAGACTATCGAAGGCATAAACTCAGAATTTCTTAAAGAAGGAAAGGTGAAGGGGTTAAAAAAAAAAAAAATTATAATTTTAACTTTTCCTACATATCTACTTTTGTTTAAGGAATAACTTGCTAGAGTTAATAACAATTTAGCCTCCAAAATTCTGAGTTTCTATCTAGTTTGCACTTTTCAAGCAACGTGATATCAGAATAAAGATCAAAGAAGGGAATAATTCGCAGCCTAGATTTTCCACTGAAAAGATACAATATTTCACACCAAACTTTCAGCGAGGATTGAAAGATGTGCTTCTCTCATGTCGTGGTTTCAATTTTCACAAAAACAGCTGAGATTAGAAAAACTTGGTGTACCGCACCCTCAGTATCTTGCCTGTTCCATGTAAGTAACAATCCTACCTGATTAATATAAATGGATAATTATTACTCATTTATAACCGTATGTGTTAGTGCTCAAGACATTAAAATTTCTTCAAAACACCTCCTTTTTCGTTTCAATAATCTGCATATTCCCAGTTCATAGCAATGTACAAAAATTCAGTAACTTTATACTACAGTTGCCTCTGAGGAAAAGTAAAGCAATTACAGATTTCAATGATTAGTAGAACAAAACAATAACAATAACACCATATATCCATCACTGCATCTTCTTCATATAATTTATTCAAACTATCATCCAGATAAACAACTATGTAAGAGTAATAATTTTCAACATACAGGTGTGTATTGATGTATAACAGACAGTAACATAGCACCCGGACCAGCATTTTAGCAGGTCGAAACCTAACAAAACTTGATCAACACCCAGTAATTCATTCCCGGGATTTCTTCTCTTTGTTCTTATTCCCATATATCAATCCGGTTTCCTGATAAAACTTTCACCTAAATTCCAATCTCCAGCAAAACATAAAATTAAACTCACAAATCATAAAACTTATCCAGTACCTGAGGATCCGGAATCGGCTTCCGCTTTTCAACATACTTATAACGATCTGAAGCCGCTGCCAACGCTGCCTTCTCCTGCCAAAACGGAAAAAATTTAACAAATATCAAAATCATCCTACAAAATTCAAAATCTTCCTAAATAATTCGAAATTGAAGGTAAGCTAGCGAAGTAAGAATTTACCTCTTGCTCTTTTCTGAGTTGCTGAGAAGGCCTGACCCATAGGAAATAAGCTAGGGTTCCAGCGACCACCCACGAGGCTAAATTACTGCCTCCTCTCAAGCCTCCCATAGAATTTCCGACAAAAGACCTCACATTCCCAAACGTTCGCCTCCAACTACTCGACATCTTTGCGGGATCCTAGATGGATCTCAATTCACCTACTGATTTCCACTATGATGATAGTGCTTCAGGGTTTTCTTTCTTTTTCTGTTTGAAGGCTTGAGTAATTGAGAATTGAGTGAAATCAATACTTGCTGCAGAGTTAATCGGGTGCCAGAGAAAGCGTAGAAGGGGACTGTGATGGGGGAAAGAGTCGAATTTGCGTGGCAAATAACTGAGCATACGTTACACTACCTAGCCCTTTGTTACAATTGCGAAGCAAGCCCATGAAAACGTCATCGAAACGATCCTGGCCCATTTTAAGAGCTAAGCAAGCCCACGTATTAAAGGTCATCCAAGCAATCCTGGTCCATATTAATAGCTAAGCAAGCCCACGTAATAAAAGTCAGCGAAGCAATCCTGGCCTTTTCTAGGAAATATTGAAATTAACTTTTTCTACTATCATTTAATTATTTATTACATTGATTTAATAATTTATTTTTTCCTATCAATTTCTTTAATTGATTATTATGCATTTTCTTTCTCCTTGTTGTACTCTTCCTTGGCTCATTCATTCACCGGAAGGGCGACAAACGACCACCAACTGCTCTTCTATAACTATTTGGAGCTCAGTGATCAAGCTTCAGATTCTTCTAATTAACGGTGGTTATTCGTGTAAAACTAAAATTAAAGGTGAATTGTGTGTAGATTGGATGGTTAAAAATAAGAAATAATATATTAAAAAATATAAAATAATTGTGTGTGGTTGAAATTGGGGAGATATAAATTTTTTTTTGAAATTTGTTGTGAATCAAACATATCCTAAAAGTAGCACCGTAAGTAAAATTATTTAATAATAATAATTTTAAATTAAAAAAATGTGTTGAGACCAAATGCGTCGCACGAGTTTACTTTAACCAAATGATTTGCACCGACGGCCGACAAGTTCTGCAATGTTCTATATTGTGAAATGCGATGGTCCATCGCTCACATGTATCACAGGTGAGACGTGGTAAGAAGACACACCGCAACCAATATCTTTGTCCCACACCGTATACACTGTCGACTTATAAAAATTGGTGAATCATCACCTACCAACTTGTTGTGCCAACAAGAGTGGCGTGGCGCCCTCACAGAGCGCCAGGTCACGGGCCCAAAATTTTTTTTTTAACATTTTTTTTTTGGAATCTACGTCAAGTGAGATGTATAGTCAAGTGAGATGTATAATACACAACTGCACCCTGATAGTGGAGGGCCCCACCCGACCTCTATCTTTTTTTCCCTCCTAAAAAAGGGGTGTTGGCATCTTACGATGCCAACACATTGGCATCGAAACGGGACTATATAAAAATCATCCTTTAACTCGATTACATGTCTTATACCTTTATTTAAAGAACTAGACCATACAACGTAGAAACAGATGTCATCCTTGTCCATCATCCAATTAAATTAAATATTTCCTTGATCACATCAAATGGAGACTCTATGTCAAGGAAATTCATGCACCACCAGATAGAGGAAGACACACGTTACGATGCTTAGATCGAAATGACATATTAGGGTACGAATTACCTACACTCTTCATTGGTCGCAATGAGGTGTTATCTTGTCCAAATGTGTGTGTGTTTTTTCTTTAACGGTATCTTTGACTGTCACGTTCAGTATTTCATCAAAATACTAAATATCTACACTTTATTGTGTAAGTGTAAAATTTTGATTAGACGAGAGTTGAGACAACTAATGAAACAACCAAGAAAGCGGAATATTTGAATTCGTCAAAGTTGATGCCACTTGAACAACATCGATTATGATGATATTCTTGATTATTAAATGTTGCTATCTACACATAAAGAGTCACAAACAATGTAACACCACCTACGTGAGACGATCTGAAACTCATTTAGGTCCGAGGATAACTAAAATTGTCGAAAACTAGAATTCTCAACAAGTCATCCCAAAGGTGAGGGTGCAATAATAAGTAATTAATTTCAGGGATTTAAGACCGCAAAACGGAACTGTTGAAGAATGGTTAGTTAATGGTAAAAGATAGTTCTCGAAAGGTAACAAACTGTACAAAAGGGCGAAAGAATTACACACAAAATAAACAAAATCGCTTAGGCAAACCTCCACCACCTAATTACGACAAACATGCGAAACAACTAACAACAGAAGATCGTGGACCAAATTTTGATTCACTAATGGAAGAGAAGAAAGTGCTCTATGATGTGTCACAATTGGGTAGGGACTCGTGTTTAGCCCCATTCACATCACATTACACGTGCTCCCAAGACATTCCCAGCTGAGACAAGAGAAAATAGCCTGGCCTCACATGTAAATTCGTGCCCCACCATGGCTCTATTCTTCCTCCACAGCTTTTTCAGCACTCGTTTTCTGACTTTTATACCGTACGGTTTGCCAGGAGTCGGTTTTTGTCCTAAGAGCCAATTTTTGTCACGTCACGGCTTGATCTGTTGTATTTCATGTGACTCTTGACAAGTTGGCCGGCTGCAATGGCAGACATCAAAGAGAGCTCACCCGCCAAGACCGAGCCAGCGACTATGGTGGCCAGGAGCTGGGCGTTCGACCCCGGGCAATCTTTGTTTGCACCTTTGACGCCGAGCAAGTTGAGGCAAGCGGATTGCGATGCCAATTGGGTCCCACCTCCCACAGTGCCAACCTGTAAATTACAACCACCATGATCCAGAAACCGTGAGATAAAAATTCGCAGCATCCTGTTCCCACACATCAGATCACTTATAAGGTCAACAGTTATCAAATAAGCCACATGTACACGTTGCACAACTTAATGTACAATCTTGCTAACTTGCGGTACCAGTAGCATTTTCCTGAACATATATACGTGCAGGCTTACAATAGATTTATGAATACCTCAATGGAAGGCATTGTGACAGATATATGGAGATCGTCCCCATTGTTGACAGCCTCCATCATAGTGATGCAGTGGGAGCTTTCTATGTTTTGTGCTGGATCTTGACCCGTGGCTATGTAAATAGCAGAGACAATATTGGCAGCGTGGGCATTGAAGCCACCAAGAGCACCAGCAACAGCAGAGCCAGCAAGGTTCTTGAGCATGTTGAGCTCGAGAAGTGCAGGTACTGTGGTTTTCAATACCTTTGTCACGACCTCTCGGGTGATGATAGCCTCACACACAACTGACTTTCCACGCCCTTCAATCCAATTGACCGCAGCAGGTTTCTTGTCGGAACAGAAATTCCCTGAAACAGTGAACCATCAAATTAAGAGATTGCTTTGTGGGGCATAAACTTTGATGATCAAAATTCATTTTCAACCACACATTATTTCAATTCCACTTGTTAAACACTACATTCATTTCATCCAGCATTTTTTATCTAAGCTAGAAAGACCTTCTCTTGGATAAAGGAATTGAATCCATCAAATGCAGATTGCCCTAGCAGTTCTATAGCTTATAGCCTGTTTTATCATAACAAAAAGATTGTAGGTAGGTCCTCGAAACAATATAGCATGATAACTAGCAATTGTCTAATCAGCAAACAGATTACAAGGCAAGAAATAAATCTCATTCTCTAGTCAGCTCAGTGCTAATAACTGTCACCTAAGAAATACAAATTACAATCTATCCATAGAAGTAAAATGATGGCTTTTACACATCTGCAGCCTACCAAGTACCAATGGAATGAACAATTAAGGGATGAATTTTAAGAAATTATATAAGGAATTAGGGGTGATTAGCACTAACCAGAAATGCCAATGACGTCCATATCAGGAAAATCATTTTGAAGGAAGTCCAATACATTTTGAACACCTTTAGAGACCATGTTCATCCCCATTGCATCACCTGTGCTGCAGCTAAATCTAATGTAAAGATTTTTGCCTGCAATAGCACATTTGATACTTTGAAGTCTGGCAAATCTGCTTGACCTGGAAATATAAGCAAAAAAAGTAAGATAAATGAATAAACCAAACACTCTAAATAATCAGGTAAAACTACTCATCAGAAACAGCAGTGGAAAATTATGGAGAAACTGAAAGAAATGTATAGAAGATCTGGGTCAGAAAGAGACTCAAAGCACTTGTCAAAGAAGATAAAAGTACAACCATCAGATGGAGAAATCTTTAATTGCACATAATATATCTGGAAAATTATCGATATCAAATCAAGATTTTCAACAGATCCCAGAATCTGATAGACTTATCCGTGACATGCAGACGACCAAGACACCCATCAACATCACCATCATCGTTCAATTTCAAACAAAATAAGTGATAATGATTCAACAAGCATATATAGAGACAATTCAAATATTTGACCAATCAAATTATCCAATTCTCGATTTTATATGACAGAAGAAAAAGCCACATTCCATTCACCGTCGAGATAATAATTCAGAGATTTAAAAAGGAAAAAGAGAAAAATTAGAAGAAGAAAAAGCTTACTTGTTGAAAACAACAGATAAGGTATCGAAATTGAGAGGGTCCTCGAGGAAGAACTTCAATTCTGCCGCCCTCTTGGCGGAGGAAAACCTGACCACAGGAGCTCTGGTCATGCCATCTCGGAGAAGCACGCAGGTGGCACCTCCAGATGCATAGATGGCCTTGCAACCCCTGTTGGTGCTAGCCACCAAGCAGCCTTCGGTGGTGGCCATCGGCACCGAGTACTCGCAGCCATTGAGCAACAGAGGGCCCGCAATCCCTACCGGAATCTGCACGTATCCCACCGGCATCTCACAACACTGCCCCAAAATTGAATCATAATCGAACCCTCCTAACGGCAATCCCTCAAGAGATCTACCCACCAGCCTCTGGACCGCATCCCGCCGGATTTTAGCCGCTCTAAAGCAATCGCCAAGCTTGGATTCCAAAGAATACGAAGGAACTTCCCCTGCAACAACAGATTTTACAAGCTCTTCATCGTCTTGCGAGATCGAGGGCAACGCAGGAAGGTCCATTAATTTAGGCTTAGCAGGGCAATGAATATTTCGATCTTCGTTCAAAATGAATCGCTGCTCGTCGTCGTTTTCGAGATCCCAAGCCGAATTACGCGAGATAATGGACTGAACAAAGTCAATTCCAAAGAAACCCAAAAGGTAAATAAATGACGCAATTAGGGAAACAATGGCGGCAAGCTCGGATAGCGTGACGACGTGGAGGGGCACAGATGTACGGATCTTTTCGCGCCACCGGAGGAGGAGAAAATAGGCGACGGAGAAGAAAAGCGTGAAGAAAATGCCGTTAGTTAGGTAAAGCGGAAGGGGGAGAGCGTCGGAGGCTTTCGGAGAGCGCTGATCGACAGCCTCGTCGGCCGATGAAGATGCGGCAGCGGAAGGCAGAGGAACAATCGGCTTATGCTTTTGATTGTAGTGAGAATGGGCGGGTAATGGAGTCCTCCGGCGGATATCCATATTCTTCCGATTGCTCGCTAGTGAGAGAAATGTGGAATATGAGAGGTAGAGAGAATATGAGACGCAGAGAGAGAGAGAGAGAGAGAGAGAATAAAAAAATTAAAAAATTAAAAAATAAATTTTTTATAATTTTGTTTTTCTCCCCCTTCAGTTTTGAAAGGCAATGGAGTAGCGATGGCTTCGGGAGACTGGGGGAGTTTATATAGCGAACAATGGTAGCCTGGTAGGTGGGTTTTCTTTCTTCTTTTTATTATTATTTATTATATTATTTATTATTATTTTTTTGTGATTGGGTGGGGGCACCCGGGGCGGGGGTGTTGTTTGGGGTGGGGCCGTGGGGGACGTTGGGCGTGGCGTGGGTAACGTGGGCCGGCTTGTAACGCTAAACAGCATAGACCATGTAGCGTACTGCTTAATTACACGGGTGAAATCGTTGCTTCACGTGTTATAGGCTTAAAGCAAGGGATTTAACTTTTGATTTGTACTTCCGATGGCAAAAACAAGAGCTATGATTTGGTACCCATGGGGGGAAAAAATTTGTGAGGGTCCTTCACATTCGGGGATAATTATGTATTATTTATTTCATCTAATCTAACGTAAATTAAAAAATTTCAGAGTGACAGGGTGCCACCACAAGGCCACGTGACATGGGTGTATACCCACTGTGGGTACTTGAACAAATCCAACAAAAACAACAAGTAATAAAGATGTTATAAGTTGTATTTAGATAAATTTTTATTCTATCAAAAATTAATATTTTAAATTGAATTGTAATAAAAATTACAAGATGTGCGAAAAATAATGAATAGTCATTTAAAACTTTTATGGTTTTACATTTGGTAGCAGTAAGAGTTAATTTTGAAAAGACGAAAGTCAAATTCATTCATATTCAAATGTGACCCATATGTATCTCTATCACTCATTTCACGAATTATCTCTTTATTTCACATTTGCATTGAATTCGAATTTGGTTGATAACAGCTGCCAGTGTCATCAACAACATTGATTATACACACTTTTATTAGAGGAATTATTTCAATTCAAAATCCAAACTTGAGATAGATCGAGTTGTATTGAATTCAAAAAAAAGCTTACAATGCACGAAATGGGAGCTTAATACTTAACCTTCGAAAGAAACCAATTACAATGTATTTCGAGTGAGTGAATTGAGAGCGCGAAACTGTACAAAGTATTAGGATGGCTTGTTTGAACTAACCTTTCTAGGCCCAACATAAGGAACGTGAGCTTGTCTAAATACAGTAATCATCTGCATCTAGGACTATGCTCAGCAAGATGAACTCTTTTGTGCATGACATCATCAAGGGGCAACCAATCATTCCACGATCTCCACTCTCAATCTCCAAGCGAAGACTGAATTTTAGGAGGTGCACATTTGCTCCAAATGAGTTTATGGGATAAAATCTTGTTCTTGTGAATTGTGAAATTGTCAATGTAAGATTGTGGAATAAACTTACCATTGGAGCTGAGACTACCAACTTCTCGATTTTTTTTTGAATAAGATGCTATTCATTCATTCAAATTGACACAATACATCGAAACAATACAGATTCAACACCACTAAAAATCAAAAAGGGTAAATCTGCGAATAACCTCACAGTACCCAAGTTAAAAACATAGAATGACAAAATACCTACAAATATGAAAAAATCAAAGTGATGGAAATACCAATATCTCCGCATTTACAACGTTGACCCCCAAATTTGGATTGAAACAATGATAACTTGAAGCTGATGTACCAGTCCAAAGCACACAAATAAACAACACCGCAACAAGAAGATAGAAAAACCAAAACGCCACACCAAGACGACGAAAATACAAAAACACGAAGAAAAAACCCAAATATATGTTAATAGACCACTTATTGTAAGAAAAAAAAAAGTAAAGAAAGAGATGAAATGGGTGATTTCAATCCAAAAATTGCCAAAATCATCCCCTACAATGCAAGTGAAAGTTCACGAACAAGAGAGAAGGGAGAACAAGTTAGTAGAGAAAGTATTAATCGATCAATAACCATACTTTTCGATATTCAAGAACATTAGAATTTTTGTTATTTAATTAAGAATATTAACTTCTACAATTCAATTAAAAAGAGTGATAGTGGTTGATTTTTAATGGTTTTTAATGTAAATGAGGAGCGAGAATGAATGGAGTTAAATGGTAGAGATTTATGGATGTGATGTGATATGTGAATATGATTGATTTAGGGTAAAGAAATAATAGATAAAAAAGTGGTAAAAATTTTAAAAATATTTGCCTAACACCCTAAAAGTCATACTCCAATCTAGATCCCTTATGGCCTTACCTAATCTATATATTAACAAGAGCTAAGTATTTGTATCCTTAGTCATTTCTCATCAAAACTTTATTTGCAATCTTATATTTGCAGTCTTAGTCTTCCAAATTGAGAATCATCCATCCACACTATTTTTTTTCCTTTAATAACTAAATTCACATTTAATAATCAACTAAAATAGGAATGTTATTAAATCTTATTATATCAATTGATTAGAGTATATTAATTAAATTATTTAAATGAAAAATATGTTCTTAGTTCATTTTCACACATTTTTTAAATTTAATTTTGTAAATAATAAAAATAATTAAATTATTAAATTATTAAAGCATAAACCCTATATAACTTATAATTACAAGTTACTATTCTAATTTAAAACTAATGACGGATTAGGCTTAGTTACAATCCATATAATCACCAGTCTACAACTTATAAGTTATAGATTATATTAATTATACACATTTTTTAAATGTATATAGATATATATTAGATTAGGCGGCAACTTATCAAAGCCTAATCATTATATTAAAGTCTAATCACATATAATTACAGTCTAATCCATATATATATCAATATACATTATTATATATCTATTGTGATCATAACTTTTTATATATTTATTATTTAATGGCTTAATCTTATTTACTTATTTAATTATTATTGTTCATTTATTTATTTATTTATTTTCCATCTTGGCCCCATCACTAAACACGTAAAATCAATTTAAACATATTACAAAAATGAAATTAAGACCTCATATACTTGAACAAATTCCCATCCGGCCACGCATCAAAAACTCTAAATTGTATTTAATTTCCGTACAGATCTCCTCCTCCACTTTACCATCTTAATCTAATCCTAATTGATAAACACAACAAACAACAAGGAATTTTTCTCTTTAGATTGGACCCTTTAAATAATTTTAGAAATAACTAAATATTTTTAAACATATAATTAACTAAAAAATAAAATTTAATTTAAACAAGAAATTTCATTAATATATAATTTTGGTGTGATAAGAAAATTACAATTCATTAAATTTTTTTACAAAAATTAAAATAAAAATATAACATCAATTTTTTTGAATTAATCGTTCGATTGAAATATTAATCCAATTTTTTTAACTAATTGAATTTTTTTAACATCTTAAGATTTTTAAATCATAATATATCTTTTAAATTACTCCCTCCGTTCATCAGGATAGACTTATATTCCTTTTTGGCTCATCCCAAATTATAGTCCATTATTTTCATTCAAGGTGCATTTATCTTTTAATTTCCTAATATATCATTCTTTAATTAGTAGATTGATATTATTACATTTTTATAGAACATTAAGTTATTATAAAGGGTATATATTGGAGAAATAGAGCAAAATTTACGTTTCCTAAGTGCACTAATTGACATTTTTTAATCCCCGTGAAAAAAAAATGAATAAGCCTATCTTTATGAACGGAGTGAGTACAAAATATCTTTAAAATTGGATGCATACAATTATTAAAACAATGTCTATTAAAATAATTAGTTTAGAAATTATTTCTTTTGAGCAATAATTATCTAAAACGTAAAATTAATTATAATACAATTAATTAAATTAATATATTACGATGATGTAATTGGACACGAGTTCATTGACCTTTGTTTAATAGAGATTATTGAAGAAAAGAAATTTTAAATTGTATAGTGGCTGAGATAACAAAATTACAAAAATATAAAAATATTGTTAAATCAAAGTAATTATTTGAAATAAAGAAGCAAATAAAATGATTTTTAAAATAAATTATATCAAACACTCTTTGATAAGAATTACATTGATTGCTAATGCACGGAATTTGTCTTCCTATACCTTGAAATACAATAATTTAGAAAATTATAAGGTCAACTGAAGTCATTTTTTAAATAAAAATGATTTAGAAAAGGCACAAGTAAATGCATTGTGTTCAAAAATTTAAAAAATCTTAGTTACGCAAAATGTTCCAAACTTTTTGGATTATTTGTATGGATTAGATTTTTTTTATTAAACTTTAAATAAGTTTTTAGTGACTCAAATCACTTGAATCGCACGAGTTGTTTGACAGTAATGAATATTGTTATTTTTTATTTGCTTGATATTTAAATATATATTCGAGCAGAATTGTGAATTATGATATATCGATTTTGGTGAATTGTGCATATTTATAAGATGGATTTGTACGAAATACAAGGAAACCATATCAAAATTTTTATAGAATTCTTTTATTACTTATATTAATTAAGTTTATTGCTCAGATCAATATTCGATTTGTTTTTTTGTAGTACAATTCTAATACTATTAACATTTATCAAAATCCACTATTTGTTCATAAATTAGTCTTGAAACAGCTAGCAATAATAATAATAATAATAATCTAAACCAACATTTATATGTATTACCAATTGTTGTCCAGGTCTCCCACCATTATCTAAATCAACAAGTTTTTAGACAAATAAAATAAAAATTTATCTAAACACACGCTAGTGTATGTCCAGCTAGATTTTTGGTTCAAAACTAATTTTTTAGAATATGTACTTAAACATAATGCATCCATATCACTCTTTTTTCCTCTACGCTGATTGGTTGGTATCTATTTTCTACCCAAATTATACTTTTCCCAAACATTTTTCAACCACACTTTCATCGTTTGATTAGACTACTTTTACTTCTCCATCACTTTGTAAAATTTAAATTTATTGTTTCGAATTCTATTTCATTAATTGTCTAATCCAATAGTCATATGTCACTTATATAAATAAGTTTATTAATTTAATGATATGACATATTTTATTAAACTAGCCGTTTCACCCATGCGTTGCACGGGGGCATAATTTTAGCTAATAATAATATTAATAAGTATTAGTGGTATTAACATAAGAACTCGACAAAAATAAAATAAATAATAAGTGGCAATAATAAACTTAATTAATATAACTAAAGGAATAATTTTTGGAAAATTTCGATAGAGTTTCTCTTTATTTTGTACCAATTCATCCCACAAACAATTGGGGGAAAACTCATCAAAAACACAAATTTAATTTACAATACTCTTAAAGACATCTACAATTAAAGTAATCCAAACAAAACTCCATCAATAATAGTTAACAACAACACACATGACAAAAAATAGAAATATCTTCGTGTTTTGACGAAAATGGTGAATGTACTCAAATATAAATCACATCCACAATTTTCATGTAGAATATAAAAATTTGTGTTATTATACAACTAAATTGTACTAAAATAATAAATAAATTTTAGATGAGCGGAATATCTCTGATATTACTTTTACATAAACACTGACGCTTTAGCATAAGAAACTTATAAAAATATTAGAAATAACATCATATTTCAAATTTGATCAATAAAACTCACTAAAAACGTAATTTTCGACTACTAAGTACGTTGAATTACCTTTTTGAAACACAATGCCACTAATGCATATGCCAATGCTCTGTTGCCCACGTTAGGGCAGTACCCACGCCACGCGGCGTGATGGCCCTATGTCACCCAATTTTTTTTTTTACAATTTTTTAATATCTACGTTAGGTTACATGAATAATACATAACTTCTCCTAATTGGGGGGCGATGGGGTCTGTACGAATTTTTTTCCGGCGTGGGTACGAGATCTCCTAATGCATAAATAGTACATATAATCAATTTGTATAACTCTACCAAATTTATGACAGAAACATTATACCTAGATAAATATAAGAGTACAAACACAATAATATATAAATACAATCCTTCACTTTACATATCAAACCATGAATGACATAAACGATTTGTATAAAAACATAAATAAAGTGAACAACGTACTTGATGCGATTAATAAGTATGAAACTATAAGTTTAAACACTTCTTTATAAATAATATTTGTGGTCGTGGTAGTTAGACGACCATCATCATCATATATCACAAATTTTAAACCATTTCTATACGTCACCCTCGAGACTGCAACATACCATTCCTATTCAAACCCTAGCTGTTTCACCGATGTGTTGTGCAGAGGCAAATTTTCAACATCAATTTATACATATATATATATATATATATATATATATTGATTGAATATTGTATTATCATAAGAATTAGAATAGAAGAACAACAAATAACCACCTAAAAGCCTATTTCTCTACCTTTATTATGGTTTGATTCATACTTTAAAATTGTAATAAATTTATATGAATGAGAAAAATAATATTAATAAAATATAATGTAATTTATCTCATTCCAAATCGATCAATTACAAAGATAATGGTGTAAGTACTTATTAGATAATTACAATTTTAAATCTAATATTTGATAATTTAACTCAATAAATATGTACTTTTAGTTTTAAATCTTTCATTTCTTTTTTTTCCCACATATATTCATTCAATAATTCATTATGATACAATTAGAATAAGAACACAATTCATATTCTTAACTTTTCTACTTTAATTTTGCGTAACTAATAACATTGATTCATGATTGGGGTGTCCATTGGACCAATCAGGCACTAATTTACTAAGTTAACATATGAACATTTTGACAGAAAAAATAAATGTTCCACGGAAAAAATTTGCAAAGAAAATACAATCAATCAATGAATTCACATTTATAATTTAAAAAACTGTATCAACTCAACCAAAAGTATAAAAAATTAATGATACAAAAAAATTATCAATATGAAGAAATAATAATTATTTTAACAATTTATCGCAAATAATTGATCAAAGTGGGTCAATTCAGATTTTACTTTATTTTACGCTTGTAAATAGTAATAATTGCATTACAAATTAATCTACTGTAAAAAATTAAAAAGTTTATTGGATTTTTGCTATTGTGACGAATTATGTGAATTAAAAATTGTAATCAACTATACAAAAAAATATAATTAATTTCATAATAAATATATTGGCATAAAAACTAAATGATCTAATGTAAAAAAATTAATATTGTCAAGAAAATACAATCGATCCATGGATTTATCTTAACAGTTTAAAATATTGTGTTGACTCGCGCTAATGATTTAAAAATTTGATAATACAAAAAAGGAAAAAAATTTATCATTACGAAGAAGCTATAACTGTTTCTTCACACGAAGTGAGTTCTGCACTCTTTTGATTGGAGCTATCTTCTACTGTTGAAAAGTATTTTTCATGTAGGCGTAAAAAATAAAGGATCCAAGAAAAAATTTAATAGTGCGAAGAAAGTACGATCTATCCACAGATTTACCTTTAGTATTTAAAAAATTATGTTGTCTCATCCTAATGGTATAAAAATTAATTTAATAAATGAGAAAATAATTTACCACTGTGAAGAAAGAAATAATTGTTTCAAAGTTGCCAAAAACAATCCATCGAATTAGATCGATTAATATTTTAATTTATTTTATACTTGTAAAAAGTAATAGTTGCATTACAAATCAATCTACTGAAAAAAAAATTATAAAATATATAGGACTTTTATAACTGCAACAAATTATATGAACTAAAAATATTAATCAATCATACAAAAGAAGTATAATTCACAATGAACATATTGGCATAAAAACCAAATGATCTAAAGAAAAAAATTAATAGTGTGAGAAAAGTACGATTAATTCATCGATTTACCTTAACAATTCAAAATATTGAATCGACTCCTATTAATAGTTTAAAAAATTGATCATGTAAAAATTAAAAACTTTAATAGTGTGAGTCCAACACTTTTTGGATTGGAACTTTGTCACTATTGAAAAGTATTTTCCATGTGGGCAAAAAAATAAATAATCCAAGAGGAAAATTTAATCATGTAAAGAAAATACGATCAATCCATAAATTTACCCTTACTATTTTAAAAATAGTGTTATCTAAACCTAATGGTATAAGAAATGAATGAGAAAAAAAGAGAGAGACATAAAATAAGTTATCACTTTGAAGAAAGAATAGTTGTTGCAACAATTTATCGAAGTACTCAATCGAATTGGATTGATTCATATTTTAATTTATTTTGTATTTGTAAATAACAATAGTTATATTACAAATTAATTTACTGGAAAAAAATTATAAAGTATAATGGACTTTCCAATTGTAACGAATTATGTAAACTAAAAATATAATCAATCGTACAAAAGAAGTATAGAAATATAATTAATTTTCACAATGAACATATTATCATAAAAACTAAATGATCGAAAGAAAAAGAAATTAGTAGTGTGAAAAAAATACGGTAAATTCAGGTAATAATTTAAAATATTGTGTCAATTTGTATTAATGATTTAAAAAATTGATCATATATATATATAACTTTTCTAGTGCGAAGAAATTACAATTGTTTCTTTATAATAAGTGAGTCCAATACTCTTTTGATTGAAACTATTCCATTATTGAAAAGTATTTTCGATATGGGTATAAAAAATAAACGATCCATAATAAGAAAAATTAATAATGCGAAAAAAGTATGATTAATCCACGATTTTGCTAAAAAATTGTGTCATCTCAGCCCAATGCTATAAAAAAATTAATGGAAACAAAAAAAAGAGACAGCAATTTATCAGTGTAGAGAGAATAATTATTTCAACAATTTACCGCAAACAATCCACCGAATTCAGTCAATTCATATTTTAATTTATTTTATATTTCTAAATAGTAATAGTTGCATTGTATATTAATCAACTTTATAAAAAATTATAAAGTTTATTGGACTTTTGCTATTGTAACCAATTATGTAAACTAAAAATATTAATCAACCATACAAAAGAAGTATAATTAATTTTCACAATGAACATATTGGCATAAAAACTAAATGATCCAAGGAAAATAATAAATTTAAGAGTTTGAAAAAAGTTCTATAAATCTACAGATTTACCTTTAAAATTTTAAAAATGCCATTAACAACACTCATGTAATCATTGTTCATTGTTTTGGTACGTTAATCAATAAAATGTCCTTCTTGAAAATCTTCATTATAGTTTATGGTGCGATTTTAATATTGTTCAAGAGCTACATATTCAATATCAAGAAGAAACATAGCCTAACAAAAGACTTAACTTGTGTTGTTTTCCAGGAAAGCTTAATCCATCAAAAAGAAATATTTGAGAAATGAAGACTATCAGTTCTTCTAATCAAATCCAAATAACAAAAACCATGAAAATTGATTAGAACTATAACTCAAATTCGATGTAAAATGTTGAAATGCAATAAGAAAACTCGTTCTCAAAGCTGATTGACTACTAATTAAATTCAATAAAAAACCATCCAAACTAATCGAAAATCCGTTTAAAAGATATAACTGTTGAAATGCAATATTAAAATCCATTTTCATTAATTATTTCCACTAAAGGACATCTGCAATTTTAATGATATAGATATAGATTCAATTAATTAAAAATATTGGATTAATGTTATAACTGAATGGATAATTAAAAAATTAATGTTATATGTGTTTTTAAGTTTTTGTGTACAAATTTGATGAATTGCAATTTTTTATCACACCAAAATGAAATTGTAAAAACTTACTAATTTTAATTAATTTTTATTTTTAGCTAATTTAATTTTTGAAAATAATTAATTATTTCTAAAATTAAGTAAACAAACCGATCTAATCATGTTACAAGTTCATTTTAATTTTTATGTAAAATTTTAATAGCTTTTAATTTTGTATCCCACAAAATTAAATCTTAGCGAAATTGCTAATTTAGATTAATTTTCATTCCTTAGCTAATTATTTATAAAAATTGATGTTTAAAAAACTTGACTGGACCGGCCGGTTCAACCATGAATCGGTCTAAAATCCGGTCCGATTATAGATGAAAATTGGACTATTAGAAAATCGGTTACAATCGGTCAATCGACCAGTTCAACCGGTTTAACCGGTGACCCGGTAACTGTTCAACCGTTTTTTTAAAAATTTTATTGCTTTTAAATTTTTTTTTTTTTAAAATTAAAAACGGTTTGACCCGGTTCAACCGTTTAACCCTTGAACTGTTGCTTTCTCCAATTTGCTGACTGATTCGATTTTCTAAATATTGATGAAAATAATTAATTATTTAAAAAATTAATCAGTGGATCGAATCAATTTTTAAATTTTAATGTTATACTTTTCTTTTAATTTTGTATAAAATTTAATGAATGCTAATTTTGTATCACACAATAATAATATATTAATAAAATTATTAATTTTAATTAATTTTATTTTCTTAAGAATTAATTCTCGTCTCGTAGATAATTATTTATAAAAAGCCTCTTATTCTATATAAAAATATAAATCTTTAGATTTAGATTAAAAAGATATAATAAAATAATAATTATCAATACTTACGCAAGGAAAAAAATTTAGATTTAATATTTAGCATTTAATATTTAATATAAATAATAATTTATTAATTTTTTTGTTAGGATTGATTATGGATTGATAAAAAAGGAAAAATCAAAAGACAAAAAACATATATAAGATAAGTTCAAATCAGTGGAGATTTGAAAAAATCTAATTTTTGTGAGGATAAGATTTAATATGGATAATGATTAGTTAATTGATTGTTGGAGATTAATTATTAATTATGAAAAAGAGGAAAAAATAAAAAGACAAGAAAGGACTTTATTTTAGGTGGGAAAACTAATTGATCTGATTAAAAAATAGGCTTAAACTTCCCTACTTTTCTATATATATATATGGATATAGATTTTGTATCACACAAAAATTAAATCTGAGCGAAATTGCTAATTTAGATTAATTTTCATTCATTAGCTAATTATTTATAAAAATCAATGTTTAGAAAACTTGATTGGACCGGCCGGTTCAACCATGAACCGATCCAAAATCCCGTCCGGTTATAGCTGAAAACTGAACTATTAGAAGATCAGTTAAAAACCGATCAATCGACCAGTTCAACCGGTTTAACCGATAACCCGATAACGGTTCAACCGCTTTTTTTAAATTTTATTGGTTTTAATTTATTTTTTAATTTTTAAAATTAAAAACAGTTCAATCCGGTTCAATCATTTGACTCTTGAATTATTGCTTTCTCCAATTTGCTGATCGGTTCGGTTTTCTAAACATTGATAAAAATAATTAATTATTTAAAAAATTAATTAGTGGATCGAATCAATTTTTAAATTTTAATGTTATACTTTTCTTTTAATTTTGTAAAAAATTTAATGAATGCTAATTTTGTATCACACAATAATCTATTAATAAAATTATTAATTTTAATCAATTTTATTTTCTTAAGAATTAATTTTCGTCTCATAGATAATTATTTATAAAAAATCTCTTATTCTATATAAAAATATAAATCTTTAGATTTAGAGTAAAAAGATATAATGAAAATAATAATTATCAATACTTATGCAAGGAAAAAAATTTAGATTTAATATTTAGCATTTAATATAAATAATAATTTATTAATTTTTTTATTAGGATTGATTATGAATTGATAAAAAAGGAAAAATCAAAAGACAAAAAACATATAGAAGATAAGTTCAAATCAGTGGAGATTTGAAAAAATCTAATTTTGGTGAGGATAAAATTTAATATAGATAATAATGATTAGTTAATTGATTATTGGAGATTAATTATTAATTATTGAAAAAAGGAAAAAATAAAAAGACAAGAAATGACTTTATTTTAGGTGGGAAAACTAATTGATCTGATTAAAAATGCTGAAATTTCCCTACTTTTCTATATAAATAAATATAGATGAGACAACTAATAAGATGAGATTCAAAACAAGGGATTTAAACTCCACTACGCAACCTTACGGTCCAAAGAAACTCATTTTTCTACTTCCAAAGAAAAATCTTTTACAAGCAAGCAAGTGTTCAAAACATAATAATCTCTAAATTAAATATGTCTTAAGCAATTACGGAAAATGTAAATCATACCAAAGGTGACTCATAGGAGATTAATTAATGTCAGCTCTAATCTCAAGATGGGAAAATATCGAATACAACAAATCAAAAATCACTTTCTATTTTTAGTTTTCAGTTTTCTATTTGAACTAAACTTCCAAGATAAACTATTTAGTTATTTTTGCAAGACGGAATTAAGAAATGAGATCCATAATCTTTACCATGAAATTCAAAAGCTTCCTATCCAATAGCATAAATATCTGACGATCAGACACTTGAAATAAACAAAAGAGGATAAAATATAACTAGTCACGGAAGAAAAAATGTTTCCTTGCACAAATTTACGAAGTAATTTTTTTTTATTTCGATGTATAGATCAAAAGATGTATTGATGCATGCTTTATTTATTTATTTAAAATAAAAAGCACTCGATATATAAATATTTTATTGTGTTTTAGAAGTAGCACAAATTTTTAAAAATATCACCTACTTTAATCTCGAAATATTTCAACTATGTTTGAATTTTATGCACAAGTGCTTATCTTCAAAGGAGAAGCATAATTTCATATGTATAAATATTCTTGAAAAATATTATATTATTTTTAGTTCACTGCTCAGAGAAACAAGTTTATCAACACCGTAGAATACCTTTTTTCTCACGTTACATCGTTTTGAAACTCAAATCATAAAAGGGCTGCAATATTATTGGTTATAAAACTTTTTCCAATAGTAAAGAACCCTATCATTGCTCCCCAAGAAGCATATGGTTCTTACATAACAATTCTTGAAGAATCTTTTGATGTATCATCAAGAGGATTTCTTACCTTGACTATGATAGAAATTCTTTATTTTTCTATATTTTACGGCGCTTTTGATTAAAGTATTGATATCAACCGAAGAAAAAGTTAGGAAAAGTGAATAATTTACTTTACTTCATAATTTTATCATCAGATGAATGTTGAGACTAAACGGCCAATCAAACCACAGTGAATCCAATGCCGAGCAAGAAAGTCACAAGGATTTTATGAATTTTAAAGTCACAAAGGTTTGGTGACCACTTGTGACATTTACATCCTAGCTCATTTGAGTATCCGACAAAAAGAATATACTCAAATTCACCATGATTAATGTAATATGCATTGCACTGAACAATGTTAGATCGATTCTTAGCTTCCACTATATTTTTCACCACATGTCACTTCATAGTTCATGCTATTTAAATAAAATTGAACACACATCATTTAACAAACACGTTTTATGTTGAAGCATTTATAATTGTTGTAAATATAGGTGGAGTGAATGGGAAATTGAAACCCCATTGAGTGGATACTATCCCACATACGAAGATTACAACAGTGTAGATCACTATAAGTACGGTAGGCAATTTATAAAGTGCAACTACTTGTTGCTTAAAAGCTCCTCTGTGGCCTATGCACCCCCGGAAGGGGTTGCAAATCTTGAACTAATTTCCACACACAAGCCTTGGGAATCGTGTGCCAGTGCAATCTTCCAGACACGAAATTGGCCACGAATGATCCATCATTCAAATTTGCATTGCTTTAAGGATATTGCGTGCAACGTAAGCATCGACCGCCGTTTTCGGCTTTGTATATATTCTCGTTCATTTGACCTTGTAATTTATACATTTGTCAATGCAAATGTGAATCTGTTTAGCAAGCCTATTTTAAGCATGAATGGATGTAACTTTTACCAACTTTTACCACTTTTTACCACTTTTTTCCACTTTTTTCAACTTTTTTATCTCTCCTAAATTAATCACATCCACATATCTCATCACATCCATAAATCTCAACCACTCACCTCCACTCATTCTCTCTCATCTTTTACTTTAAAACACTTTAAAACACTTTTAATTTACTCCGATTCACCCTTTTTGCCTACAATAATCTCTGCCTTCTTGTTGAAATTTTACATGCTTTTTGTAAACCTTAAGCTTCCATCCTACTTTCAGGCTTCACTTGTTCTTATCACTTCATTCAAACAAAAGAGAGGGTCATAATCAATAATATGTACGAATTGTGAACAGTGTTTAAATTTGGCGACAGGAATAATTTTTATCCCTATGTAATTGGGTAAACTTCAATTCAAATTTTCACAAATTCCGCTTTGCCATCTTGTCAACCAAAATCATGGATGAAATGGTACCTGATCACATCCTTTGCATTAAATATTATTTTCCAATCCTAATTTCCTAATAATTCTTATCTTAAACATAGATTTTTAGTTATGAGTTAAATAAGTGATACAGTGGTAAGACACTTGTATTCCAAGACAAAGGCCTGGGTGCGATTCCTACCCCCACCCCTACAATCCCCCTCCCCTATTTTCCCCCAAGTAATATATATGTGTCTATATATATATATATATATATATATATATATAGATTTTTACTTCTCAATGAGGTACATTCTTTTTATATTTTCTCTCTTATTATTTTATTGTTGATATCCTTATTCCTTGGTGAGTGATCTCTTCCCGGTTTATGACATCGAATAATATATTCATTGTATAAATGTCATCTGTCAGGGATGATAGCCACAATATAGTTTTCGTGGTAATCATCATGTAATTAGTGGTTTAAAGGCATATTCGTACGATGTTATGTTATTTGGACCCTAATGGTCCCATACATGGTACTAAGCAATGGATTATCTTAGATGAACACAATATTGACATATCAATAACTTACGATACCGATGTTGCTTTAAAAATTAAAATGATGATGAAAGGGCAATTCTGATGTAAAAGGCTGATATGGCAATAATTTATAATTCAATATATTTGGTGCAATATTAGTGTTTATGTAATTTAGTAAATCACATAAAGACTCATATTAGTTAAACGTGATGGTCGTAGGTCCAATGATCTTGTAATTTAAATATGTTTTTATTATATATAATCATTAACGACTATAATTGAACGATATAATAATAGCTATAAGGAGTTATCAAAGTTATTTAAATATTTACAATAGGCATAATTTATGCTGTTATCATCCATATGATACCGATATGATCACATATATTAGTGCTCATCTAAGACAATTATATATACTTTAATGACTTCACATGTAATTAATAATATGTTACAACCCTCTGAGTAAAATTTGAAAGTCAGGCAAAAATAAAGCCTAATTTAAAGATAATAATTAAACATATTAGAAGTACAGCAATGATCAGTATTTTAGTGTCATATATCTTTAGTAGTTTTATTCTTTTTTATATTTATTAGTGAAGAAGAACGACTAATGGAGATTATGGGGTTTCATTTGAATTATTAAAACCAATCATACTGGGATGCTATGATAGAAATACGAATCATACCATACCAAAAGAAGAGAAAGATGTAACAAAACTCAAAAAAAACACGTGGTATAATCACTTAATTACATAATATCAAAGTGTCGAAATGATCCGGTGCTCAAATGCATGAAATCACAAATCACAAGTGGTTCCTTGCATATAAGAGCATTTCTAGTCATAGGTGAAAAACCCAAGGGAAAAGGGGAAAAAGTCAAGTCATTGGTGAAAAAACCTAAATGGGGTGCCAGATTTGATATCTCCTTTGGGTTTTTACACTCCAAATAAAGTAAATTTTGGGTTTTTTTCCTCTTTGCATTAGATATGTTTGTAGGAAAGGGATGGAAAAATCGAAATTTGGGTTTTTCCACCTCGTAACTAGAAATGCTCTAATATGTGATTTTGATGTGATTTTGCAGGGCACAATAAGATGCCCAGGCAACTAGATCAAAACTATGTCAAACTGTAGTTTAAAATGACTACTGAAAGAGTAGTAAACACAAGCTTAATTTTTAAAGAATAATTCTAAATGGACATTTTAAAGTAATATATTCCAGCATATTACTATCTTATTAGCTGATGAAGAGCATGTTTGCATACACATATTAATTTATTCTTTCTCATACTTTTTAAAATTTAAATTTATTCAAACAAATTACATTCACATATCTTATAGGGTCCATTTATATTATTAAATTTCCATCATCTAATTTCACTTATTTTCTCTCTTTCTACTCATAAAAATATATTAAAATTTGTATCAAACGCCTTCAAAGAGTTGTCCACCCACTTGTGAGTCAATGCCTCTCTTAATCATGTAATGAAATTTATTACGACAGTAGTCCATTGTAGCGGTTGAAAAGATCAACCTCAAATATATACATAAAATTATTTATTTTGAAAAAAATGGCCCGTAGGTCCAACCTTGGAACTTGGATATCAAAAGCGTTGGAGTAAAATAACAAAACCGCTACCTAAGTTTCAGCAAAAATATTCAAATATTGGCAGAAATTTCAGCAATAAAGACACCCTCTTGCTGATTTCTTCGACGCGTACATAGGACAATTTACAGCAAAAATATTCAAATATTGGCAGAAATTTCAGCAATAAAGACACCCTCTTGCTGATTTCTTCGACGCGTACATAGGACAATTTACAGCAAAAATATTCAAATATTGGCAGAAATTTCAGCAATAAAGACCCCCTCTTGCTGATTTCTTCAACGCGTACATAGGACAATTTCCCACGTATACCTAGATCAATCAGGAAAACTTCAATGCGTGGTAGTGGTATGAGTTAAGGGACGGTGCTTCTTCAGGATGGCGACGGATGGGTTCGGATAACATCCTTGATTCCTGCCTCATCATTTCTTTCAAAATTATAATTATGGCAGTGAGTGATGATCTCCTCCCCATATAAGAAAAGAAATCCATATCAGTGTCAATTAAAAAAAAAAAGTTTTACTTAAGACCCTCCTGCAATTAGGAGGGACACATGTCATGGGTCTTCGCCCCACATGAGGAAGAGATCAAAACCGTTATGGTAGTTTGACTCGTATAACTACTCAATTTTGTTCTAAAGCCCATTTATAGACATAATAAAATATCCACAAGAGAGTTCGACTCGTATAACTACTCTAATTAAAATATCAATAAAAATAATTATTACCCATCATTTAAATTAAAAATTAATTTTTTAAATCGAATACACTACTAAAAACATAAAATATATGAATATAATGAGTGTTGAAAATATCAATCTGAAAGGGAACAATCTATTGACTCAATATCCAACTCAACTAGTCTCAAAGTTGACTAGTTGTCACAGACTCACAGTAATCAGGACCACTGTGGTCCAAGTAACATATTAATCATCCTATGGATTTCCCTTTTTTTTTTTTCTTTCCTTTTTCAATGTTATGCATGAATGTGAAATTGATGAATACAATATGCATTTAAAAAATAAAAAATAATGAATACAGTATGCACAGGCATTAAACAAAAAGAAATGTTCTAATATCCGTGCATGTACCGGATCATGAGTGACTAAACAAAATATGCAATGTTAACTCGACTACAAATTAAACATACAAAAATTTGCAAATGCCAATATGATACTCCATTTTGACTTTACAATCAATTTTGACCAAGTCAACAGTTTAAGATTAAAATAATATAACTAAACAACGATTTCAAACCTGGTTTGACCCTCAATCCGATTAAAAGATCGAGTCAAAGGTCAGAAGATCAACTCGCCATTGATTTGGTGATTAAATTATAAATATGTCATAAAATTTTAAAAACAAAACAAAATATGAAAAAACTAAACCAACCCTGGTCTTAGGTCATACGACTTGGCAAGTGTTTATTTCCATTTTTTTTTACCTAAAAATTATTTACTACTAAAAGTTAAAATCAAACATCAATATCAATCACACATTTCTCATCATCACTCATTATTATTCACATATCTCGTGGTCCCCACCACTACACTCTATTTTTAACAAAATTTTAGACAAAAATAAATACACACGAACACACGCTTGGTTGAGTTTTCCAAATCAACCTATGGGGTCTTTAGTTAACTATGTTTCACCCAACCGAATTTTAAATGTCACAATAAAGGCCCAATCTTATACTTGGTTCGCAGGTTTCCCCGTCTAACCAGAAGGTTAGAATTGAATTTGACAGCACCGATCATAATTAACATTTATCAACAATTCAGTACTCACAAAAATGAGTGCAAAACCGGTATGTTATATATACCTAAATGGCTAAATGACCGTATACATGCTTCAAACTATACTGACCCGTGTTAGGATTAAAATAAAATTTTGTTGGATTTTTATGTAAAAGGGGTGAGAAAATAGATGGAGTTGAATGGTGGAGATTTGTATGATACATACAGGTCTCACGAGATATGTGGATATGATTGGTTTGACCAAATTTAAATTTAAAAAAAAATAGATAAAAATTAAAATTTTAGAATTTTGAAACCTAACATGTGCTAAGTAATTGTAAGCAGATTTGGCAGAATGAGAAAAGCAAAGATGGATGCATAAAAAGTGAGAGGCAATTGGATCTGAGATCTGTCTGTCACTTTCTCATGCCCGTGTGAGGTGTCGAGCTCGAGTTGTCCCTAATGGTGTCTCTTGTTATTTAACACAAAATTTCAAATTAAAAAGGAAATTATTGTTAGTGTATAAAATATATATGTCTGATATGATGAATTTAATTGATTTTGGCTGCCTGAAATGTTAGGATATATAATTATAGTTTGTGTCTTTGTGACATTTTAATTTTATTTATTAATATCCAAATGTGATTTATCTTTATGATTTAGTTTAATTTCTTTGCATAGTTGGGTTTTGAGTCGATTTGCAGATATAGCACGAGTTTTGTTTGGTGTTGCGTAGCTGAAAAAGCGTTGAAAATAAAACTCATATTTTAGAAAGCTATACTATTCTTGAGTTTGATTTCGTGTCTCTCTTGTTTGTGTGTTTTTTTTTTAAAAAAGAACACGAAATCAAACTATGCATGTCGAAGGAGCGGAAATAACTTATAAAAATACATTATAATTTATATATTAACACCCGCAAAATCTTTCCCCTTAAATTTAAGGCCTTGTTTGATTGGGGTTTAGTTGTTCCGCGCGGTATTCCGTATAAAAATGTGTGGTTAATATTATTTTGGGAAATGTGTGTGTGATTGAAAATGAGTATGAGATATACAAATTACGTGCGAATTTGGTTACCATCAAATACAACAAGCCCTAAAGAAAATCATATCCAGAAATTGCAGAGTGTTGACCTTCAAGATCTAACGTTAGGTACGGAATCCACCTTTGGGCACCGCTATCATGGATATGGGTAGGGCAAAATCAATTATTAACTTTGAAAATTTTATAGTTTTACCAATAAATAAATGTAAAATAATAGTGAGAAGTCGGCCGTGCTTTCTAGTTTTTGAAATCTCAAAAGTTAATTTAATTTTCAAACTATTTATAATCACATTAAACATGATTAATGTTTATCAGTTGATTCATGTAGCTTTTAAAGGTTTAACCTTTGAAGCATTTACGTGAAATCTAGAGTAACATGGTTGATTTCATATACAACCATAAAACGATAATGATTCATAAAAGTTAAAACTTACATCAATTAATCATTTAAGATGGAGAATATTTCAATCATGCTCACTCAAAAAAGTTTTTAACCATAAAACCTAAAGTGAAAATATTATATACCTACGTAATCCTAAACATTGTTAACAGATATGTCAATTGAATGTGTCTACCGAGTCTAAAGTACAAATTGTTGAATTTATAAAATGTTCAAATGAAATTCAACAGCTGACTTCATTAAAAACAAAATCGTTATTAATTAAGTAGAAAATAAGAAATTATGCTATTCAAGATTTGTTTGTGATATATAATTTTTTTACTAAAATCATCTAATAATCAAATAATAGAAAGTTCAATATTCAGATATTATATTTTCTTTTTACACGGTCCATCAAATTTTAGTATTACAAATTGTTGTTCTTCTTCCATTTTTTTTTAAAGAAACCAATTAATTCATTACTAATGTCGGAAAGGATTATATCATGGAGTAGGACCGGGAATTCCGATCCACTCAAATGGACTCGACAAAGTTAACCACTCTCTAACTAACCTCTCGACAGTTAACCACTTTGTCACAACGTTCGACAAAGTTAACCATTCGCTTCTAACTAACTCAAGACAACCTGATTCACAGACCTACAAACAAAAGAGAACCTAATAGTTTGAATTTCATGACAAAGCAAGCGACAATCATCTATAACAAGACCCAAGTGAGACAAATCTTCGAGCGAACTCCAAAGAGCAAAATTGTTGTTCTTCTTACTTAATCTTCATTTTCATTATTTGTAAATTTGGCAATAATAATAAGCTGTAAAGCTGAATATTGAATAATTGCATTCTTCTGAATAGACACAATTTTGGTAACATTTTAAAAAATGGATTTTCCTAGATTGGAATCTTACCCACCATCACCAACCCAAAAGAAGCAACTACTCCACTCAGAACATTCAAGACTTCTATTTTATTGAGTGTCCACTGTTTTAGCCAAGCTGATTTCAAATCTGATCCCGAATTTCGAAACGGGGATCGATTCGACCCAGAAAATGCCATCGATGGTGCCGTAACTACAGCACCATCGATGGTGTGTGAACATGCCTGGTTTATAAAAACGGAAATGGTAAAATGTAACTTTATGTGTCGTTGAAAATTAGCATAAAATAAATTGATTCTCACAAAGGTTCTAAGACTGCTTGTGTGATAACATTTTTTTAGAAGAAAAATAAAATTTTTTAAGGGATGCTTGCTTATAAAGTGAAAATGCCTATAGAAAGATGTAAAAATAATATTATTTGTGTTGTTTGATTAAAACTAAGCGTCAAAGAATTTCTTTTCAGAAGAATCGCTTTGTCTATATTTGGGTTCAATGGTTAAGTTTTTTAAATAAAATTAGGGTAAATTATAGTTGGAGTCCCGAACTTTTGGAGGTAGTAATGACTAGGTTCCAAACTTTCACACTCTAGCACTCAAAGATCTCAACTTTTGAAATACATGTATCTACGGTCCGTTTTGGATGAAAAATATCAATCTGGACATTAAATTCACAAATGAGTTGAACTGTTTACTACATAACATTAAGGTAAATTGTAGTTGGAGTTGTGAACTCTTGGAGCCAGTAATGATTGGGTTCTAAAATTTTAAAATCTAGCTCCCAGCCTCCCAGTGTTCTGAACTTTTAAAGAACATATGACTATGGTCCTTTTTGGATGAAAAATGTCAATTAGAACTTTAAATTTGCAGACACAATTCATGTAACCAACTTTAAAATGGTGCCATGCAGGAAGGTGACATGGCCAAATAGACATTTTACAAATTTTGAACTGGTTACACATGCTCCATCTGTCAATGTAACATTCATATTGACGTTTTTCATCTAATAAGGATCTTAACAGTGGTGAAGCCAGGATAAAGATATATTAGGGCACAAGATAATTGAGCAAATTTTCTCTAAAAGACGTGATAATATAACACTGGTAAAAATATTATCGACTAAATTAATTTTTTCTAATTTATTATAAGTACAAATGATTCTCTAAATGACGTGATAATATAATACTAGTAAAAATATTCTCGAATAAATTAATTTTTTCTAATTTATTATAAGTACAAACGAATACTCTTAATATAATTTTTTCATCTCTCTTTTACTATCATTTCCATATTTCTTAAACCAACTAAAATATGTAGCCAAATATTTTCAAAAATTTTGACCAGTCACCATGAGTGTTGCCGAAAAATTTTCTGAATTACTGGAGCTCGCATTTGCCATGTTGAATTTAGATGTGATTTCGAATTTTAAAAAGGAGGTCGGCTAGACCGGTAAAATACCCCAAGAGTCCCTTAAATATGGAATACCCGGGTGCAATATAACATTTTTAATAATAGATGTGACCAAAAGAAAAATTTTCGAATTTTCTTTGCCGTGTGGACCTCGTGTGGCTCCGCCATTCTTAAGTGCATGTGCATCAAAGGACAAGAAGTCCAAATGCGAGTTTAAACGTTCAAAATATCATGATTACTAAATGTTTGAGATGACTGCAATTTAGCCTGAAGAATAGTATAGCTAGTAAATGAAACTTAGATATCAATCACAACAACATGGGCTTTGTCTCCACCTCCGATGGAGAATGGAGAAGGATAAGATCTTCTCCTAATTGATTTGGCATAAATAATAATATGTGGTATCATGTTATTATTTTTAATATATAAATAATGATGTACAAGTGTCAGATCAATTGGAGAAAATCTTATTCTCCCCCATGAGGGAAAGAATTGAACTTGCAACTACATATCGCACATCACTATTTAATAATATTCACACGTGGAGATGACCTGTGGTCACACAACTATACAACCTCAAAAATTTCTTTTAACCCGACCTCCTTCCAGCCACTTCATTTTTAAATGTGTTAATTAGTTAATTTTATTTGTCAAAATTGATATTTTACTTCATGGTGAAAATAAAAAAAAAAAGAAGAAGATGATGATGAAGAAGAAGTATTACTTTCAACACACTGAAAAATGTCATAAAAATTTTTGAGAAGTATTCCGCTTGTGATATTATAAAATAAAATATAAGAGACATGTTTGCCACAACATTTTTTTTCCAACACTTTTTTCAACCATTTTTTTTATATAAATTTCTATTCACATTTGAACCACATGTTAGAAATTGTCTTTTCCAAACCACTACCAAACATACACTAAGAGCATTTCTAATATAGGAGTAAAAAATATAAGGAAAAAATGGAAAGAGGAAAAACAAGGTGGAAAAAAGTCAGAGGGCACTTCCCCACTAAACCTAACGTAATATGGATTTTTAGCCCTTGGGGCTATTTGGTATCATGGGAGAGGGATTACCCCTAGCAACCTTCTGGTCCGACCTGGCCAAATTTGGCCAAAGTTCAACCCATGAGAGAGGGCCGTGGGACCCCCTGCCCCCTACATTTCCCGTGGGAGGGGGGGACCTTGTGTCTTGTCTGGTAGATTGTTACTCTGCCAGAGGGGGCACCAGAAGTTTTCCAAGGTTACCCCCACTATTAGAAGTGCTCTAAAGGCTTGTTTACTGCACATTGAATTTAATTTATTTGTCTTTTATCCTTTTCAGTTATTTATACATTAATTTGACAATATTTTAAAGACTTTTTTATATATCTTTTACTTTTCAATCACACATTTAAAATCTATTCTTTTTAATAATCCACATCAAACATACCCAGAATGAATTAAAGTCGTGATATCAAATGTTGAATATTTTTGCATTTAACTGTGTATTTATGGCGGTAGACAATTTTTTTTTTTTTAAAGATTTTATATCTTTGGATCTCATTAATAGGGATTGCATGGTGCAGGCAGATTCAGTTCCGACCCAACTCGTAAGTTCGTTACCATACTGAACATTAATGTCCCCTAATGTTATCCAACCCAAACTGCCCGTACATACATAAGCATTAAAATGACTATATCGCACAAGTAAAATGATTGTCCCTTAAATAAAACCAACCAACACCAATCAACCACCTAGTTAAAAAGGAGGGCCACACACCCAAAAAAAAAAAAAAAATTTGAAAAAATCACTCCCAATCATGCACTCCCAAATGGGTATTTTAATATACTTATCACGCTGAGGTGACATAACATAACCACATCAACGTGTGAGCTGCTGTCGGAGGAGCCACTCACACGCTAATGCGGGCCACATCAGCGTGTAAGGTGCATGTTAATCACGGTTTAGAAGTTACTTTTATTGTCAAACGCGTGTAAGGTTTTCTAAAAGCCGGTACAAAGTATTGCCTCTCGATAGTAAGAAAACAATAAGTTCAAATGTGAGGTACTGGGGGGATATTCTCCATGCTTTTTGTGAGCCATATCAGGAAGCCTCAGTCTTATATGCAGAAATCAAGGCAATTCATACAGCAGTTGAGCTTTGTATAGACCATGACTTTCGTAAAATATATATTGAATCTAACTCTCAAGTTGCTGTTCTATTCATCAATAGGTAGAAACAGGGACCATGGGATGTATGTTACTTTCTTGCTGAGATTATAGCATTTCTTAAAGACACAAACAGTTTCAAAGGAATTTTGAAGATGGATCAAGATCAAGTTCCCTACGTTCGACTTGCTTAAAAGTCCTTTCCTTTTCTATTAGCTTTGCTTTTATTGCAATTCCATTGTTTAGTTTCTAGATTTACTTGACTTCGTCGCCCTCGTAATAATAATAAGTTATATTGTTTGGCACTCCTATTCCAATGCTCACATGCAAATATGTTAAAATGCCTACACGCTGATGCAGCAATTCACAAGATGTCCAAATCAGCATGTGGGCCACAATCTGAACCACTTATAAATTGTCAGATGAGTGTGTGAGCATTTTAATATTCCCACATGTAGGCATTGAAACAAGAGTGTATTGTTCCGATGCCATAACATTCATGCTTGACGCAAAAATACCACATTTTACTCAAAATCACCTCCTCTACATTAGCAGATTATTCCATGGATGGAAGCTCTTAATTACAATTTGCAAGAAAGAGTATTACCTAGAAACAATGTTGTATTGTAATTTTGGATCTATGGTTTTCAATAACAAAGTTGGCCTCCTGAAAAACATGAAAATCGGAAGCCTTCCAACTACTCATTGGATTAATCTGAAAGATGCGACGGCCTGGAAAAACAAAGAAACTTCATGTGAAAAAAATGAAATTACTTCCTCACGATTGTAACTGTAAACCCAGAAATTTACTTATTTACATTTCACTATGAGTAGGATATAATATGACGTAGACTTGACAGCAGAGTTGATCGATGAAGAATTATAATGAAAAGAATACAGCAGGTAAATTGCAAATTTGACATCTGAACACGGGATTAATATTTTAACACCTTTTTGGAAAGGTAGAAGCCTGCAGATGAAACTCACAGCTGCATCGTGCGTATGGCGGATTTTGGCAGCCTAAAATATTGATATTTTATTTTAGTGCTATTTTTGTCAATTCATATTTTATGTCCTTTTTTGTCTTTTTGGTCCTTTCTATTATTTTCTAGGATTCCTAGTCTATTTGAACAACCTTTCTCTCCATGTTAAGTATTAATATTGTCTCTCTCTGGTAGATTCGAGCTTTCGGTTTTATAAGGGTGTTGCTTGAATCCTATTCCCATTGTCCATCATCATCATAATGTAAAGAGAAAATATGGTTTGGTTTACCTTCTCGACTTTGGGACCAAAAATCTTTTCCTCTTCTTCAACAAACTGCATTGCATAGAAAAGTTTGCGGGGATGGAATTTAGTTTTTCAACCATAACAGAGACGATAAATCTACGATGAGAATATCGCATATCTACACATAATAGAGGGGTAAAATGGTCCAAATTTTTGTTTCTCGAATCATTGAATAGGCAAGACCAACCTGTCCAGTGAGAGTATACAGCCTATTGTAGAAACCATTGTTTGCTATCCCAAGCACTGAATACAAATGCCTTTGACTATCACCCGGATTTTGCAGTGTGTACTCAATGTAGTACAACCCTACTAATCGAAAAATATTATATCAATACGAATCTTGTGCCATAGTGTTTCAAATGACTTCAAAACTCAACATTGAAAATTCAGATGCAAAGAAAATGTCACCATAGTTTGTCAAATTGAGAATATTGTCATACTAATTCTATAGTTACCACTTATCTTCTTGTAAATGATTAATCAGCCAAGTGCAATAGAGCGATAAAATTCACTACCATTGGCGGCTTTGGAATCTATGAGTTTTGCAGCAACACCTGGGGGCCTTTGCCAGCTTCTATCTAGTCCACCAATCTATAATATGATATGAATTTATACATAAAAGAATGAGTAAGATTCAAATAATGAAAAAATAGTGCTTAAAACACCCATATTTTCTTTCTGTTAAGGGACGTTTGTTTCTAAAAAAAAAAATGAGAGAAGTTGGAGACTAGTGTACAAGATTCTCAGCAAATGCATCGACTTTTCCAAAAGATTCCAATCTGGTGAAATCGGCACCAAGGCTCGTGATTGCTAGGCTGACTAAAGCAAGAAACACTTTAGAATCTATGATAAATAAGGCTCCGAAAACGCATTTCAAGATTTCCAAATTGTACCATTTGAATTAGCGATAACTTGTGGGTAGAATGCAATCAGAGACCTCACTCCATCACCTTCTCCTGTGCCGACTAGCCAGTCTGCATATCAACTAGTTATCAAACTAAGATACGATTGATTCTGTGAAACCTACAGCTTTCGAGTCACCCTAAAATTTTGAACTTCGAAAAGTCCGGATTTAATTTCTACAGGAAGTTGCAGTTTACATTTAGTTGAACTTAAAAAGTAATAAAGTTGCTACCACTGCATCAAAAGTACCTTCTTCCTCTGCTGCTAAAATCTCTAGTCATAACAGTTGTGCAAATGGACCCTTATTTGGGGCGGTTTTCCTTGACAAAATTTAGTACAGTTTATTGCGTACATTGTTTTATTTCATTTTTCTTAAATCATTCGCACGAGTGGGATTAGGTCTTAATTCATAACAAGAGACCATCATGGACTCTCTAAGCCAAATAAAGCTTTTGCATTGTATGATTGTATCATAAAAATAGTAATATATAACAAAAAGAATCAATGCAAGTATTCATTTGTAGAATACCCACCTAACCCCCCCCCCCAAGAACTAAACCCAAAAAGTTTCTACTCCTTATGTGTAGTATACGTTGTAAGTTTTAATTACCCACAATACCGAGTCTCGGTATATAACTAATGCTATACTCCCAGTAAGTAACATCAATTTAAAAGAATGGATTCGAAAAGTAAAATCAGTTCTGCTACTTGTACAATTAGTGCAAAGCTCAACATCAGCATTGCTGCATAGGTGACAAGAATGACAAGAATCTGTTCTTCCTTGGAAGTTACAAGTAATTGGCCATGATAAGTGTGTTTTGTGCACTTATTTAGGACATGTGAACCCGTAATATTTGTGTTTTTATATTTAATTTCTACTTAATTTGATTCTTTATTGTGTTTTAGGAGAAAATTTAGAATAAGAAGGAGTTTGAGCAAAAATAAAGGAAAAATGATCAAAAGAAAGAAAGAGATACCAAAAGAAGGAAAGTTTCCAAATTCGGGGACGAGAATGTAAAGATGATAAAGATTGAGGATGAATTTTGACCCAGATAAAAGTGGAATTTCGACGTGGCTATTTCTGAATAAATTGTAGATCTTTTCGTCTATTTTCCATAGGAATTTGAATCACCTCAATCGGACATCGGGAGCAAAATTTATCACTAAAACGGTAAATTGCAACAATGCTGTATAGTTAACTATGCGACCGCACGCGCGGTAGCATAGTTCAATCGAGCAGAATGCATCAGATTTTTCCTTTTTGACATGGACTCCAATTCTTGGGCTTTCTTGCACCTATAAAAAGCCAAAGTCGACCTAAAACAGAGGGGACGATCTGGAACAGCTTTGGAGAGAAAAGTGAAGGCAAATACGGGTTTCAAGTGTGAGGATTTCACCACAAACACCTAAATTCATCGTCCAGTTATGGAATTCTTCTCCTTTTTCTTATTTTCTTGTTTTAATATGTTAGGTTAAGTTTATTGTTGCGTTGAGGTATAGATGAACCGTTTTATTTGATTGTTATTCATAGATTGTTGAATTGAACCAACAACTTAGGTTGGATTTAAGTTTTTAATATTGATCTGTTTTCTTCATATGTTGAGTGTATGCAATTATATGATATTTGTCGGTTTAATTTTTGAATCTAGAGATCCAAATTAAACTAGACATATATTAAAAACCGTGGAGTTCGATGGCGGATAGAGATATACCGCTATGCTACATGTGATCTTTTGATGTTTTCGTAAATCATTAATGCGTTCTTGTGTATTTATGTTTACCATAGAGATATAGGTAAATTATGCATGAGAATAGTTTGAATATTACTCGAGCGAGAATATTTGATAAATTTGGAATTCGATCTTTAAATTTAACCAAGTTGTCAATTCAATAATCTGAAATAATAATTGGGTAAAATAGGGATTCGAAACCTCTTCGCCACTTTGCTCATTGATTTTTCTCCAAACAATTTCACAAATTGCTTTCTAGTTTTAACTTAATTTTAGTTGTTATTTGTTAATTAGTTTTTAGTATAAAAATTCCCACATTTTTATTAGTTTCGGTCAAGGCTAGTAGGAATTAAACGATATACTAATAGTTCTCGTGGGTGCGATATCCGGACTCCAACAGTCCACTTTATTACTTTTGCGATCCTTACACTTGCGGTCTGGTTTTAGCGCAACAGGCCAAGCCAAGGATTAGAAACTCACCTTGAGGAATGCTAATCTTGAACTTGTTAGCTTCATCCGTATATACACGAAAGTCTTCCATCAATTCTAGACCTCAAGAAAAGTGAAATACACTTTAGGCCATAAATATAATATTAGTACACAGAATTTGACAACCATAAAATGGGCAGAGAGTAAATCGAGAAGAAGAGCTAACCATTTTCAGCCAAAGAAACTGAAGTCAATGCAGGAAGAGCAATTACAGCAGAGCCTGCCTGAAACAACACTTCTCTCCTTTTTGTCCCAAATTCTTTTCTAACGCAGACACTGTAATTAGCATTCAAGAAACAAAGTTGGGAGTTAGTTATTTTCCGAAAAATACGATTTTATTAATTGAAATTGAAGAATTACCTAGGTGGGCACTTGGTGTCGAGCTCACTGTTTTCGTTCTTACAGCAAATGATGCTGAAAATCCTGGTACTTCTCCTGAGGCCTTCAAACAACAAAAGCAAGATTTCCAAATTTAGTTATGGGTTTTGAAGAAAATAAGAAAAGATAATTCGGAAAATGCAAGGGAGCATAAGAAAGGAGTTGACTTGGGTGATGAAGAGAGGGATAGGAATGCAAAGAGGAAGCAACTGCCATTTCTCTGTCTCCTTTCTAGTAATTGGGGGAGTTACGTATTCCTCAATTTGCTGCTGGATAATTAAGGGAATATTTTTTCTTGGGCCTCAGGAATGTTTAGCTGCCGTTGACGGTGCCATAATTAAGGCATAATTGATGGTATTTTGGGAGCCGATTCGATCTCTGTTTTAAAATTCGGGATCAGATCTGGAATCAACATGGCGATGAGGAGTTTTAGAAATTTGTCGAATTTTTCGATAGTAGTAAGTGGCCGGTCAAAGTTTTGGCACTATTTTTGGCCAAAAATAGTGCAAAACTTTGGCCGTAACGCCACTGATGTCGCCAAAAAAATTTGGAAAATTCTTGGAACTCCCCGTCGCCGTGCTGATTCCAAATCTGATTCCGAATTTCAAAACGGATATCGAATCAGCCCCCAAAATGCCATCGATGGTGCCATAACTACAGCACCATCGATGGCACTGGATCATTTCCGTCTTTGGCCTCCCCTTCATGGTATTTTTGGAACAAAATGATATATTTCGAGTGGTAGAAATTTGTTAAACTTCCAACATTTAATATGGCGGTTGTCTCTTGCTGTCATATGGTAATAGGATCCATTTACCAATCCCCATACTAATTTATGATAATATTAAAATGCGTCACGTTAGTGTTAGAATTTTAACAAAAATTCAACAATGACTTTTATAAATAATAATACTAGTATAATTAACATGCATTCATTTCGAAAGACGTGGTTTCGAACCCTACCCCCACCCCTAATTCCGCTAGTCAAGAGAGAGAGGAAGGAAAAGAAAAAAAAAAAAAAAGAGTAGCACAATGTAGATGAAGGTAACAGTTTAGCAAGGAATAACATCTCCAACAGTCTCTTTATTTTTATAGAGTATCTTTCACATTATATAAAGAGCATAGTTTAATATAGAAACTAAAGTTTTTAATTCACTACAACAATCTCTTTATTTATACTCTTTATTTTGTTTATATCAAGAAATAATTATTATGATATTGTATTTTTAATCAATATTTATTTACTTTAATAATCTTTGACCAATAAAATTAAATGTGGCTTTATTGAATCAAGAAAGGGGTATTGAAATATGTGACAATTGAATTATACAGAGTATGGTTGGCTCTCCAAATTTAGAGAGTCAAACTCATTATTTATTTAAAATTGTTAAATTAAAGAGTCTATTGGTGCCAATTTTTAATATTTGACGTTAAAATGAAGAGTATTTTGCTTTTAAAGAGTTTATTGGAGATGCTCTAAGAGTATCGGTAGCATTTACATCATGTGAATGACAGAGAGCTAAACTTTAATCATCTCTTTAATAATTTGATTAATAATCCTTGATAAAATCTATGAACTGGTTCATTTTCCATTATCATGTCTTTAATCTTCGGTAGGTTAAAACTTCAAAGGAGGCTTCATTGTCATATACATCTTTGATTAATGAGCTAATAGAATTTAGTGGTACCTCGGAAAAATGGGTGGTGTGATTCGAATTCTAGACAAGAAAACTTGAAGTCTCAATTTCTTCCAAAGTTTGCCTATATTGAATTATTAAACAGTAATGCTATATGATAGTAAAGATGTTTTGATTGAATGGGGGAGGAAAATAATTGAAATTCTGATTCTCATCCCATGCGAGAATTCCTTAATTTGGTGGAATATATTTACTTTTTCTAAGATGAAATTCCAATTCTATGAAAAATAAAATTGTATTTGATTGACCTATAAAAAAATTGGATAGAACTTTACATTTTCTACTATAGAAAATAATTCCAATCCACCGAATATGGCTACCCCACTGCCAAACCAGTACACAAATGGAATTATAGGCAGCGAACTGCAAAAAGGCTTCTTTTTATCCCCATTTGGGGAGTGATAACACATATTTTCTCACGAATTACACTATATTGGTTCGAAATACAAACATTGTTGTAGGGTTGGCATTCACCAAACGTGAAACAAGCCCCTTGGGATCCAGCCTCTTCATCTCTTTCTCCTATACCAACAAAGAAAGGAAATTTATAACTTAACAGACGTGAAAATCATCTCTGAGGCCGACTGGGGATACTAGCCTTTTCATATCTGTCATCAAATTTCCTCTCTATTAATGCACATACAAGCTAAGGGGCTCGCATGTACCTACATTTTGGCTCTCTTCAACAAGAATCGCAAAGAAAAGAATCCCAAAGCAAAAGTCTGCCAAAACCATCCTCTTGCATTCACAGGATCCACCTGTTTCGCCAGTTTCCAAGCATATATAGCCTCACCAATATGCGCTGCCACAGCTAGAACGAAAACTACCTTTAGGGCCCACATGGAGCGTAAGAAGAAGAGGCCAATTGCTCTAATGAAGGGAACGGGACCAAATTCGGGCAAGAATGCAGCAGAAAACAGCGAAACCATTCCAATCACAGCAAACAGCCACGCATATATAGTTGGTCCATCCAATGTTCTCCTTTTCCTCTCTTGCCAGTAAGAAATAGTTGCAGCCATACCTTCTTGAGGACTCACCATTGGAGTGTAGCCCAGTTCCTCTTTTGCTTTCAAGAACGAGAAATAGTGGGTCACACCAACCTGCAAAAATGCAAGAATTTCATATTGTTTGTGCAACCATGGAAGCTAAAAACCAGCAAATTGTATTGAATAAGTCATGATGCTATTACCAGTTGTTTTCTAGTTTCCAGATAGCAGAAAGTGGTGTCAAAGTGTCATGTAATGTTTCTATGGTTATCTTATATATTTTTATATACGAGGAAGATAAACAGGAATATAACTTGACACTGTAATAGTCTATAAAAGAACACCGAGGCAGGAAAATCTAAGGCACCTTGTATACTTCGGCAGGAAGGATCAAGGGCTGAGGAATCCACCTCTTACTCAACCATGGATATAAAGCTGTGTAGAAAGTCCAAAACAAGTTTCCAAGAAGAAGAGCATGGGACACGGATATTGACATCTTTGGTAAGTCATAGTCCAGGCTTTTGAGTAGTGGGCTGAGGAATGTAAAAGTGTTGACTGGAGACCCTGTGAATGGAAGAAAAAAACCATATAATGATATGATTGTTAATCAATCGGAAAATATTGGATGTCAACAAACACTAGACAAGTTTTGCTAAAACAGATTTTGTGTACTTTAAGTCTTTGCCTAATTTTAACATAAAACATATTGAGTTGTACAGAAATTTGACCATCTGATATGAAATAAGGTTGACCGGCTGCAATTGGTCGTCCTTTTCTCCCAGGAATGTCGTCCAAAAGTCCCATACTAGCTAAGAGCAACGCCAAGACAAGGTTATCCACATAAACCCAGTCTGTTTTTACGCTTGCTGTGCCAGTTTTAAATGGAAGAAGACCTAACTTGGCAAGATTAATGATCCTCGGAAAATGCCTTTCTTCACCTGGCCCATATATGGCAGCAGGACGGACTGCACAAGTATATAGACGTTTGCCTTCCTTCTTTCTGCACATGTTCATTCGCAATCACATAATGATGAAATCAAAGGACTCTTCTGAGATGATATTTTAAAGTCTCTCTGATGTGAGTATCATTTGCATGTTCATTCCTAGTTCTTAGTAGTTTTCCAGTTTTCCAATATCTAAGATCATGATTATGTGCGGACTGTTTAGAAGGAAAAATATTATCACATACTCACTTCAAGGGACGTCCATTGCTCTTCAGGACTAGCTGTTCAGCAATAGATTTACTACGGCCATATGGATCCACATGATCATCCATAGGAAAGTAAGGTAAGCTTTCATTGCCATTGACAATTTCTTTTCCACCAAACACAACATTGTACGTGCTCACGTATACCAATCTCTGAACCCCATTGTCCACACAAGAATCGAGGACGTTGCAGGTTCCATTAATATTTATCTCATCTACACTGCCATACTGGATCATTTCTTTGCCAGACATTCCATATGAAGCGAGGTGGAAGACACAATCGGCCCTGCGTAAAGCCTTTTGAACATCTTGCTTATGAGAAACATTCCCTAGAATTGTACAAGTAAAATCCAGAATGAGCTAGATCTAACATAAGTACATGTGGCAGGCAGGAAGCTAATGACTAATGCACTACCCACCTCCGCAACAAAATCTCCGTGATATCATATAATACATATGGGTAAGACTGCATTCTTTTTAGAAAGATATTGATTAACTCTGAAAGTTGCAAAATGACAATATCACGATACTACAGTCAATAAGCAATGATTAATATATCCACAAATCCTATTAAGTACTCACTTCTGATCTCAGTATTCTGCAAAAAATTCTTATGTTAAATCTATGATACTGTTCATAGTATCTGATTCTCATGCAAATTCAACGCTTTCTAAGCATCAGGATTTACAATTAACGTTCTGGTTAATCAATAACAATCATCTCAATTAACTAGCAAAGTAGTGATATCTAAGTTCCCCAATCATCTGTCACTCGGATAGTTGTTTAATCAATTATGGGAAAACACTAACCGTGGAAAAAATTGGAGAAGAGAAAAAATAAAAATCCGAAGAGAAATAAACCTCGAATGCAGTCAACGCCGTGACGCTGAAGATCACTGGACCAAGGAGACTCGATCCGAAGATCGAAGGCTCGAACCTTACGAGCGCCTCTTCTGACGAGCTCTAAGCAGAGGGCGGAACCAACAAACCCCAGCCCACCCGTCACCACGAAGGTGTTGTTCTCTATCCCCTCGTTCTCGCTCAAATGCATCCCTCAGATCACACTCTTAACTGCAATTATGTACGGTCAATGAATGAACCTCAACAGGTAAAGCTGAATCTTTTGCTTCTCGATGATTTCAAAGATCAATTCATAGGGAGATGTCAATTTGATTGCTGGACGCTACTAACTTGAAAATGGCAATGGGGGAATTGCTATTTGAACCGGTGACAATTGGGTTGACAAGAGGAGAAGGCCCTTTACCATCGAACAATACATCATTTATTTATTCTTCAAAAAAAAAAAAAAAATTACATCATTTATTTTGGGTAGAAATTGACTGTAGAAATAATTTTTCTACTAAAATTGAAAAGATTGAAGATTTTTTTTTTTTGAATTAGAAAAAGTGAGCTTTAAAAAGTCACGCAAAAAATAACAAAAAGACATAAGAATTACAAAGGAAACAAATGTATTTAAAAATAACAAATAGCTTAAAAAGTCATATCCGATAGTTACACTAAATTTTTAAAAAGTCACAAATATATTTTTAAAAAATCACAATCCGTTTTAAAAGCCTCAACAATAACCAAAAAAAGGTACAAACATATTTTAAAAGTAAAAAACATTAAAAAGTGAGAAAAATATATTTAAAACATAGCTCACAAAGATGTTACAAGAGAAAAAAGAAAAAAATTTGATAAACCTCCGCGATTCCACGAGGTTGCTCGTGCAATCGTGCAAGCAAAACTGCACAATCACACATGAGGATTGTAATAGGTAAATTTAATAAACATTCACTAAACTTTAAAAATGTAACTAATTGTTCACTCAACTTTGAAGCGTAATCAAAGATTCACTAAACTTTGCTTAATGTCAATAATTGATCATTTGATAACCCAACACTTAAATATATTAGTCAATTGTCCCAATGCGGCACACGTAATTTAACGTGGATTCAGCGAACTAACTATTAATATAAAAAAAATTAAATCACGTAAGACAAAGAACTAAATAAACTATGAAAGCTACGACATTTACGAACATTAATGAAATACAAAAAATTTGAGTTTCTGATAGATTATTTAGTTGTTTGATTGGTGTTTGCGAACTTTTATGCCAGTAATTGGTCAAATTGATTTCTCGTGGAATACCATCGGCCACACGGGCTTAATCGATTAATTATTCTAACTTCGGGGTTAATGAATGCTTAATAAGTGACATTAAGCAAAGTTCCATGAGTATTTAGTTATGTTTCAAAATTGGGTAAATAATTCGTTGCAGATTTAAAGTTTAGTGAGTAGATATTAAATTTACCCGAATTGTCATGCACGGATGGGCGCGCTTGTCGTCGCGGCGTGCCAAAGCTTAATTTTTATTTTCTTACTCGGTTTTAAAACTACAAATTAATGTAGAAGTGGTAAGTAAGGGTCGAACCCAAGAGGAACGGTGTTTGATCTAGTTGTCTTTATCAATTAATATAGGAAAGTGGGGGTTTTGAGAATTTTGAATGAAAATCAAATGACAAAAGATAAGATCAAATAAAACAATTGAAATAAATATCTAGTTCTTGGGTTCGGTTGTGTCAACCACTTGTGTTTATCTTTCCCATGCAACGTGTTACTATTCCTTCTTCAATTTATCAACTCTCAATTAACCGAGACGCTCTGATTAACGAATTCTTCCTTAAGTATATTAAGTTAAAAGTACGCTCTTTAACTTAACATCTAACTATTGGATAACCCTAAACAAACTCTTAGGATTTAATGCAAAGCTAGTATGAAATGAACGAGAAGAATGAGTTGAATTAGATGAATAATTTCACAAGCTCGAATTAATGCATCTAAGTTGATTTGTTAATAAATATGCACGATATTCATTTGCTACTTTGGATTGGAATCTAATGACAATTACGGATCAAAAGTTTCAATCCTAGCAAGTAACTTGAATTTAAAGATTAATTGATTCAATTGGCCAAAGTGAATGCAATAATCACATAAACTCAAAGACGGGTTTATAGCATAACAAATCAACAAATTGAAGTAGAGGAATAGATAAAACGTTACTAAAGAGTTAGAAAAGATAACAACATGTTAGTTGAACACAACGTCCCCCTCGAACAAGATAGAAAAGTCTTAACTACTCATAATTATGGGTTTCATACTTTTTTTAGCGAGTGTTAGCTTTGTATCACCACCACAATATGATAGATTATACAAGTAATTTATGCAAAATATAGAAAACAAGTAAATAAATGCTAAGAAATAAATAGAGAAATAAAAGGGAAAGAGAAACTTAGCGAAGAATTGATCCGCCGGAATATGGAAAGCTAAGAGCTTCAAACTAAAACTAAGAACAAATGAAGAAGAAAATTTTATTGGAGAGAACTACTAGCTAATTCTCTTCTACTAAGTTGTGTCTTCCTTCCTTACAAATGCCTCTATTTATAGGCAAAATTTCACAAGAAAACATGATAAAAAATTGTACAACTACTCCATTATAAATCCACTAATTGGTAACCATCAAATCATGATCTTAAATTGCTCCATTAGTTCAAATATTGTATCATGGTATAGGTAAGCATCTTGGCTGAATTGTGCAATTGGAATTTCCTCTTTTGGATATTTTAATAGAAAGTTATGAATTTTCTACCAAAACATGGCCCAAGCAATCCTCCATTCACATCACTCTCGGTTTTGCCCATTTTTGACCATGATATGATCCGATTCATTTGAAGACGTCAACATCAAAGTTGTAGCCCTCTGAGTGTCATTTCCAACAATATAAAGTGCAGGTCAATCCGAATTTTGTACCAAAAGTTATGGTCAAATTCAATCAAGGCAGAATTCGAAAGCTGCGATTTTTTACGCTTTGTCTTTCTCTTCGAATGGCCATAACTTTCACTAGGAAACTCCGATTTGGGATCCGATAAAAATGTGGAAATCCTCTTTTGATATTCTTTGATATTGGTACAAGAAAAATTGTAAAAACAACTTTTCATAAAATTGCATCGGAGGCCCTCCATCTTTGAATTTGCTTGCATTTCGGTCCCAAGTTCCGTTTTCGCTCCGTTTTTATCCATTTTGGCTCATTTTGATTTCTTGTGACTCTAAACACACAATAAAAGGAAAACACATAAAAATAAACATATAATACTAATAAACACACAAATACGTAAAATAGAAGAGTTATTTAAGTCTTTTCTAGCACTTATCAACGGAATTTGCCTACACAATCATCCAAGAGGACCAAAAAATTTTATTTTTCCAATATCAAAAGTTTGCTAGGGTATGTAACTTAATTCTCCCCAACACTATCCCTTGTGTAATTTCTTCACTCTCGTTTTGGTGTGCACATGGCGATATGTTAAAATACTTATGCTCTAATATGGTACTTTATAAGTGGCCCTAAACATTAAGGGCGTGTTTGATTGCAAAGCAGGAAAATGGTTAAAAGGAAAACGTTTTCCAAGCAAATGAATTCCGGGAAAAGATTTTCCAGGGAAATGATAATTGTAGGTGTTTGATTGGGTTAATTTGAAAATTGGAAAATAATATTATTTTCCTTATTTTTGAGTTTTTTTAATAAAATTTGATCATTTTCTTTATCTTTAGGATTAAAGTAAATTGTCCATTAAAAAAAAAAGGAAAAAAGTGCCAAACTTTTCCCGGAAAACAAAAACCATCTGCCCCCAAGGAAAATATTTTTCTCCAAAACAAGGAAAAGTGCGAATTTCGAGAAAAATTGGAAAACGTTTTCCGAGAGAAGAAATGGCAATCAAACAACTAAGAAAGGAAAAAAAAGCTGGAAAATGGATTTTCTGAGGAAAAAAATGTGAATCAAACACACCCTAATATATATCATTCACAAATTACCACATTATTGCATGTAAATATTTTAATTTACTCAGATATGAGAATTAGAATATAACGGGGTAATTGCTTCCCCATCTTCAAGACCAACCCAAGTGGGACAATGGATCAACTTGTAGATTGGTTGGGCTGGGCTCCCCTAATTCGGGTAATTGGATATCAGACTAACGGAGGAAGCAAAATGAGAATTTAGCTCTTGGCGATCACCCACAGACCTTACAGTACATGTTTGATATAGATTCTCTCGACCTGTGAATTTAGCTTTTCCTAAACACGTCTAAATGTCAATTACTAATAGTCTTTTGAGGGGATAAAAAGGCAATTAATAACTGAAATTTTTCTAAACATACATCTATTGTCCAAGTTCTCTGACATATTTCGATTTTGGGTCTATTGGACAGTTCTTAGATGTTTGTTCGACCAAATTATGTTTCACTTAATGTCTCGTCAAGATATGATTCATTATTGGCTTACTACAATAGCTTATCATTGCCTATAACTAGAAGTAAAAACGACTACAACCCACTCTAAACGCTTCTGATTTGCTACACGCAATGAGAATACTGCTATGTTCATGCATTGTTGTCATACTTTTACATCATCACATACATATGTCCAAGCGTGTAGAACGACCATTATGCTATATCAACCCACGAACCCAATGTTTTTGATAAATGCATTTTCTACACTTATTTAGGGCCTTCAAATGTGTGTTTATATTGTTTTTATGTTAATTTCATATCTAAATTTAGTTAAATATTGTTGTTTTAGAAGAAAAATGGAGAATAGAAAAGATTGAGCGAAAACGAAGTTAAAAAGAGCAAAAAGGACCAAGGGGAAGGAAAACTAGAAGTTTTGGGGGACCAAACTAAGGAAAAAAAATGAAGTTCTAGGTCAATGGGAAAAAAGATACGGCAATATGCAAAATGGATACGGTAGTATCGAGTTTGCAGATGCACAGCAAAGTCAACGGAAAGGCTAGTACTGCCGTACCGTAAAGTGGTACGGCTGTATCTCTAGTAGATACGGCCGTATTCAACCCGAATTCAGCATTCCTTGTTTGCTTAATACTTTATTTTCGATATGTCTTTGGCTGCCTTCTCCTATATGAAATTGGAGTGGTTTTGAGACCTAAATACACCTATTTAAACAGGTTTAAGAGCACAATAGAGGAGGAAGCTTATACACAAAAAAAAAAAAAAAAACACAATCAAAAATTGAAGGTCTACCGGGGTGAAACGAAGATTGAAGTCAAGACCACTATCATCCAAGATCCGGTTATGACTTCTTCTTCTAGTTTTTGTGCTTTCATGTGTAATATGTTAGGTTGGATCTCTATTAGTGCTAGAGTTTGATGAAGTTTTGTTGATTGATTCATGTTTTGGATTTGTTTATCGTCAACCGAATGTTTGCTCTATGAATTTCCAATTGGCGGCTTTATATTTAACAACTTATGCGCAAAGTTGAGATTTGTGACTTGTTTATTGATTTGAGAGAATGTAAATAAGTTAGACCATAAGTTGGAAACCATAGGGTTCGATAGGGGATGAGAGTACCGCTATGCCTTATGCGATATTTATTTGAATTTCTACAGTTTTAATGCGTTTGTATGCAAATCATTAAGTTAGAGATAATTAATATTGCATATGAATAGATGAATTTGCTTGAGAGAGACTTTCATTACATTAGGAAATTCCACCGTCTAGATGAATCATTCGTGTCAATTAATGATCCTAATTTGAATTAATTGCAAAGTGGATTTAAAACCCTAGTACTAGCTTTCTTTACTTGTTTCACATTCATTATTTATCTTCAATTCAATTTTCTATCTTATTTTGCAATTCAGTTTAGAATTAGTTTTAAAATTCTTAAAACCAACTTCAAATCTTTGTTTCGGTTAAGGTTAGGGAATTAAACGAGTAAACAACAGTCTTCGTGGGTTCGACACTCTACTCATCATTATATTACTTGTCACGATCCGTTCACTTGCGGGATAAAAGCACAGCAGTTTTCATTGTTGATAGCATCTATTGTGAACAGTGTTCTAAAAAGCTCGCTCGCCTATGCTTGTAGATTGGGTATTTTGCGTCACCACACCTTACGCTTAATCACGCATTGATTACGCGTTTATCATGCATTGGTACGCTTCAGCAAACCTAAGTTCAATGCTTGACTTCGATGCTTTTCTATATATTACATTTTTTAGAATCTTGATTGTGAATATTATCTCCGTATATAACACACCCCAACATTCGAAGCATTTCTAGTGTGGAGCAGAAAAACCCTTTTCACTCAACATTGAGCAAGGTTTAAATCCTCCCCCCAACCCCAAAAAAGTAAAAATGAAATCATTACCTAGAAATTTATTACCAATGCGATATGTAATTACAATGAGAGGTTCAGACACAAAGCATCATAATTTTTGCAAAAGTTACAGTTAGTCACGGACATCACAGCATTTTCTTTTCATATATATAACGAAAATAACTGCTGTTTTGTGGACACAATAATTTCATAAAACATCACTTGAAAAAGATAAAATATGATGGAATGATGGAATGAAAAAAGAGAGGTACAGCAGCTCTGTCGTATGTAATAAATTAGAGTGGGTGGACGAATTCCTGAAATTTAACGTGATTGTACGGAACGAAAGCAGTTGGGACTTTGGAGGATTACTCATGATTGAAATTCATTTCATTATTATTACTGGATTTTCCAGGTCTTTATTTTAATTTGGAACCATATATAAAACTTATTCATGGATCTCATCTGGCTTTGTTAAGTAAGTAGTAACATTATTTTTGACATTGAAATGGATGTGCATAATCAGCTAAACAGTTTATTATAATTCCATAGGATGATAATAATATCTAATGTAGTAAATAACTTTCCTGTTCGCTATTTTGCTCAGAACAAAATGAAAAACTCCATCGGCGAATTAAAAGGAAATTTTGTTTTAAATTCTCACCCAAAATTGATAGTGTCAGACCGATAGTGTAAGTTTTGCTCCCTTCTACGAGTTCTGTCATTAGATCAGTAAGAGTCGGCAACCAAACCAAGTTGATGTGCATTGAATGCTTCATCTGGCAAGTGGTCTAGTCTAGCCACATCGAGTGTTCTAGTTAGGCTTGTCAAAACGGCTCGGCGAGCCGGCTCAGCTCTCGAAATCGTGTTCGGGCTCGGCTCGTGGCTCGTACCCTTTACGAGCCCGAGCCGAGCTTGGCTCGGCGAGCTCGATTTCGGCTCGCGAGCCGTTTTGACATATCTAGTTCTAGTAATAATCGATAATCAGTGATGATATAATCGATAATCAGTGATGATACACACTACTACTTACTTTCTTCTCTTTGGAAGCTTCTCCACGCGTGTTGGTGGTACACATCTAAAAATCACGTTTTCAGTAATCTCAAACAAACACACCGTTTATTAATTAATCCAATTTAATTGAAATTGAGAAAGCCAATAAAAAGACGAAGAAGGTAATACTCAAAAACAAGAGTACATTTATCGGGGCCAAAAAATTTTCAAATTACTGAAACTTTCTTGTTATGCTGGCTCTAGATTTGATTTCGATTTTTTCAATGTAGATTATATATGACTGAAAAATCATCAAGGATGTGTAACGCTCAATGGTGTGGAACATTACTAGGCAGAGGAAGTGGAGAAGCAAATAATGGATTGTGAATCTCCAAAATAGCCTGAGCCCCTGGGGCTTCTGTCTGTAAACATAAGCATAGGGGACGGTGGAGTTAGTGTTCTCATAACGCCTTCTGATTTTTAAGGTAACGCAAGTCATCTTATAAATAATTCAGATTTTTGCAGGCACATTTATACGAACAAGAGAGAGAAAATGTTTGCCCCAAATCTATGGCTCAATATTAGATTTTTAAGTTTAACAGTGATCCAACCCATTAATATTTGATTTTGATTGAGTAAAAGGAACACAAACTTAAGGGTTTGTTTGATTGGTTGGTAAGTTGCTGGCCGGGCACGATATTCTGTAGAAAATGAGTGGTTAATATTATATTGGAGAATGTGTGTCTGGTTGAAAATAGGAGAGAAATTTTTTATTTTTTTATTTTTTTTTTTTGTTTTGAAGGCAACCAAACAAGCTCTAAGTTTAAAAATTATTAATCTTATATAAATAAATATAAATAGAAGAAAAGTAGAGGGCGGTTTAAATATCCTAATTCTATCTAGTAATACAATGTTGCTTGACAATATTGTGCTCAAAATTCAAGAAATTGCACTGTTCTTTAGTAGCAATAAACTAACAATATTTTTATTTTTTAATACACTATCTCTCATTTTCAACTACACAATTTACACGTAATTCGAGTAAATAAAATTTATATCACAAAGAACAAGGTCTAATTCTATCTAGTAATACCACTTTTGTTCTATTTCCCACGTGGGTATGTACTCACGCCCACGTGGGGAAGTCTGGTGACACCACGTCACCAGATCAATTTTTTTTTATATTTATATTAAGTTAGATGAATAATACATAACTGTCCCCTAATGATGAGGCCTCACCCAATTCCTGTGAATTTTTTCCCCCACTTATGATCATCATAAAGTATCCACTGAGGGGAATAGAATACAACCGCTAGTAATACAATGTTGCTTGACAATAAATTTGTGCTCAAAATTCAAGAAATTGCACTGTTATTTAGTAGTTATAAACTAACAATATTTTAGATAACAAACCATTTATTATTTCATAAAACTATATACTATATATATATATATATATATTGAAAGATTAACCAAGTCTGTTCGAATGCAAAATATGTAATAACTACTCATTGAATTTTTTGAAAGTACAAAATTTAAAATTTTGGAAGGAGTATTGTTGTCATGAATAGGACAGATGGATCAATATTTTCCCCACATTTTAAATTTGACTTGTTTCAGTTGTTGACATAACTACATTTGTACCCTGATTCTAATTGCAATTTTAAATTCTGAGTAATATAATCAGTATTAATATTAAATTTTTTATATTTAAAATTAATTTTTATTATTCACTTAAAATCATTTTATGGTAATAATTCGACGAGAGTTTCGATAATTGTAAAAGGCTGCAAATAGCTGTGAACAGTGGGCCCTAAGCAATGGAAGAAGATAAATTTTTAACAGTTATAGACAGCAAAGAGCTAGATAATAGGCTTATGTAAGGAAAAACCTAAAGAAATAAATAAAATTAATTAATTAAAGTATAGCAGGTAGTTTCGTACGTGTGCATAGCTGAGCATTAGATTCTGACTGTTGCAATCAATCTTTTACTTGCTTAAGTGAATCTATACATACACACTTATATACACTTTTTTATTTAATTATTATATTTATTGTAGAATAAATGCCTCATCTTTTCCCAATCACTCACCCCATGGCCGCACGTGTGATCTTTCGATGGATTACAATCATATATTCATAGACATACATGACATGCAACTTTACTTAACCCTACTCTACGTGGAACTCGCCCAACCAGACCTAGCTTGTTTGGCTATGCTTAAAATCTTCTTTAAAAGTGTGTTCGTATAAATATATTCTCCTTTAAAAATTAATTTTTGGTATGAATTATGGTAGGAATCATAAAATATATAAATAATAATAAGTGATAATTTAAAATAATTGGCCAATATTATCATATTAATATTTAATTTTAATTTTTAATGGTGACTAATTTTTAGATAAAAATAAGTGGAGATAAATACATGCTAAGTTTATCCAAACATGTTCTGTCCATGTGTGATGTGTTTGTGTAATTATTCGATTTGTTAAAATCTAATTTTGGAAATTGAATAGTAATGAAAACTTTACGGATATGTTTATGATAACAAGCAGTGATTTGATCTGTATAATTAAAGTTGATATTTAACCTCAGCTATCAGCTGGTTTGGAAGAAATTATTCAACACTTTAATTTCTCTAAGCTCGTTTGTACTATATTGTGTTAATGGGACAAGAAAATTATCCGATCCACTTATTCGGAGTTCGAATTGCAAGTATCTTAAAGGTGTATTTGATTTGACATTTTCAATATACATTCTGCACTTCTTAACTACACATCTAAAATTAAGTTTTTGTTAATAATCTCAATCAAAGACTCCCTTAATATACTATAATAAAATTCTACCATGACAAAAAAAAAATCGAAGCAAAAAATAAATAAATAAATAAAATACACATCACTTGATTCCTCTTGTTGGGTCGTCTTTTGCAATGGTCAAAATATAAAATTGAAAAAAGAGAAAAAAGAAAGAAATGATCAATCACAATCAAATTCTTGGTTGATGCTTGATACCATAAACCAAAAAGCAAAGGAAGAAAGGAAGGGGAGAAATGTCTGCATATGGAATATTATTGATAAGAAATGTCCAAAAAATAATAAATGAAAAAATTATATATAGAAAACCGTTACATGGTTAATTACAAGTCTCTCTATTGTCAACTAGTTATGTCTATGGTCACAGGGCTGAGTCATGAGTGAAGGAATACGAAAACTACATATTCATGCAAA